>CP092874.1:23152318-23349185 GCA_030710605.1 Cordylochernes scorpioides
GGTTATTTTTCTATTTAGAGAGATAGTGAATCTGAATATTTTTCAATTTTAAAATACACAGATTCATAGAAGGTTCATATACTTATTTTCATATATGATCTAATTATACAATATCATATTTATATAACATTCGAAGATTATATTGTATGCTATTTCAATTTAGATACAAAAATAAAGACAGGAAAACAAGTTTTCATATTTATTTTTGAGAATATTCATGGCGAAATTTATAGAATAAACAGAAAAAAAAATTGAAGAAAAATATAGAGTAGCAATGTATAGAAAAAAAGATAATCCAACTATAAACTTTTATTTTACATATAAAACAATTTTAACGAATATTTAAGGTATCAAAAATAATATTTGCTCGAGAAAAGATCTACCTAGACTTTTGTGTCTAATAGAATATAAAAATAAAGGTTATTATGAAAAGCTTTATGAAATAAGTACAAATTTGTCTTTTTGCAGTCACCATTGCTATTCCTTGTGAAGTTACACTCTCGTTAAAAAACATACAATATGCAATTTTTCAGAGTACACAATTATAAAATAAATCTTATCAAATATATTTTTCAAACTTCAAATATATATATATATATATATATATATAATAATAAATAGTTATTTAATTTTATAGTCCAGTTTTGTATTAAGATTATCTTCACTATTATGATCATTTAAATACAAATTATAAAATTTGTAAAATGTTATTAATTTGTAGATAGAGAGAGAAAGATTATAAAACTTAGCTTTCTTCCTTTAACTATTTTTCCTATCTTCTTTAATTTTCTTGTTGTTCAAAAAAATTCTGAATAAATGGTCTAAATTTGAAATGTGGGGGGACATTCCCCTCCCGCGACATGTGCCAGCCAGAAATAGATATACACAATGGAGGACGCAGCGGCCAAGGTAGGTTTACAGTTTGAATTTGTTAACACTTGTATCTGTTATATGTTCATTTAAATATTTCACTGAAACAACTTAATATTAACACATAAAATACGGTTTAAAAGAGATCTATGACATAATAAAGAAGGGGTTGAAATGTCGCTGGAATTTTATCTGATGATCCCCGTTCCAGCAGATCTCTTTTTCCAATTTATTTCAATTTAAAGTTTTTTGTGTATGTCTGGTCTACCATTAGGGTTTCAAAACATAATATCCAAACTTATAACAAATGTTAATTCATACTATAGATATATTACTAAATACAACTATTTATAATCATATTATAAAATAAAAAAACCTTTAAAAATCTTTTTAAAAAAAAAAAAAAAAGGATAAAATATAAAATCATAAAAAAATATATATATATATACTAACAATCTTATCTACCTTCTTTATAAAACTCTTTTTTTTTTTTTTTTTCCTTATTATTAGTTTGATTAAAAGTGCATGGTTCTGTCTTTCTCTCTTTTTTCTAACTATTATATATATTATCTCTTCGATTATTCTATATATAGGATTAGAGTATGTCTGAATGACGTGTAAAAGCCGATGTAATAGACGTTACTTTGTTAATTTTTTTTATTGTTATTAATTATAAATATATAATTAACTTGAGGATGTAATAGAAGTAAAGGATTTTTTTTTTTTCTCTCTCTATCTACAAATTAATAACATTTTACAAATTTTATAATTTGTATTTAAATGATCATAATAGTGAAGATAATCTTAATACAAAACTGGACTATAAAATTAAATAACTATTTATTATTATAATTAATTTAGATTTAGCTTGCTAATCTAATCAAATCTAACTGATATAAGTTATCATTATTATCAGTTTGCTCCTTAAGTTTTTAAAATTAGAATCACTGTTATAATTTTGTTATATAGTTTCTACACTATATTAATTCATATGAGCTTGCTCTATGATATATTTTTTTTATATATAACATAATATACAAATTAAATTATATTAGATATTCTAATATAAATAAATCTTCATACAAATTTTAATTATCTTTCATTGTTTGATTATTAAAAATTAAATTATAAAAGTAATTCTAGAAAAAAAAAATAATTTCAGAACTTTTGTTTTTTTCAGTGTTTTTGTTAGTTTAAAGATGTTTTTTTTATTAGTTATTCTTAAAAATATAACAGATAACAAACAGTAATATCTATATATTTATAGATTAATTATTCAATTTATTACAAATTTTATCACCACAAAAACAATTAAGTAAAATATATTTAAAAAATTCATAAGAATAACAAACTAAAAAAACTAAAAAAAACTACAAACATATTAGTGTTAGCACCTCTTTTATGTTAATTTAAACTCGCTAAGAATTGCCTAAGAAAAAATTGTCAAACTTGTCCCTCTCTTAAGAACCATGACACTTTTCAAACAACTAGTTGTAAATTAGTGAATACTATTTATAAATTAACATGCCAAATTTGTCAACTATCATATATAGGACAAACTTGTAATCCATTAAATATACGAATAAACCTACATAGAAACCACGCTAAAAAATCAATTGGTAATATATATATGAAAGAACACAATCAATTACATACTTTTAACAACTTTAAGATAGAAATACTAGACATATGTCAAAACAAAAAACAACGACTATTATTAGAAAACAACTACATTTATAAACACAACACATTATTCCCTTATGGACTTAACGACGAATTAAACTACACATACAAACCACAAACAGAAGAAATTTCAACTTATGAAATCAGTTGCATATATAAAAATGAATTTAAAACTAAACCTAATAAAACTAGAGGTAAAACTACAAATAAATTAGGTTACATTGAATTTGAAGAATTACTGGACCCAAAACAAATGTACACTAACAACTTCGTCGATAAATTTATTAAAACATTATTTAAACTAAATAATAATAAATTTATCAAACTCATAGAATATATTAAAATTCATAATCTGACTAACAGATTAATAGATATCACACACGACATCTTTAAATACAGAAAAATTAAACAAAATACTAATAACATTAATATTATCATTAAATTTAATAACAATTTATTTAATCATATTAAATTTAATGATATTTTTAATAACCAAATCATCAATAATCTTTTCCCTATAAAAAATTTAAATTTTAAAACAATCTGGAGATACAATAAAAATATAGGTAATTTAGTTTGCAATTATAAACAATTTATTAATAATTTGGCAAATTTTAAAAAAATTAAATGTAATTGCAACAACTATATTGATAAATATAAGTACTCAGGTCATATATTAACTAGCAACTTTTCTTTTTTAAATCCAGAATATCAAGAAATTTTAAATAAAGGGTATAAATATATACCTCAAATTAAACACAATTATAATAATACAATTAAATCTATATTAAAAGATATAGATATTTTCATAAATAAAACTAGTATAAAATACAGTATTCCAGAATTTACTTTTCTGGAATGGAAACATAATATTAAAAAGGAAATTATAAATTATTATAATAATACACTTAAATACACAAAACCCAATTCAGACATTCCTTCTTTCAAAGAAAATATAATTAATTTACAAAAGGACTATATTATCACTCCTATAGATAAATGTCCCAATAATTTATCTTTAATTTGTAAAAATCTATACCACGATATACTAAAAAAGGAAATTGATAATAATCATAAATACACTTTTGCTAGAACTACAGGCACAAAAATCAAAAAAGACATCAAAAATGTTGAAAATTCACTAAAAATTTATAATAACCACAAAAATCCAAACATACCAAAGTTCTATATAATTCCTAAACTACACAAAAAACCTATTTCTTTCAGAACAATCACATCTGGTATAAATTCAGTCATAAAAAATATTGATATACAATTAGCCTCAACACTACAATTTATTATAAATAAATTAACTAATAAATATAATTATAAATTTAGCGACTCAAATAAAAAAATCATTAATTATTTAATGAACAATTGGACAAACATTGAAACAGTACACACATTTGACTTTGAGGACCTATATTCTAAAATAAATTTAAGAGATCTAAATAATAAAATAACCAATTTATTTAATGAATTAATTAATGACAAAACTTTCTACATTAAAATTATTCATAACAGATATAAAACATTTAAATTAGATCTTAAAACAGCAAAAACTCTACTGGAAACATTTTTAAATTTTAACTATATAGAATTTAAAAATAAAATATATATTCAATCAGAAGGCGTTCCCATGGGTACTTCTTCTAGTCCGTTACTAGCAAATTTAATATTGTTCTGGTACGAAAGAGAATACTTTCTACAAAATAATATTAATTGGCAAATATTCCGATATGTAGATGACATAATAATATTTAATAATCCACTGTTTAAAAAATTAATACCTGAAATATATCCTAAATACTTGAAACTTAAGAACAATGAAAAAATTTAAAGAAACAAAAAAGTTAACTTTTTAGACTTGAATATAGACCTTACAAATAGTGCTGTTAGAGTTTATAATAAAAAGAGTAATTATAATTTCAATATTATAAAATACTGTAATATGAATTCTAATATATCATTAAATTGCTGTAAAGGTATATATTATGGTCAGTTTCTAAGATTTTATAGAATAAATAATATATTAGATAATTTCATAGAAGATGTTAAAAATTTAAACATGGAATTTATTAAAAACAAATTTAGTATCAAACAAGTAAAATATTTCAACAGTATATCAATTATAAAATATTTATAAAAAAAAATAAATGGAAATATCCATTTATGAAATCAACTTTCTATAATTTCTCTTAATATTAACTAATACAAATTTATAATCTTTAACAGTTAATTAAACTTTTATTAAATAACTGATTAAAAGATTTTTTCACAAGATTTTTAAAGTGTTAAAGTATATAGTTCATTTTTGTTTAATCTCCAATTTCTGGGGAGGAAAATGGAAGTTAAATAAAGATGAATTTGCACAATTAATAGCTTTATTAAACTCTTATAATTTGCCTTTTTAAAGGAATATTAAAAGATGAATAAGTGTTAAATCAGTTATTTTGATATAACTATCTGTAAAGATTATAAAACTTAGCTTTCTTCCTTTAACTATTTTTCCTATCTTCTTTAATTTTCTTGTTGTTCAAAAAAATTCTGAATAAATGGTCTAAATTTGAAATGTGGGGGGACATTCCCCTCCCGCGACATGTGCCAGCCAGAAATAGATATACACAATGGAGGACGCAGCGGCCAAGGTAGGTTTACAGTTTGAATTTGTTAACACTTGTATCTGTTATATGTTCATTTAAATATTTCACTGAAACAACTTAATATTAACACATAAAATACGGTTTAAAAGAGATCTATGACATAATAAAGAAGGGGTTGAAATGTCGCTGGAATTTTATCTGATGATCCCCGTTCCAGCAGATCTCTTTTTCCAATTTATTTCAATTTAAAGTTTTTTGTGTATGTCTGGTCTACCATTAGGGTTTCAAAACATAATATCCAAACTTATAACAAATGTTAATTCATACTATAGATATATTACTAAATACAACTATTTATAATCATATTATAAAATAAAAAAACCTTTAAAAATCTTTTTAAAAAAAAAAAAAAAGGATAAAATATAAAATCATAAAAAAAAAAATATATATATACTAACAATCTTATCTACCTTCTTTATAAAACTCTTTTTTTTTTTTTTTTTCCTTATTATTAGTTTGATTAAAAGTGCATGGTTCTGTCTTTCTCTCTTTTTTCTAACTATTATATATATTATCTCTTCGATTATTCTATATATAGGATTAGAGTATGTCTGAATGACGTGTAAAAGCCGATGTAATAGACGTTACTTTGTTAATTTTTTTTATTGTTATTAATTATAAATATATAATTAACTTGAGGATGTAATAGAAGTAAAGGATTTTTTTTTTCTCTCTCTATCTACAAATTAATAACATTTTACAAATTTTATAATTTGTATTTAAATGATCATAATAGTGAAGATAATCTTAATACAAAACTGGACTATAAAATTAAATAACTATTTATTATTATAGCAATAAATATGTATATATATATGTTTCTATGAAAATGTTAATCTGCAAGACGCAGGTTATCATCATCCCTTTTTGATTTGTTTTTGTCACTTTTTGGCGTTTCGAAAATAAACAATAAAAGGCTGTATCAGACTTTACTAAGACAATAAAGATTTGCTAAAAATAAATGTGTACGAAGATGTTGCATTTGGCGACGAGGATATAAGAGTAAGTACCCTCGAATTTTGAAGTAAATATTTTTAGAAAATTTCTTTGATTTTTTTTGCATATAATTGAAAGTAAATTTTAAAAGACACAAATTGCAAAGTTTTAGGATGCAAATTTAGGAAAGAGTGGAAAAAAATGGCTAGTTACCAATTTAAGGAATATAATGAGGAAACTGAAACTTTTGAAACGTTTTATGAACGATTGGAACAGTTTCTCATATTGGAGGAGGCAGGGGATGAGAAGAAAAAGGCTTATCTCCTAACCCTCATGGGAAGTAAAACATATGGTGTTTTGAAGAATTTGTGCAGTCCTATTCTACCTAAAGATAAAACTTTTGATAACCTAATAGATATCTTGAAAAGGCACTTCTCTCCAAAGCGCTCAATTGTAGTAGAGAGGTTCATTTTTTTTAAAAGAATGCAATTAAAGGAAGAAAGCATCTCGGGTTACTTGGTGGAAATTAAGCGTTTGGCTTCCTCATGCAACTTTGGAAATTTTCTGGAGGATTATTTACGTGATAAAATGGTTTGTGGATTATATAATGCCAAAATACAAAATAGAATTTTGTCGGAGGGCGACATTTCTTTAGCTAAAGTAATTGAGATAGCATTATCTATGGAAGCGGCCGAGAAAAATACAAAATTATTTCACTTGGAGCAGGGTGAAGATTGTGTAGATAAGTTGAGGATGGAACGCAAGGTTGAATCAAATTTCCAGAATGGCAAATGTAAACATTGTGGTAAACAGCATAAAGAACTATGTAGATTTAAGGAGGCGATATGCTTTAAGTGTAATAAAAAAGGACACATTGCCTCAATATGTTGGAGCAGTAGAAGAAATCTAAGGCAACATCAGAATCAGCCGGGAAATATACATCAGATAGGAGACCAAGAAGAGGAGGAAGAGTATGTCCAGAAAATTATAAGCGTGACGATACCTGAGTATAAAATTAATTTTGCCTCAAGTGACCCTCCCTATCTGATGGAGTTAAAAGTAGAAGGAAACTTTATTAAATTTGAAATGGATATGGGTAGTGGTCTAACACTGATATCAGAAAAGGATTTTAAAAATAGTCTTCGACACTTGAAATTGGAAAAAGCGAGTATTATTGTAAGAACTTATGATGGTACCGTGGTACCCATTCTGGGTAAAATCAATGTCAAAGTGGAGTGTCAAGATATTACTTACAAACTTAGAGCGTTGGTGGTGAAAGGAGAAAAGAGGGCTTTGATGGGAAGAGAATGGATAAATAGATTGAAATTGGGCTGTTTCGCGGTAAAACATATGCCTGTGGAAATTACCATTGAGGAAATTTTGAAGGAAAATCAAGTCCTATTTGTGGAGACAACTGAACCAATAAAAGGTTTCACATTTTCAGTAAACATGTGTGATGTGAATCCAATTTTCCATAAGGCTCGTCCGGTGCCTTTCGCCATTAGGCCAGCAGTTACTGAAGCATTAGACAAAATGGTGGCTAAGGGTTATCTATGTGAGGTGGCGAGCAGTAAATGGGCCACTCCAGTGGTTGTAGTGCCGAAGAAAAATAAAGAGATCAGAATTTGCTGAGACTTCAAGGTAACTCTAAATAAATATTTGGACACTGCGGCCTATCCCCTTCCCACACAGCAAGATTTATTCTCCACATTGGCCAAGGGAAAATACTTTTCTAAATTGGACTTGAGGAACGCTTATCTGCAATTAGAGGTGGACCCTGGCACCCGACCGTTACTAATGATAAATACTCATAAAGGGCTTTTCAGGTTTAAGAGAATGCCATTTGGATTGGCAAATGCGCCCAGTTATTTTCAATCTGTAATGGATAGGGTTTTTTCGGGTATAGGAGGCGTAATTTGTTATATTGATGATGTCCTTATAGCCACAGCATCAATTGAAGAACATCTGGCGTTGTTGAAGACTATATTTGCTCGCTTGGCGAAGTATAATATCAAACTAAAGAAAGAAAAATGCCTATTTTTGCAAAAAGAAATTGAATATTTAGGACATCTTGTCACGGGAGAGGGCATCAGACCTTTAGATCATAAGGTACAAGCAATACAGAAGGCCAAAACGCCTTCGAATATCTCTGAATTAAGGTCATTTCTTGGTTTGGTAAACTTTTATGGGAAGTTCATACCCAATTTGCCAGAGCTTTTGAAGCCTCTTCATGAGCTTCTTCACAAAAAACGTCCTTGGGTTTGGACAAAGGAATGTGGAGAGGCCATTGACAAGTGCAAGAATAGCATTACCTCTGAGAGGGTGCTAGTCCCGTATGATGCGACTTTGTCATTGTGTTTGGCCACTGATGCATCGCAGATTGGAGTGGGTGCTGTGTTGTCACATATTATAGAAGGCCAGGAGAGACCGATTATGTTTGCCTCACGGACTTTATCGGAAGCAGAACAAAATTATTCTCAGATTGAGAAGGAGGCTCTAGCCATTATTTATGGAGTTACCAAGTTTCATCAATTTATTAATGGAAGAAAATTTATTCTTATTACAGACCATAAGCCATTGGTGACTATTTTGGGCTCAAGATCAGGAATCCCCACCTTATCTACTTCAAGATTGCAGCATTGGGCGCTTATTTTGTCAGCTTATACTTACGATATTAAATTTCGAAGAACTCAAGACCATGGGAATGCAGATCTTCTGTCACGTTTTCCTGTGGGCTGTGAAGAAATTCCAAGATTAAATAATGTCTATGCTTTATCCTTTGTGGAAGAATTGCCGATCACAGCAGAGGAAATTGCCACGGAAACTGAAAAAGACGAAGTGCTCTCATTGGCCAAATTTTATACTCAGCAAGGCTGGCCTGAAAAGGTGGCTGATCACCTCAGACCTTATTTTCAAAGGAAATTTGAGCTAACTGTAGATGGGGAGTGTTTGGTTTGGGGAATGAGAGTTGTCATTCCACCATCTCTCAGAATAAAAATGTTGAACTGTCTTCATGAGACTCATTCCGGTATGAACAAAATGAAGGCTGTAGCAAGATCACATTTTTGGTGTCCAAATCTAGATACCCAAATCGAGTTTTGGTGAATAAGTGCAGAAGCTGTCAGCAATCCCAGGATGGGCCAAATAAAGGAAAATGGCAACCCTGGAAATGGTCAACCAGACCTTGGCAAAGAATTCACATTGATTTTGCAAATAAGGAAAACATTAATTTATTAATAGTAGTAGATAGTCATTCAAAGTGGATCGAAGCCATCCCAATGAGAGAGACCACCACACGCAAAACCATTGAGCAACTACGGCGACTTTTTTCTTCCTATGGGTTACCGGAGGAACTTGTATCTGATAATGGACCTCAGTTTACTGGTAGTGAAATGAAAGGTTTTCTGGAAGGAAATGGAATTAAACAAACATTGATCCCGGCGTACCACCCGCAAAGTAATGGCTTGGCTGAAAGAGCGGTTAGAACAATTAAGACTGCCCTGGATAAAAATAAAAGGAAAATTGGAGATACCATTCAAGACACCTTATCCAAAGTTCTTCTGGCATATCGAAGCACCCCGCATGTGACAACGGGAAAGACTCCATCAGAGCTCTTTATTGGGTGTGCGCTTCGAACCAGAGTATCGTTGATACATCCCAGCTTGGCATCTAGAGTTAGGGACCAGCAAGCCAGGCAAATGAAGTATGATCGCCGAACCCATTTGGAGGAATTCCAGATAGATGATTTAGTGTGGTGTAAAAACTTTAGAGGTGGTGATAAATGGATCCCAGGAAAAATTGTGGGCAAGAAGGGAACTAGAGTCTACACCATTTTGATCCACGGACAGGTAAAGGCCTATCACAGGGATCAAATTAGAAAAAGGTGGAGGAATGGTGAGGAAGATGAGAGTGGAGATGGAGAGCGTCAACCCGAGCACTCAAGAGGAGCAGGTCCCAGTGCCATAATCTCGGAGGTTGTACGAGACAGAGGTTATATGGAGTCGCTGTCGCCAGGACTAACTAGCCAGCGGTCGGATCAAGATTCAGAGGTTCAGAGTGATACAGACGATGGAAAGTCATTGGAGCCTCTTCGCTCGCTGGACCCCGAGGCCTTGAAAGAGGAGGGTCCTGTCCTAAGGCGGAACCCACCTCGAGCGAGGAGACCGCCTGTGAGATTTCGTGTTTGAAGAGAGAAGATGGTGATATATAGCTAGCAATAAATATGTATATATATATGTTTCTATGAAAATGTTAATCTGCAAGACGCAGGTTATCATCATCCCTTTTTGATTTGTTTTTGTCACTTTTTGGCGTTTCGAAAATAAACAATAAAAGGCTGTATCAGACTTTACTAAGACAATAAAGATTTGCTAAAAATAAATGTGTACGAAGATGTTGCAATATGTTTAATTTCTTTTTATTTTATAAATAACATGGTTTATTATTGATTTTAAAAGAAGGCCTGAGAGGCCGAACGCCAGTAATTGTGTAAGGAAAATAGGCGCCAGTAACTAAGGGTTAAATCTTGATTAAGTGTTTTCTAAACATGCTAAAACTTAAAGAAAGTATTATAAAACTATTTTAGAGGCGTAATATTCTTTTTTAAAATAAAACAATTTCTACTGTCCTTACTGTGATGGAAAAATTAAAGGGAGGGCCTGGCTCATCAGTGGTGAACCCTCCCAGCGGTTTCGCCAGTTTAATCTACCATAACGCTGTTATATTGCATTTTTGGAACTTCCTTTTATAGATGACTGTTGTAAGACTCTTGGAATGGGTATTTTAGAAGAACTATGGACATAAGCTTTTAGGACAGCAGAATTAAATATAATTATAAATATATAATATGCTTCGAGCAATCGCTCTTCCGCAAATATCAAATTGTGTCTTTTATTAGAACAATAATGTTACGATGTACTAGAGCGCCATCTGTTATCAAATTATAAAACTATTTTAGAGGCGTAATATTCTTTTTTAAAATAAAACAATTTCTACTGTCCTTACTGCGATGGAAAAATTAAAGGGAGGGCCTGGCTCATCAGTGGTGAACCCTCCCAGCGGTTTCGCCAGTTTAATCTCCATACCGCTGTTATATTGCATTTTTGGAACTCCCATTGGGAGGGTTCACCACTGATGAGCCAGGCCCTCCCTTTAATTTTTCCATCGCAGTAAGGACAGTAGAAATTGTTTTATTTTAAAAAAGAATATTACGCCTCTAAAATAGTTTTATAATTTGATAACAGATGGCGCTCTAGTACATCGTAACATTAAAGAAAGTATATTAATTTAATATGTTAATATTATAAAAATGAAATTTTAAAATTTGTGTGAAGTTTGGAAAATAATTATTTACTAGTTTTAAAGATTGCTTGATAAAACATTGACCCTTTTTTTGCTACCATAAATTCCAGCCATATTATTTCTAGTTAAATACATAAAGATTTCTAACAAATTTTGTACATTAAAATGGATATATTATTAAGCTTTAATGAAATATTAAATTTAAATATAAAATTGTGCAACAAATTGAGAAACACTATCGACTTTTAAACAAAGTAACATAAACATTAATTTATAAATAGTTACAAAATGTGATGATGATGGCGATAGGTGTTTGCGTGCTGCGGAAACTACGTTGTAATTATTTTACTTTTGGTTTGGCATCAAGTACATTTAGGTAAGATATTAGTGTTTATATTTATATATATTTTCCCCGTTTTATAATTTTTAGCCCTTTTAAAATTGAATTTTTGTTTCAATAATTTTAACTATAAAATTTACGTGTACATTTTGAATAAAATTTTCATTTTATAAACTAACCCTATGGCGAGTAACAAAAACGATTTTATCATAGAAAGTTTGACAATAAATTTTTTACTTTACAAAATTAAAAAGAGCATTTTATATATTTGTGCTATTTAGCTAATTATAAATAGAATAAGTGTAATAAATTATTTTAAACAAAATAAACTAATTAAATGTGTTAACATTATATCTTTGTACTTAAATATAGAAACATTTAATTAACAGAAAATAATTTTAACATCTTTGAGAGTGTGGCTTACTTTGGGTTGTTTTCTTACAATGTCCTTTTATTTTGCCATTTAACATAGTGGATAAAAGTGCCTTAGTAAATTTTGGAACAAAGGAAAAATTACAAATACTATTTTGAAATAGGTGAATAAATTAAACAGGAAGAAAGTGAACAAAGTTTTAGAATAAAAAAAGGCAGAAAATTTTATTTAAAATATCATCTTTTAAAGGTAAAATTTAGTGTTTGTTTACCTTCCAGCTAGCACCCTATTTAGTTAACATTCTAGCTGCTCAATCTTCTTAGACATTCATGTCTTTCCTGTATTTTATTTCAAATAACAGAATGTTACTTTATAAAACAACTCTTTATATATTCCAGTAACTAGCAGTAGCACCAGTTAGGTTTAAATTGGGTCCAGGATGGACAAAAATTGAAGAAATTTTGTACCAAAATTTGCGTCTCATTGTAACTTTTAAGAATGGTGCACATACGTTAATTACAGCCATGGTGTTCTGAGAGTCAACCTGTTGTGTTTTTAGTAATAAATTATTTTTTTAAACAAGAATTGTCCATGAAAGTTTGTCAACTTATTGATGGTGTCAAATTGTTGTTTGGTCAAATTAATGTTTAGTATTTGACAGGCTTGAGTTGTGGACATGAGAATATGGTCGAATAAATGCAAGAGTTGAATTATCATGTGTTGAATCAACAAGGTTATTCTGTATTTCTAACAATGTTCTAACCATTATTTATAACTTGGTTCATACTACTGATTTATTTGTATGGAAGGCTCATTACACCACAAATGATTGTGGCTATTTTCTACTTTTAATTCTATTCCAGACCATAGCTGCCATATAGAAGTGATATTTAGTACATTTGTGTTGTTTACTTTTGTTTAAAAATTTTAACTTCCACATGGTTTGGAAGTATATTGAAAATTAATCACAAATTTTTAAAGATTATAGAAATTGGTCCATTCACGACAACCCAGACCATATTTAATGAACTCCAGCCACTCAATTTGCCAAATAAATGACTGTGCCTATTTTTGTTAGTTTGAAAGGATTTTTTTTCTCTCGTCCATTCAGAACCATAGTAACTATTAGAAAAAGATTCCTCTTTTTGGAAGGTTGGTAATCAGTAAAAATGGTCATTGTTTAATAAAAACTGGCATTTGTAGAGGAGTCTTCTAGTGAGACTGACCTTTCATGAAGATTATACTTTAGCAATATAACCACATTTGGTGTTTTTTTTTTTCTCTCACAAAAATAATGAAATATTTTATCTCTCTGCTACCAAATTTTCTGTTTATACTTGTTCAACTTTTAACTTAGAAATGTTCTCCAACTGTGTGGATCATGTTCCAGAACATGGAGAACACCTGCCCATTCCAGGGATGTTAACAGAACTTCAACAATATGCCAGAAGCCATGTTAGAATTGTCCACTGGCCCAACCACAACCTCACTTGGTGAAGATCATCTACAAGGATTGGAGAGAGATTTGAAAAACACAAAGGAAGAACTGGAAACTGTGAAGGCAGGTTTTCAAGTTACTATAAATGAACTGAGCACGGTGAAGACAGAATTACAAAACACTAAAGGAGAACTGAATGCTGTGAAGTCTGAATTACATGTTAACAAAAAAGAACTAGAAACTATGCTGACAAAACAACAAGTTGATAAAAAAGAACTGGAATCTATGCAAATAGAATTAATTCATAAAAAGAAAGAAATAGAAAATTTAAAAAAAGGATTAAATTGTAAAGACAAAAAAATTTATTCTTTGAAGGAAGATATGGAAAGTATAAAAACAGAACAACAAGGTACTAAGAAAGAACTGGCCACTGTGAGAACAGAGCTCCAAACTACTACCACCACCTCCTGTGATGTCAAATGTCATGAGAATCCTGTGAAAATGGCAGATGTGGGGCTTGACCTTACACTTGGTGTCCAGAACTGGTTTCCTCCTGGTGTGGAATATCCTGACAGGGTGAATGACCTTCAGAAATATCTGTATGGAAGTAGAGATCACAGAGATACATTGGACTACCTCTGTTTATTTGATTGGTATAATTGGACTAAAGACTCCCAATATAGATCAGAGGAGGTAATTGAGGATATAGATGGCTTTTGGTACGATGTTAGGACCAAGTGGAGAGTTGGAGGAGAGAAGACTGAAGTTGAGGTGTCATTCCATCAGAGTTTTGAAGTTGTCAACACCCTGGCCCGATATAAATATTTTATTCTGTATGTGGAGGGATCTATTCTCACTGGTGGAGTAGTTATCAACTCTGTGTTGATTGGTCAAATTTGTCGCTACCTGATAGACACAGAGAAGTTGAAAAAATATTTTAGTAAACCCGATCGTATTTATGCACTTATAGTTTTGTGTAAACCACAGTGATATATTTTCTACAGAGAGAAATACCATTATTACCATCAGTTACCACAAATATAATTAGGATCACTATGTCAACAATAGTTCTCCATTTTAACTTTCAGTCATTTTATATCTCCACATATAATTTACCATTTTATATCAACTGACCTTATTCTCCCAACATACATTGTAACATTTTATATCGCCACATATAATTTACCATCAACTGACCTTATTCTGCCAACATACATTGTAACAAACACATTATTTTCATTTCAAATTGTTAAATTTATTCCTTATAACAATATATATTGTTTGACATAGAAAAATTAGGAAAGACAAAGGTCAGGAAGTAATTCATTTGTATCCCCACAATTAAACCCTCTTTACATCAAAGAACAGAGAGGCAAAGAGATATGTTTACCTTGTAGCAAAATATTGAAATTAGGTATCTCTTTATGTTAAATATTCTGTTATCCTATTTTCATCATGTTTATTTTTATAAATAACCCACTTTTATATAAAACTATCATCATGGCATTTTAAAATATCAATGGTAATTTCCTAATGGTATTGATCTAGACAAGTATCAGTACTGAATGGCATTTATTTCTAATCACTTGTATGGTTGTTTGAATAAAATATGGTTGTGCCACATGGAAACATCTCTCTTTAGTGTAGGTAATTAACCACTAATTTGAAGTTAACTAAATACCATGATTATCATGGCCTGTAATATGTTTACTTAAAATAGATGAAAAATAAGGAGAAAAACGTTTCTTTAATGGATTCGTGACAAGCTTTCAGGCTGTCAAGCCCTTCAACAGGTACCTGTTGAAGGGCTTGACAGCCCGAAAGCTTGTCACGAATCCATTAAAGAAACGTTTTTCTCCTTATTTTTCATCTATTTTAACCAATTCAGGAGAAATTTCTTATGTCATTTCAATATGTTTACTTAGTAGTAAAAAAATATCTATATTGACAAATTTAAACTCAGGTCACTTAATTTACCAATCTAATCCCAATAACCAAATACTGAAAGTAACCTATCCTTCCTAACTTGAAGTTAACTACATACCATGATTATCATGGCCTGTGACACGTTTATTTAGATGTAAAAAATATCCATATAGATAAATTTAAACGCAGGTCACTTAATTTACCAATCTATTCCCAATAGCCAAATACTGAAAGTAACCTATCCTTCCTAACTTGAAGTTAACTACATACCATGATTATCATGGCCTGTAACATGTTTACTTAGAAGTGAAAAATATCCATATTGACAAATTTAAACGCAGGTCACTTAATTTGCCAATCTAATCCCAATAGCTAAATACTGAAAGTAACCTATCCTTCCTAACTTGAAGTTAACTTCATACCATAATTATCATGGCCTGTAACATGTTTACTTAAAAGTAAAAAATATCTATATAGACAAATTCAACGCTGGTCACTTAATTTACTCATCTAACCCAATAGCCAATTACTTAACCCTTAACAGGACGGGTTGGGTTGATTCCGCCCATATATAAACTTAATATAGGAAATATATATATCTCGTTTACTGAGAGCTACCAGCTTTCATGTATTTAAATTTTACAGTGATACAAACATTTTCTACCTATCATTTATAAATATCAGTTTTGTAAAGGGTGTTAAATTTGTATGTGGGGGCGGATTCAGCCCAGCCCATCCAGGAGCTTGAGAATATTTCAGTCAGTGTTAGCTTGTGGCTTATACTTGAGTCGCTCCCTTCCGCTATTTTTTAGTTTCCTCTTATAAAATAACACTTTTTTCTTTGGATAAGTAGAATTATCAATAAAGTCAACAGAGAGAACTATCCCTGCCAACCCAAAATATATATAAGTTTTAGAGATTATTTGACCATTTTAGAAGAGTAATAGAAATATAACAGCAGACAATTGGTTCACTTCAGTAGAATTAGTTGATAGAACATGGCCTTACAGGAAGGATGAGAAAGAATTAACTTCAGATTCCACCACAATTTCAACCGCACTCTAATAGAGAATCAGGAACATCTTTTTTTGGTTTCTCTGGAACAACCACTTTAGACTCCTATGTTCCCCTCCCCCCCCCCCAAAATAAAAAAGAAAATAGGTAATCGGATTGGTAAAAAGGATAAAAAAGAAAGGAGAAATATTATTGGTGATCTTGGGAGAGAATTGACTGATGAACATCTGGCCACACATAATCTCAAATCTCTCTCGCTGGAATTACAGACGACAATTCAAGAAGAATTATGGTTCACGTACATCAAGGAAATCTACAATGTCACAACAATCTAATACTCCAAAAAGAGCTACAATGTTCATCAAAAACGCGGTATGTTATTTTGTAGTTTATTTAACACATAAATATACTACAAATTAAGATAATATCTTATTTTATTATCTTTACCAAGATTGCAAACATTAATTAGAGAATTATTTACAACACACTAAAAGGTAAACATTAGGGCTATACACGTTCCTTTGTTCTGTACTGCCAGGGTTGCTGAAACACATTTATTTTAACACCCCCCCTCAATTGGCATTTCCACAAATGTCAATTGCACAATTTTCACCCCATGTTGGAAAGTTTCATGAATTTGTTCAACATGTCTTTACATAAGGGTTTAGTTAACATGTCTGCTATGTTTCTGCATCCCTCAATGTAGTCTATTTTGTCTTTGGCCAATAAATCATTTTTGTATCAATTGGTTTGATATTTGATTTTTCTCCTAATTTTATTGAAGACCATGTTTTCAATTCTTCATGAGATCGAATTTCTTTATCAATAGCTTCTTTCCATTATTTTTGCCTAATTGCTTGATTGTAAGAAACTGGATCTTCACCATTTGTAAACAAGCAATATACTGAATATAGTTCATAATCTTCTTGATACTTTGGTGGTTTGATTATTCGACCCGATCTTGTAGTTACACTTTCTTCTTTGTCTGATTGTTCTGATGTTTGTGGGTTTTCTTCCTCATCTTGAGATTCAGTTATTATTCTTTTAGGTTCTCTTTGGTCTGAGATGATTTCCTTATCAAATTTAGTTAATGTTTCATCAAATGTTACATCTGTCGAAATCATCACTTTATCAGTTTCCGGATCCCAGATGCGATATCCGCTTCCACTGTATCCAACCATGATTGTTGATTTTGCTCTAGCATCTAGTTTTCTTGGTTTGGGTAGAATTAGTCTCCAAGCTCTTGAGCCAAAAACCTTAAGTTTGGATAGGTCATTTCGTTTATACCATATGCTAGCCGGAGGTATTCCTTTGTTCGCACTTGTTGGACTTCTGTTTAATTCGTATGCTGAGCAGTAAATGGCTTCTCCCCAGAGATATTTTGGTAGATTTGTTTCTGCCAACTTTATTCTCACTTTATCAATCAATGTTCGGTTCATTCTTTCAGATGTGCCATTTTGTTGTGGTGTGTAAGGTGAGGTATATTCTATTTGAATTCCTTTTGTTCTGCAAAACTGCTTGAAGTTTCCAGATGAAAATTCCTTACCATTATCTACTCTAGTTTTTCTTGTTTTCTTGTTATGTTGAGTTTTTATCAACTTGATAAAATCAATTAGGTTCTGTTCGGCTTCACTTTTTGATTTGAGAAGTCTCACTACTACAAAGTGTGAGTAGTCATCTATTAGTACCTGAAAATATATTTCTTTATCATATGTTGGTGGATCAATTGGTCCTGATAAGTCTGAATGAATCAGATCTCCAATTTCCTTTGTTGTCTTCCAGGTTTTCTCAAATGATCTTCTTGTGCTTTTTCCTTTGATACAGGTTTCACATTTCTCTTGTGAACTTGGTAGCCCTAATTTCTTTAAACTGTATCTATTCAGATGTCCCAATCTTCTGTGCCACAATGTGTCATCAGTTTTGACTGCATGCGCTGTAACACTTTCAGGGTTACTGTCTATTTCTATTTTAAGTGAGTACAAGTTTCTATAATTATTACACTTAAAATTATGGTTTCTTGTAATTATTAGTACTTCATTTTGTTTAAATATCACTTGGTGGCCCTGTTGTGTAATTTTTGCTACTGACAATAAGTTCTGTTTAATGCCATCAACTATTAGTCCATGGATTGCTATTGGGATATTATTGATTTTTACATTTAAAGTTCCAATTTTATTAGCTGACATCTTTTCACCATTTCCATATGAATTTCAGCCTTATGTTCTAAAATCTTCACATCTGTCATATATTTTTCTAATTAAGTTTTGATCAGGTTCTGTGTTGCTCCTGAGTCTAAAATAAAATTATCATTTTCATAGCAATCTATAGCATTCATTGCTACAAATGATAGTTTGTTATCCATCTATTAGGCTTGTTGTCTAGGTTGACTCTCTCTTTGTCTTTCATTACTCTCTTTTTGTGTTTGATTCTTTTCTCTTTTGAAAAATTTCTTTTTACTTCTACATTCTGTAGCCTTGTGACCTTTCTTGCCACAATTATAACATGTAAATGTGAATGATCCAAATGTCATTTCTTCATTTCTAGGTTCCCCTTGTTTATTTTTCCTTTTGAGTTCTTCATCCAGCAATCTTGCCTTAACAAATTCCATTTTGATTTCAGTATTTATTGTTTCTATTGCTGTGATTACATTTTCATACTCTTCATTCAATGACAATAACAGATGACATATTTTGTCAGATTCATCCATTTTGGAACCTATATTATCCAATTCACGAATTATAGAATCAAATTTAAGAAAA
Source organism: Cordylochernes scorpioides (assembly GCA_030710605.1). Classification (NCBI taxonomy): domain Eukaryota; kingdom Metazoa; phylum Arthropoda; class Arachnida; order Pseudoscorpiones; family Chernetidae; genus Cordylochernes; species Cordylochernes scorpioides. The sequence goes on from CP092874.1 coordinate 23,171,622, forward strand.
TGGTCCTCTAATTTTTCATTATGTTTGCATTTTAAAGTCAACAACTTTCTTTTTAGTGTTAGTTTTGTAAACACGCTTTTTCTTTCAAATATATTTTCAAGCGCTTTCATCATTTCTTTAGCTGTTTTTGCATCTTTAATTATGTCTAGATGTTTATCAGTTAAACATTCAACAAGCGTAGATTTTGCCTTTGCATCCTTAATTGCAAATAACTCGCGTTCTTTTTCATCGACAAAATCATTAATTTCCTTTTCTAATGTTAGATGTATTTGTTTTTCTTCTAACAATAGTTTAACTCTAAATTTCCAGCTGTTGAAATTTGTACCAGTCAAAATTGGCAAATTAGAATTAATTACGCTCATTTTAAAATATATTCAAAGTTGTACTTACTAAACACGTTCTTGATATTTCTTTGTTATTATTTAAACTTCAGTCTCATAATCTGTTATTTTGTAGTTTATTTAACACATAAATATACTACAAATTAAGATAATATCTTATTTTATTATCTTTACCAAGATTGCAAACATGTTAATTAAAGAATTATTTACCACACACTAAAAGGTAAACATTAGGGCTATACACGTTCCTTTGTTCTGTACTGCCAGGGTTGCTGAAACACATTTATTTTAACACGGTAAAAATAAAAACCTTTGCCATTTATGTCAATTAAGCATTTGCAAAAACTTTTATTAATAATTTGTGAAATCTGTAAATAGATTATATTCAGAATTTAAAACGTCAAAATCTCTCTGTTAACATTTGTATTCATTAAATCTTTTTTGAATATTGATTTCAATCATTATTTAGCACTTATTTCATAAAGTTACATAAGTGGGTTGAATCTATCCAACCCGTCAAGTTATGTAAGAAAAATTAGCCTGTCCAGTTAAGAGTTAATACAATAAAGCTCTTTGTTTTTTGAAAGACATTTCAAAGGAAGAAAGACAGGCATGTCTTTTAAAAATAGACCATCTGGAATACATCCTGAATAAGATTTCAGTGCAAGACAGACATCAATTAAGGAATTTTTTAAAAGATCTTCATGATTTTTAAAATTAATATTTTCAAATATTCTTTTTATTATACCATATTTATTTCAACTGCTATAATATTCAATTAGAATGAAATATTATTTGTAATTATTTATGTTTTGAAAATATGTATTAATGCCTTTGTCCCTTATACTAAAAGTTATGAAAATAAGAAAACGAATACAAAAAAAGTACACACAATGATATCAATTAATATCATTAATCTATGTTACAAAGCTTTTTTTTTTAGTCATTTTGTCGAGTTAGATTTTTAGCTAATCATCTAATATTAATTGAACACTTCCTTCAATTCAACCGAAAACTCTGATCCCTTGGGGTGTTGAATTAAAGAGGTTCGACTGTATGAAGTAAAATTTAAATGTATTTAAAGATGAAGAATTTATTTCCACCAAGAAAGTTCAGTATGTTACTCCCTGTACCATGTGATGTAGTGAGCCACCACCAGTGTGACAAGCCACTTCTATGGTAACAGCTAGACACTAATTTCACCAAGTTCTTGGAAAAGGTGGGTTTTGCCTGTACCTCATCATTACCATTTCTATAGTCTTTGACACCTCCAGTTAGAGTGAAGCTGGGTATAATACTGTGGTATATGGAAACTATATGTTCATAAAACCTGAAGCTTCTACATTAAACAATAGAGTAATAGTAGTTACAAGGTAATAAGACCAACTCCAAATAAATAAATAGTGTGTGAAGTTTCGGTAACAGCGTTGTTACCATCTTCAGACAAAAGTAATGAATGAGAAACTTCACCACAGCATGGTTTAAATAGTTACTGTTATCAAGTGTGTAAACAAGATAGCAGATAAGAAGAAGATAATTTTCTGAGAAATACAGATAATTATTCTTAAAATTATTATTTTTAATATTTATTTATTTTTAATTTTTATAATAATAATATAAAAAAATAATAATAATTATCTGTTTTTCTCAGAAAATTATCTTCTTCTTATCTGCTATCTTGTTTACACACTTGATAACAGTAACTATTTAAACCATGCTGTGGTAAAGTTTCTCATTCAGTACTTTTGTCTGAAGATGGTGACAACGCTGTTACCGAATAGTCACACACTATTTATTTATTAGTTTTGGTCTGTGTGTTTATAATCTATAATCCAAATTATGCCTTATCATCAGTAATAGTAGGTTTTTTGTAACAATAATAGAACAAAATATTGGATTCTGCGCCCTATGTACTGTAAATAAGCCAATAACATTGTGAGGATATCTTATCCATTATTTCAATGCCCGCCTGATAACAGAACTTGTTGCCATTGTCACTTCTCGCTGCCAAGTGCTGAAAGATTGAAACTGAGGTTTGTATGACTGCATATTACAATTACTAGTGGAATTGATTCCCAACTTTAGTTAGACTACAAGAAAATAAGACCTAATCCAAATGTGTGACGTTTGGGCAACAGAGTTGTTACCATCATTAGACCAATGAATATTAAAATATTATATTATTTTGACTGATGGTAACAATGCTGTTGCCGAAACATCACACACTATTATTTTATTTGGATTAGGTCTTATTTTCTTGTGGCAATAATCTATAGTCCAAATTGTGTTTTATCACTTTAGTTAGACCTTTGACTCCGTACTGTTGAAGCCAACTCAAAACATCTAGGATGTAGAGGAAAATAATTTTGTATGCTTTTTTTAGAGCTCTGGTAATTTAATTTAACATTAATTTGACCAGTTTTTAAAAAGGAATTTTGATAGCATTAGATAATTCTTGTTTGAATACAAATATTTGGATGAAATTACGATACTTCGACACTTGTGACACTGCGTCCAAAGATAGTGTATGCACACCATGCTTAAAAAAAGTTTTTAAATACATTGCCAATATTATTAAATATATTAATCATACCTTTGGTTATCCTTGAAAATTGTCCTCTAGCAGTGAATGTTGTGATGAAATCATTTAAATAACTTTAATTCAACCGAAAGTTCTGATCTCTTAGGTGTTATACAAACCTACTGTACAATTTTATCACTAGAAAATGTACAAAAACAGTACAATTTTATCAATAGAAAATGTACAAACTTTACAATTTCATCTCTATAATTTCAATATTGGAGCACTGGCAGCATTTACCTGAAAGTGTTGAATTGTGGTGCCACAAATGGCGGGGCCGCTATCCCTTGTAAATTAGGTGGGTTTAAAATTTTCTAGAGGGAAATTTAGGCATCATTGGTTCAATAACCTAACTGAAGACCGACATTAAGGTATCTTTTGAAGACTAACATTCAACTATTATTTAAACTTACGGAATCAGCTAAAATGCCATTAACCCTTAGTTACTGGCGCCTATTTTCCTTACACAATTACTGGCGTTCGGCCTCTCAGGCCGTCTTTTAAAATCAATAATAAACCATGTTATTTATAAAATAAAAAGAAATTAAACGTATACACCTAATTTCCAAAGAATAAATATTTTGTTTTTTTCGAATAAACAGAGCTCTAAACAAAATTAAATGAAAATGCACAAGAAACTCTTTCTATCTAATATATTCTATATATATTCTAAAAAATTCTATCTAAAATATTTTATTCAAAATTAGGTGCACAATTCAAGCATATTTCAATAGAATGATCTTTGCAGATTGGTTCTTTGCATTTTTTGAATTGCATTTGAGTTCGACGATCTTTTTTACATAGGTAGCATCTTTTGCGTTTTTTGGACCAAGGACTGCCGCTTGTGGATTCCTAGATAACACATATTATTGATATTTCGTTTGAATATCAAATAAATATTTGCCTACCTCAAGTGATGAAGTTCCAGCATGCTTCTGAATTAATACTTGCAGATCTCTTGACAAATTTTTGGCTTGATTTCTCATATTCAAGGCATCTCTCATTAGTTGTAGAGCAAGCTGCTTTATAAAATCTTTTCGAGCCATTCCACCGTCTTGCTTGACACCCTTATAAATTACTGCTGAATTTATTGCAAACACATCCAAAAAGTTGAAAAATAAACACAGGGGCCATCTTTTGGTTCTTCTTCCAACTGAATACATGTCTGATCAACTACATCTACACCACCTTTGGTCATATTATAAAATGTGATTATCTCGGGCTTTTATTGTTCAGCAGTTTCTTGATCGATTGTTGTGGTCGAATGCATTGTGGAGAGTAATATAACAGATTTTCCAATTTTAGGGACATAGGGTACCAAATTTTTGTTTTTTGCAAAAGTGGAACCGAACTTCTATTATATTATACAAAATTACAATCACAAAACACAATTTAGAATGCATATAATTGAAGCAAGAGTAATAAAAAAACGAATGCTCAACTTATTTGTTGCGTTTGAACGTCTATAAAACCAAAAGTGATACGGCCAATAATAGGGGCGCTAAAATTCCCAGTGACGTAATTACTGGCGCTCGGCTTTAAAGGCCGTTTGATTTAATAACTCGGGATATACAAAATAGATTTCTCTTAAAATGAAAAGTTCTTCAAATAAATGCACTTTATTAAGCTACCTAAAATTTTGATGAAAAATATTGCATTTTGAAAATTTCGCAAACATTTTTTAATTTTCACACGGCCTTTCAAGCCGAACGCCAGTAATTACGGGTTAAATAGAATTCTTGTTATAAACAACCATAAAGTATTTCTTTAAAAGTTCATTATTTTTATAATTAAATATTTAGTTTTTTATTCAGTTTTCCAAATGCAATTAAACATTTAGATAAAATGATATTTGTAATTTTTCATTGGTGCCAAGATGTATTTTTGTCCCTCACCAAAAGTTGATCATAAAATATTCTAAATGAATGAAATAAAATAGATCTAATAGTAACACACAATTCATATTAACAAATTATTATTTAAAATATATTGCAAAAGAGAGGTTTTTAAAAATATTATTTTAAATATTTCATATTGGCTTTCCAAGATAAAATGTCCACTAGCAATAAATGCTGTGATGAAATAATCTGTCTTCAATTTATCACAGACTTTAATTCAACAAAAACCTCTGATTCCTTGTCATGTTCAATTAAAGAAGTTAAACTGTAATAACTCTACAATCCACATTGTTCCAATTTTATGTTCCCTTTCTGGATAATATTAGGAATTCATTGATCAGGACACATTTCATGATTTTATTTCTCTCAAAAGTTTCTATACAGATTCCAAGAGCAAGTTACTACCAGTTCCTTTTAAAGATCATGTTAACTAAGGCTTGTTCCTTTTTTTTTTGTTTCTGTAAATATTTAATTAGTTCATTGAAAAAGAAAACATTCAAGCAAAAAGTTTCTTTTACACATAAAACAAACTTCTACTATCCATTGTGTGATTAAAAATATTGGAAAGGCTTGGCTCATCAGTGGTGAACCCTCCCAGTGGTTTCGTAAATTTGAACTGCCATATCCTTTATTAGAGCTATAATACTATATTGGACGATTCTGCTTACTGAAAAGTAGAATCTTACAAACGGTATTCAAGTAAAATATGAAAATAAGTTTTTTTAGGACTGTACATATTACATCTAAATATTTTCCTTGAGCAATGATTTTCTCCAAAATAAGGACAAATTGAGAAGAAGGCATTTCCTGATCGTGTAAACTAAATGTAGGTGATGGCTTGCGCCATCTGTCAGAATAAATATCAACTAATAGTTGATTTTCAATTATTCCAGAATTGGACCCATTCTTGACTAATCAAGAAAAGCTAGCCAGATCTGGCTGTTGGCCCTCAGCAGCATGGTGCAAGCTGTACCTTAATGACCACAATAAAACCTTGGACTGACAAGAACATTAGACAGAAACCATTGGCTCCAGGTGGGCACTTAATTTGCCAAAGCTGCAGTTGGGGCTTTGTCATCGACCCTTAATTGGTGGTGATGGCCGATCAATGTCACTTAGTGTTGGTGTCCATTTTGATGGGAGAGACAACCTTTTTATTTATAGATCAATTTCTCTTGAGAGATTTCATCTGAATTTATATAAATATATATTATTATGGTACAGTTAAACCTGTCTATAGCGCCCCCTCTTGGAACTCACCAAAATAGGGTGCTATAGACAGGTCACTTTAAATGAAAATGTTTACATTTTAATGTTTAAAATCGCGCGCTAGAGAGGGGAAGGCGCTATTTAGAGGGGGCGCTAAAGACAGGTTTAACTGTATATAAAAATAATAATAATCCTATATGGATTATAATCCATATAGGACACATATCAATATATAAATATGATAATACAAAAAGTTACAGGAAATCAGTATTCATATTTGTTACCGAACTAAAGAACTGTCAACACCCTCTTCTGGCATTCATGACACTTCCTATGGGTATTCTATGGATAATTTATTGCAATAGTCAAAACCTTGAGACATTTCTTGCTTTTTATAGAAGCTTGATAATATATGTAATACAATATAAACTCTTATATCCTCTTATTGGTGCTATATACATTTTGTCTCAATTTGTATAAAAGTTAATATAAATATTTTTATATCTATAGAACTTGATAAAATTATGTAAAATAAGATCAGATTATATTTAACTAGTGTTCTATTGGCGAATTATTATACCATGTTTTCACCTGTAGAAGGGAGTCCGTGCCCGAAAGCTAGAGAACAATAAAAATGTTTTGAAAAGACTCCTTTCCCTGGAGGAATGATTAATTTTACTCCATATAGACTAAGTGAAGTAACTCAACCAACAAGACTGTAGGATATCCATTCTAAATCAACTCCTATCCTTTGATAACTTGTGTTCACCTGTTGTCTCCCACACTTCTTGCTCTGGGACTGAGGTTGATTTGCCCATACTCCTTCACAAATTTATGGTTGAACTGGTGTTTTACCTTCTTATTGCCTTATTCTCTTATAGTATTTTGATCTCTAAATTTTCAGGCCTGCCCTATCTATTTCCTCTTTCATTAATGGACACTAGAGGGTTTTATCATTTGAAAAACAAACTTTTACATTGTTTTTTATTTTTGAATATATAAAAAATGAGAGTGCCAAATCTTATATTTAATACATTCCTATGTTTTTTTGCAAACATAGGAATGTATTAAATATAAGTGTCCCTGTCCTATATTATATTTCATAAAAAGCATTTATTGAATTCATTAAAACAATATGAGAACTATGAGAACTCCGCCTTTGCCAGTCCCAAGCTCGGATGAAAAAGGAGGAGGGGGAGCAGTAACAAGCTCACTAAAAAAACCTGGGTTCAGCTGGCCCGGCTGATAGTACCCTGTAAGGGCTCCTAATCCAGGGATACAGGATGAGCAGCGTTTGAACTCCATGTTAGGAGCGGCTGCACATGGCGTCTGTTCCTCATGTCAGAGGCGGCCATTTATTTTGGAGCTAAGTCGGCCTGCCACTTTGTAGTGTTCCCAGTCTTAATGACAAAGGCAGACGCATTCTACTTCACCCAGTCATGATGGTTGTCAAACAGACACCATCAAGGGTCACAACTTAATACCATAATATGATTGAGTGGAGATAAGAAAGAAGAAGAAGATTAAAACAATATTATTTGAATATCTCTAAGAATAAGTCTCAAATTCAGGTCAACAACAATACTATGACACCATTTTTGACAAATTCAACCAAAGGTTTACCTATATGCCTAATTTTTAGCTATTACCCAATCAATGTAGGAGTGGCTGTGGGTTCATAACATCCTAAAGGTTATATATACTATGATATATAGATAAATGTTCCATCTAGTGATGTAGTGGGCTTTCTTCAGAAAGAATAAATTCTAAAAGTGAAGGGGAATGGTGTTCATGTCCTAAAAAGAGAAAAACCTCTCCTTTTTAACAATCTTTCAAGGTGAAAACATCTCAAGGAGGAGTTTCTAATAAATGGAGAGAAATCCACAGAAGTCTATTATTCTACCTCACTTTGATACAGGGGATTAAATTATTGTTTATTTCCTTATATGGTCTAAAATCTCAGACAAAAATATTCACCCCATTTGAAATACTTCTTTGGTAGATTTAGCCAATTTCATATTTTATTTCTTTGGATGTTAGAAATTTTTACCTCCTCTCCTCTTGATCAGGATCATGGCCCAAAACCATGGTATTATGGATAGATATATTTTCAAAATTGGTATTTTGGCTCATTCATTGGCATGATTCTAAGCATTTTGTTCAGAGAAAATAAAAAAGGGTGCATTGTTTTGAAGCATTTAAAAGGGGTTTATTTTTACATAAGTATAATCTATTACAATAAGTTTAGGTGTCAAATAGTAAATATGTACTAAAGAGACAAAATGTTGCTGAGAATTATACAAGATTCAGAAGTCCAGGTGATGCAGAGAAAGAAAGAACATGTTTTATACTTTGAAACATAATATGTAAATAAAAACTGAGGAAGGGGTGAATTAGAATCCACATTCCTGTTATGGAATAGAATCTCTTTGAAGGCAAAAAAACATCATGTTTGCATTAATTTGTATTTTTTATAAAACATATTTGCAATAAACTGTTTCACACAATGTTTGTTATTTATTTAGAATTCAGAAGATTCTTTCAACATAAAGTCTTGGGTTAATTTTATTTATTTGCTATGGACTTGGAACATTTGCTGAAGATTTCCTTTTTTCAAGAATCTACTTCATAGTGGCAAACCCCCTTGAATATGGGAATTGCAAGGAAAAAAGACCAAATTCCAATTGTATATCTTAATCCTTTATATTTGGATGATTAGGTATTTTTAATTGAATGAAACTGGTTTTACAATTAATAGTGTTCAATTTTTTTACCTTTAGAAATTACCTATGCTAATATTTTTTCACATAACAGATATTTTAAACTATTTTCATTTTTTTCATTTGTGTCACATTGATGGGTGTCCATTATTATAAATCCTTATTGATGCACAAGATTTAATGCAAGGTTAAGTATAGATGCCAAATAAAATTCCTTATCGACCACTGTGGAACCCTAGTCTATATTATGTTTTTAAATAGGGGGAAATCAATGAAAAAAGATATATAAAATTTAGCCCTCTCTTTTAAACATATTTTATTATTATGAAAATAGATTTATTAGGCTTCCTTTTTCTATTTTGCTCAGAAGAATTAATAAATAGATTTTTTTCAGAAATATAAAACATTGCAATATAGCCTTTTAAATTCGAATATTGATAATTCAACCATGTTTCAATGTTTTGACTTCCAGCCTATCAAATAACCATTGTTAATTCAACTAAATGATATTTTGACTGATTTAAAAAATATATAATATGACAACATAATGTTTTTTAACACCTTTGCTGAAAATGCAATACTTTGGCATGCAGGACATGTCAGCCATAGTTAATGTACGCAAACTTATCTTAAAGTTAAAAGAGACGCAAATATTGCTGTCGATGATAGGCCAATTTTTTGTTTCCTCTTGGAAGATTTTGGCCTAACTTAAGTAGCTGCTAATTACCAGCATAAACAATGAGGTGTCTTAGAGTGTAACGTTATCCTATATGAAATAACACACAAAAGAGGAAAGACATCCATGCCTTTTAAACACAAGGTAATAAGACCAAATAAATAAATAGTGTGTTATGTTTCGGTAACAATGCTATTACAGAAACGTCACACTTTATTTTTTTGGATTTGATCTTATTACCTTGTGTTTATAATCTATAATCCAAATTGTGCCTTATCATCAGTAATGGTAGGTTTTTTGTAACAATAATAGAAGAATATTGTATTCTGCGCCACATGTACTGTAAATCAGCAATAACATTGTGAGGATATCTTATCCATTATTTCAACGCCCACCTGATAACATAACTTGTTGCCATTGTCACTTCTTGCTGCCAAGTGCTGAAAGATAGAAACTGAGGTTTGTATGACTGCAGTTTACAATTACTAGTGGAATTGATTCCCTACTTTAGTTAGACTACAAGAAAATAAGACCTAATCCAAATGTGTGACGTTTGGGCAACAGAGTTGTTACCATCATTAGACCAAAGAATATTAAAATATTTTATTATTTTGTCTGATGGTAACAACGCTGTTGCTGAAACATCACACACTATTAATTTATTTGGATTAGGTCTTATTTTCTTGTGGCTATAATCTATATTCCAAATTGGGCTTTATCACTTTAGTTAGACCTTTGAATCCGTACTGTTGAAGCCAACTCAACACATCTAGGATGTAGAGGAAAATAATTTTGTATGCTTTTTTTAGAGCTCTGGTAATTTAATTTAACATTAATTAGACCAGTTTTTAAAAATAAATTTATATAGCATTAGATAATCCTTGTTTGAATACAAATACTGTATTTGGATGAAATTACGATACTTCGACACTTGTGACACAGCGGCCATAGTTAGTGTATGCGCACTATGCTTAAAAAAAGTAATTTAAATACATTGCCAATATTATAAAAATATATTAATCATACCTTTGGTTATCCTTGAAAATTGTCCTCTAGCAGTGAATGTTGTGATGAAATCATTTAAATAACTTTAATTCAACCGAAAGTTCTGATCTCTTAGGTGTTATACAAACCTACTGTACAATTTTATCACTAGAAAATGTACAAAAACAGTACAATTTTATCATCAGAAAATGTACGAACTTTACAATTTCATCTCTATAATTTCAATATTGGAGCACTGGCAGCATTTACCTGAAAGTGTTGAATTGTGGTGCCACAAATGGCAGGGCCTCTATCCCTTGTAAATTTCGTGCGTTTAAAATTTTCTAGAGGGAAATTTAGGCATCATTGGTTCAATAACCTAACTGAAGAGAACACCGACATTAAGGTTTCTTGAAGACTAACATTCAACTATTATTTAAACTTACGGAATCAGCTAAAATGTCAATAAATAAAATTCTTGTTATAAACAACCATAAAGTATTTCTTTAAAAGTTCATTATTTTTATAATTAAATATTTAGCTTTTCTTTATTCATTTTTTCCAAATGCAATTAAACATTTAGATAAAATGATATTTGTAATTTTTCATTGGTGCCAAGATGCATGGCATGCATTTGACTCATTCATTGGCATGATTCTAAGCATTTTGTTCAGAGAAAAAAATAAGGTTGCATTGTTTTGAAGCATTTAGTAGGGGTTTATTTTTGCATAAGTATAATCTATTACAATAAGTTTAGGTGTCAAATAGTAAATATGTACTAGAGACAAGATGTTGCTGAGAATTATACAAGATTCAGAAAAGAAGTCCAGGTGATGCAGAGAAAGAAAGAACATGCTTTATACTTTGAAACATAATATGTAAATAAAAACTGAGGAAGGGGTGAATTAGAATCCCCATTCCTGTTTTGGAATAGAATCTCTTTGAAGGAAAAAAAACATCATATTTGCAGCAATTTGTATTTTTTCTAAAACATATTTGCAATAAACTGTGTTACACAATGTTATTTATTTAGAATTCAGAATATACTGTCTTCATAAAGTCTTGGGTTAATTTTATTTACTTGCTATGGACTTGGAACATTTGCTGAATATTTATTTTTTTCAAGAATCTACTTCATAGTGGCAAACCCCCTTGAATATGGGAATTGCAAGGAAAAAAGACCAAATTCCAATTGTACATCTTCATCCTTTATATATGGAAGATTAGTTATTTTTAATTGAATGAAACTTGTTTATAAATAATAGTGTTCAATTTTTTTACCTTTAGAGATTACCTTTGCCAATATTTTTTCACATAACAGATATTTTTAACTATTTGCTTTTTTTCATTTGTGTCACATTGATGGGTGTCCATTATTATAAATCCTTATTGATTCACAAGATTTAATGCAAGGTCAAGAATAGATTCCAAATAAAAATCCTTATCGACCACTGTGGAACCCTAGTATATATTATGTTTTTAAATAGGGGGAAATTAATGAACAAAGATTTATAAAATTTAGCCCTCTTTTAAACATATACCATTTTATTATTATGAAAATAGATTTATTAGGCATCCTTTTTCTATTTTTCTCAGGAGAATTAATAAATATATTTTTTCAGAAATATAAAACATTACAATTTATCCATATAAATTTGACTAATGATAATTCACCATGTTACAATGTTCTGACTTCCTGCCTATCAAATAACCATTGTTAATTCAAATAAATGATATTTTGACTTATTTAAAAAATATATAATATGACAACATAATGTTTTTAACACCTTTGCTGAAAATGCAATATTTCAGCACGCAGGACATGTTAGACATAGTTAATGTTCGCACACCTATCTTAAAGTTCAAAAGAGACGCAAATATTGCTGTTGATGACAGGCCAATTTTTTGTTTCCTCTTGGAAGATTTTGGTTTAACTTATGTACTTGCTAATTACCAGAATAAACAATGAGGTGTCTTAGAGTGTAACGTTTTCCTATATGAAATAACACACAAAAGAGGAAAAACATCCATGCCTTTTAAACACAAGGTAATAAGACCAAATAAATAAATAGTGTGTTATGTTTCGGTAACAACGCTATTACAGAAACGTCACACTTTATTTTTTTAGATTTGGTCTTATTACCTTGTGTTTATAATTTATAATCCAAATTGTGCCTTATCATCAGTAATAGTAGGTTTTTTTGTAACAATAATAGAAGAATATTGGATTCTGCGCCACATGTACTGTAAATCAGCCAATAACATTGTGAGAATATCTTATCCATTATTTCAACGCCCACCTGATAAGATAACTTGTTACCATTGTCACTTCTCGCTGCCAAGTGATGAAAGATAGAAACTGAGGTTTGTATGACTGCATATTACAATTACTAGTGGAATTGATTCCCTACTTTAGTTAGACTACAAGAAAATAAGACCTAATCCAAATGTGTGACGTTTGGGCAACAGAGTTGTTACCATCATTAGACCAAAGAATATTAAAATATTTTATTATTTTGTCTGATGGTAACAACGCTGTTGCCGAAACATCACACACTATAAATTTATTTGGATTAGGTCTTATTTTCTTGTGGCTATAATCTATAGTCCAAATTGTTCTTTATCACTTTAGTTAGACCTTTGACTCGTACTGTTGAAGCCAACTCAACACATCTAGGATGTAGAGGAAAATAATTTTGTATGCTTTTTTTAGAGCTCTGGTAATTTAATTTAACATTAATTCGACCAGTTTTTAAAAAGGAATTTTGATAGCATTAGATAATTCTTGTTTGAATACAAATATTTGGATAAAATTACGATACTTCGACACTTGTGACACAGCGGCCATAGATAGTGTATGTGGACCATGCTTAAAAAAAGTCTTTAAATACATTGCCAATATTATAAAAATATATTAATCATACCTTTGGTTATCCTTGAAAAATGTCCTCTAGCAGTGAATGTTGTGATGAAATCATTTAAATAACTTTAATTCAACCGAAAGTTCTGATCTCTTAGGTGTTATACAAGTCTACTGTACAATTTTATCACTAGAAAAGGTACAAAAACAGTACAATTTTATCAATAGAAAATATACAAACTTTACAATTTCATCTCTATAATTTCAATATTGGAGCACTGGCAGCATTTACCTGAAAGTGTTGAATTGTGGTGCCACAAAAGGCGGGGCCGCTATCCCTTGTAAATTATGTGCGTTTAAACATTTAGATAAAATGATATCTGTAATTTTTCATTTGTGCCAAGATGCATTTTTGTCCCTCACCAAAAGTTGATCATAAAATATTCTAAATGAATGAAATAAAATAGATCTAATAGTAACACACACAATTCATATTAACAAATTATTATTTAAAATATATAGCAAAAGAGAGGTTTTTAAAAATATTTTAAAGATTTAATATTTGCTTTCCATGATAAAATGTCCACTAGCAATAAATGCTGTGATGAAATAATCTGTCCTCAATTTATCACAGACTTTAATTCAACAAAAACCTCCGATTCCTTGGTATGTTCAATCAAAGAAGTTAGACTGTAATAACTCTACAATCCACATGTTCCAATTTTATGTTCCCTTTCTGGATAATATTAGGAATTCATTGATCAGGACACATTTCATGATTTTATTTCTCTTAAAAGTTTCTATACAGATTCCAAGAGCAAGTTACTACTAGTTCCTTTTAAAGATCATGTTAACTAAGACTTGATCCTTTTTTTTTTCTGTAAATATTTAATATTTTCCTTGAGCAATGATTTTCTCCAAAATAAGGACAAATTGAGAAAAAGGCATTTCCTGATCGTGTAAACTAAAAGTAGGTGATGGCTTGCGCCATCCGTCAGAATAAATATCAACTAATCCTTGATTTTCAATTATTCCAGAATTGGCCAAATACCCATTCTTGACTAATCAAGAAAAGCTAACCACATCTGGCTGTTGGCCCTCAGCAGCATGGTGCAAGCTGTACCTTAATGACCACAATAAAACCTTGGACTGACAAGAGCATTAGACAGAAACCATTGGCTCCAGGTGGGCACTTAATTTGCCAAAGCTGCAGTTGGGGCTTTGTCATCGACCCTTAATTGGCGGTGATGGCCGATCAATGGCATTTAGTGTTGGTGTCTATTTTGATGGGAGAGGCAACCTTTATATTTATAGATCAATTTGTCTTGAGAGATTTCATCTGAATTTATATAAATATTATTATGGTACAGTTAAACCTATCTATAGTGCCTCCTCTTGGGACTCACCAAAATATATTATAAATTCGACTAATGATAATTCACCATGTTTCAATGTCCTGACTTCCAGCCTATCAAATAACCATTGTTAATTCAAATAAATTATATTTTGACTTATTTAAAAAATATATAATATGACAACATAATGTTTTTTAACACCTTTGCTGAAAATGCAATACTTCGGCACGCAAGACATGTCAGCCATAGTTAATGTACGCACACCTATCTTAAAGTTAAAAAGAGACGCAAATATTGCTGTCAATGACAGGCCAAATTTTTGTTTCCTCTTGGCAGATTTTGGCCTAACTTAAGTAGCTGCTAATTACCAGCATAAACAATGAGGTGTCTCAGAGTGTAACGTTTTCCTATATGAAATAACACACAAAAGAGGAAAGACTTCCATTCCTTTTAAACACAAGGTAATAAAACCAAATAAATAAATAGTGTGTTATGTTTCGGTAACAACGCAATTACAGAAATGTCACACATTATTTTTTTTGGATTTGGTCTTATTACCTTGTGTTTATAATATGATGCATTAGTGCGCCATTAATTTGTCTATTGCAGTAAGGACAGTAAAATGGTTTATTTTTTAAAACAATCATACGCGTCTATAAAGCAAGGTTTTTCCATATGCATTCAAACTAGTGATTTTGTTACATTGTTGTTTATTATCGTTTGTTTATATAAAAAATTACATTGTATGTGATGATAATAACAAAAATGAAATTTTAAATTAATATACATAATTCATTGAAAAAAAAAGAAATAATTAATTATAAAATTCACAAACGTGACAATATCTTATTTAAAATTTAATAAATGTTTTCAAAAAATTATGTTTTCAAAAATATATTTAAACGCATATAACAATATTTATATTTATATACGTTTATAAATCTATATATAGGTGGTCTGGATGTATTCTAGAATCGTTTTAACAAATGTTCGTTGGGCAAACTTTTAGTCGGGTAAAAACCGGGCGAAGCTGGGAACATATATGTACTATTTTGAAATAGGTGAATAAATTAAACAGGAATAAAGTGAACAAAGTTTTAGAATTAAAAAGAAGGCAGAAAATTTTACTTGAAATATCATCTTTTAAAGAAAAATTTAGTGATTGTTTACCTTCCAGCTAGCACCCTATTTATTTAACATTCTAGCTGCTCAATCTTCTTAGACATTCATGTCTTTCCTGTATTTTATTTCAAATAACAGAATGTTACTTTATAAAACAACTCTTTGTTTATTCCAGTAACTATCAGTTAGGTTTAAATTGGGTCCAGGATGGACAAAAATTGAAGAAAGTTGGTGCCGGAATTTACGTCTCATTATAACTTTTAAGAATGGTGCACATATGCTAATTACAGCCATGGTGTTCTGAGAGTCAGCCTGTTGTGTTTTTAGTAATAAATTATTTTTTTAAACAAGAATTGTCCATGAAAGTTTGTCAACTTATTGATGGTGTTAAATTGTTGTTTGTACAAATTAATGTTTAGTATTTGACAGGCTTGAGTTGTGGACATGAGAATATGGTCGAATAAATGCCAGAGTTGAATTATCATGTGTTGAATCAACAAGGTTATTCTGTATTTCTAACAATATTCTTACCATTATTTATAACTTGGTTCATACTACTGATTTATTTGTATGGAAGGCTCATTGCACCACAAATGATTGTGGCTATTTTCTACTTTTAATACTATTCCAGACCATAGCTGCCATATAGAAGTCTGATATTTAGTACATTTGTGTTGTTTACTTTTGTTTAAAAAATTTTGACTTCCACATGGTTTGGAAGTATATTGAAAATTACTCATAAAATTTTTAAAGATTATAGAAGTTGATCCATTCATGACAACCCAGACCATATTTAATGAACTCCAGCCACTCAATTTGCCAAAGAAATGGCTGTGCCTATTTTTGTTAGTTTGAAAGGAATTTTTCTTCTCTCGTGATTTCAGAACCATAGTAACCATTAGAAAAAGGCTCCTCTTATTGGAAGGTTGGTAATTAGTAAAAATGGTAATTGTTTAATAAAAACTGTCATTTGTAGAGAGGAGTCTCATAGTGAGACTGACCTTTCATGTAGATTCTACTTTAGTAATGTCACCACATTTGGCCTCTTTCTTTTTTCTCTCACGAAAATAATAAAATACTTTATCTCTTTGCTACCAAATTTTCTTTTTATACTTGTTCAACTTTCAACTTAGAAATGTTCTCCAACTGTTTGTATCATGTTCCAGAACATGGAGAACACCTGCCCATTCCAGGGATGTTCCCAGACCTTCAACAATATGCCGGAAGCCATGTTGCACACTACCTTGTGCCAATTTTTTTTGGTGGATTGCCCTCAGTCCTGCAGAACAAAAATATTGAGAAAAGATCTGGCATCTCACTTGACCGTAGCCTGCAAACGTCTATTTGGAAGTTGTAAGTTTTGTGGGGCAGTCCTTACTCGGGATTCTCTCCAGCAACATGAGGATCTGTGTGGCCAAATTGGTGTCAACACTGGGGAGGGTGTGAGGTCAGAATTGTCCACTGGCCCAACTACAACCTCACTTGGTGAAAATCATCTACAAGGATTGGAGAGAGATTTGAAAAACACAAAGGAAGAACTGGAAACTGTGAAGGCAGAATTACAAAACACTAAAGGAGAACTGAATGCTGTGAAGTCTGAATTACATGTTAACAAAAAAGAACTAGAAACTATGCTGACAAAACAACAAGTTGATAAAAAAAAACTGAAAGCTAGGCAAATAGAATTAATTCCTAACAAGGAAGAAATAAAAAAATTTAAAAAAGGAGAAAATTTTAAAGACAAAAAAATTGATTCTTCGAAGGAAGAACTAGAAAGTATGAAAACAGAACAACAAGGTACTAAGAAAGAACTGGCCACTGTGAGAACAGAGCTCCAAACAACTACCACCACCTGCTGTGATGTTCAATGTCATGAGAATCCTGTGAAAATGGCAGATGTGGGGCTTGACCTTACACTTGGTGTCCAGAACTGGCTTCCTGATGATGACTATGAATCTGACACGGTGATGAAACTTAAGAAATATCTCTATGGAAGTGGAGATCACAGAGATACATTGCACTACTTCTGTTTATTTGAATGGAATAATTGGACTAAAGACTCCCAATATAGATCAGAGGAGGTAATTGAGGATATAGATGGCTCTCTGTACAATGTTAGGACCAAGTGGAGAGTTGGAGGAGAGAAGACTGAGGTTGAGGTGTCATTCCATCAGAGAGGTGGAGTTATCAACACCCTTGCCCAATATAAATATTTTATTCTGTATGTGGAGGGTACTGTTCTCACTGTTGGAGTTGTTATCAACTCTGTGTTGGTTGGTCAAACCTGCCGCTACCTGATAGACACAGAGAAGTTGATAGATTTTGATGAAACCGATTTTTTAATTTTTGCACATATAATTTTGTGTAAAGCACAGTGATATATTTTCTGCAGAGAGAAATTCCATTATTACCATCAGTTACCACAAAAATATAATTAGGATCACTATGTCAACAATAGTTCTCCATTTTAACTTTCAGTCATTTTATATCTCCACATATAATTTATCATTTTATATCAACTGACCTTATTCTCCCAACATACATTGTAACAAACACATTATTTACATTTCAAATTGTTAAATTTATTCCTTATAACAATGAATTATATTGTTTGACATAGAAAAATTAGGAAAGACAAAGGTCAGGATGATAAAGTAATTCATTTGTATTCCCACAATTAAACCCTTTTTACATCAAAGAACAGAGAGGCAAAGAGATATGTTTACCTTGTAGCAAAATATTGAAATTAGGTATCTCTTTATGTTAAATATTCTGTTATCCTATTTTCATCATGTTTATAAATAACCCATTTTTATATAAAACTATCATCATGGCATTATAAAATATCAATGGTAATTTCCTAATGGTATTGATCTAGACCAGTATCAGTACTGAATGGGATTTATTTCTAATCACTTGTATGGTTGTTTGAATAAAATATATTTGCCACATGTCTCTTTAGTGTATTAAATAACCACTAACTTGAAGTTAACTACATATCATGATTATCATGGCCTGTGACATGTTTACTTAGAAGTAAAAAATATCCATATAGACCAATTTAAACGCTGGTCACTTAATTTACTCATCTAATTCCAATAGCCAATTACTTCAGGACGGGTTGGGTTGATTCCGCCCATGCCTAAACTTAATATATGAAAAATATATATTTTTCGTTTACTGAGAGCTACCAGCGTCCATGTATTTCAATTTTACAGTGGTACAAACATTTTCCAACCATCATTTATAAATATAATTTGGTAAAGGGGTATAAATTTGCATGTGGGGGCGGATTCAGCCCAGCCCATTCAGGAGCTTGAGAATTTTTCAGCCAGTGTTAGCTCGTGGCTCATAATTGAGTCGCTGTCTTCAGCTATTTTTTAGCTTCCTCTTATAAAAAAAACACTTTTTTCTTTGAATAAGTAGAATTATCAATCAAGTTAACAGAGATAACTATTCCTGCCAACCCAAATTATATATAAGTTTTAGAGATTAATCGACCATTTTAGAAGAGTAATAGAAATATTACAGCAGACAATTGGTTCACTTCAGTAGAATAAGTTGAAAAAACATGGCCTTACATATTTAGGTAGGATGAGAAAGAATAAACCTCAGATTTCACCACAATTTCAACCGCACCCTAATAGAGAATTAGTAACATCTATTTTTGGTTTCTCTGGAACAACCACTTTAGACTTCTATGTTCCCCCCCCCCCCCCCCCCCAAAAAAAAGAAAATTGGTAATAGGATTGATAAAAAGAATAAAAAAGAAAGGAGTAATATTATTGGTGATCTTGGGAGAGAATTGACTGATGAACACCTGGCCACACATAATCTCAATTCTCTCTCGCTGGAATTACAGATGACAATTCAAGAAGAATGATGGTTCAAGTACATCAAGGGAATCTACGATGCCACAACAATCTGATAATCCAAAAAGGTGCTACAATGTCCAGCAAAAAAGCGGTAATAAATAAAAACCTTTGCTTTGTATGTCAATTAAGCAATTGCAAAAACATTTATTAATAATTTGTGAAATCTGTAAATAGATTATATTCAGAAATTTTAAACGTCAAAATCTCTATGTTAACATTTGTACTCATTAAATATTTTTTGAATATTGATTTCAATCATTATTTAGCGCTTATTTCATAAAATTACATGAGTGGGTTGAATCTACCTAACCCGTCCATTTATGTAAGGAAAATTCCCCTGTCCAGTTAAGAGTTAATACAATAAATCTCTTTGTTATTTAAAAGACATTTCAGAGGAAGAAAGACAGGCATGTCTTTTAAAAATAGACCATCTGGAATACATCCTGAATAGGATTTCAGTGCAAAACAGACATCTATAAAGGAATTTTTCAAAAGATCTTCATGATTTATTAAAATTTATATTTTTTAATTTTCTTTTTATTTTCTATATATTTTTTTATTTCAACTGCTATATTATTCAATTAGAATAAAATATATTTTTTTATTATTTATGTTTTGAAAATATGTATTAATGCCTTTGTCCCTTAAACTGATAATTATTTATGAAAATAATAAAATGAATTTAAAAAAAGTACACACAATGATTTCAATTAATATCATTAATCTATGTTACAAAGCAATTTTTTTTAAATGTTATTTTGTCGAGTTAGATGATTAGTTAATCTTCTAACTTTAATTCAACACTTCCTTTAATTCAACCGAAAGCTCTGATCCCTTGGGGTGTTGAATTAAAGAGGTTCGACTGTACTTGTCTACTCTCCAGTCAAAACGTGATGTCATCTATTGACCATCTCTGCTAACTAGTGGCCTCAGGTCAGTGACAAAGCCACAACACCAACCAGGAGACCAGGGTTTCAGGCTAATGGCCTTCATCCGCCCAGTTTCTTAGTTTGTCAAAGCTGGTGTTGCTGCTTTGTCACCGAACAGAGGTCGATAGTTTGTGGTGATGGTCAATATATGGCATCATTTTTGACATTTATTTTCACGGAAGAGGTGACCTTTATTTTTATTGATTATCATTTTCCTGGAAAATTTTCCATTTAAGATACTTGTATATTTGAAATTATTAGATTACTTTTCTACTGTTTAATGAAATTGGCATTTTAAACTCTGCTCAACACGTGCAAGTTCATTACAATCTCACCTTTAGAGACAGAACTGCCATAATAATTTTAAAAAACTTAATTTACATTTTAACAAAATCTACCTTGATTTAACAGACTATAATTCAACAGGATCACCTATCCCTCTCTCTGTGTGTTAAAATTAACTATACAGAGAACCATCTCTCTAGAAGATACCTCTCTACAACTAACAGTTTTTCATTACCAAAATAATTAGAGAACATCCTTGCTAGAATACACCTCTCTACAATGGTCAATTTTTCATCATGAAAATGATAATTTTTATTATTTAGCAACTCTACAGTAAGAGGAACACCTCTCCCAAAAGGTGTACAGTAGAATTTAATGAGAGGACACACTTGCTAAAAAACACCCCTCTAAAAAGGGCAGTTTTCATCATTAAAATGACCATTTTTTACTATTTAGCAACTCTACAGTAAGGGGAACACCCCTCCCCAAAGGTGTACAGTAGAATTTAATGAGAGGACATTCTCGCTAGATGATACTCCTCCACAAATAACAGTTTTCATTACCAAAATAATTAGAAAACCTTCTTGCTAGAATGCTCTCTATTAAAAGGTCAGTTTTCATCATTAAAATGATCATTTTTACTATTTAGCAATTCTATGTTAGGAGGAACACCTCTCCCTAGAAGAAACCTTTCCACAAATAACAGTTTTCATTACCAAAATAATATGAGAACACCCTTGCTAAAGGACACCTCTATACAAAGGTCAGTTTTTCATTACTAAAATTATCATTTTTCACTATTTAGCAATGGGGGTCAGTGGAAGGGTGGTCTAAACCGTTGGTTTTCAAACGCTATAACCCGGGTTCGATTCCCCGCATTGAGCACTTTTATTCTAATTGATAAAAAAAATGTTCCATTGGCTCCGATTCTTGCAAAGGTCTAACCCTACCATGTATGTCTTGTACTCCTGCTACCCTAGACATGAAGGCTGCTGTCCTACTAAGCCCAGGTAAATGTTAACAGTCCTACCTCTGTGTGATGTTCCTATCAACAGGAAACACAACCAATTACTCTGTATGTCAGACAGGACAGTATGTCTTGTACTCCTGGTACCCTAGACATGAAGGCTGCTGTCCTACTAAGCCCAGCTAAATGTTAACAGTCCAACCTTGGTGTGATGTTCCAATCAACAGGAAACACACTCAATTACTCTGTATGTCAGACAGGACAGTATGTCTCGTACTCCTGGTACCCTAGACATGAAGGCTGCTGTCCTACTAAGCCCAGCAAATGTTAACAGTCCTACCTTGGTGTAATGTGTTCCCATCAACAGGAAACACACCCAATTACTCTGTATGTCAGACAGGACAGTATGTCTTGTACTCCTGGTACCCTAGACATGAAGGCTGCTGTCCTACTAAGCCCAGCTAAATGTTAAAAGTACTACCTTGGTGTGATGTTCCCATCAACAGGAAACACACCCAATTACTCTGTATGTCAGACAGGACAGTATGTTATGTACTCCTGGTACCCTAGACATGAAGGCTGCTGTCCTACTAAGCCCAGTTAAATGTTAACAGTCCTACCTTGGTGTGATGTTCCCATCAACAGGAAACAAACCCAATTACTCTGTATGTCAGACAGGACAGTATGTCTTGTACTCCTGGTACCCTAGACATGAAGGCTGCTGTCCTACTAAGCCCAGTTAAATGTTAACAGTCCTACCTTGGTGTGATGTTCCCATCAACAGGAAACACACCCAATTACTCTGTATGTCAGACAGGACAGTATGTCTTGTATTCCTGGTACCCTAGAAATGAA
Source organism: Cordylochernes scorpioides (assembly GCA_030710605.1). Taxonomy (NCBI): domain Eukaryota; kingdom Metazoa; phylum Arthropoda; class Arachnida; order Pseudoscorpiones; family Chernetidae; genus Cordylochernes; species Cordylochernes scorpioides. The sequence continues at coordinate 23,194,279 of CP092874.1, forward strand.
GGCTGCTGTCCTACTAAACCCAGCTAAATGTTAAAATCCTACCTCTGTGTGATGTTCCCATCAATTACTCCATATGATATGGAGATAAACGTCACCACTGTATATTTACATAAAAAATAATATAATAAAAAATAAAGTAGTTTTTGATGAATAGAATTGAATCCTGTACATTTGACACATTTCTACCAAAAAAAATTCTATAATTTCATTGGTTCTTCTATACTTGAGAGCAATCATTACTTGCATTCTCTTGTCACACATTATTTATTTGGTGTCTTATTACCTTGTCTCATTGAATCTACTTTCTAAAACTCTCAAGGAGGAATTCCTATAGTGTGATAAAGGAATATTTCCCATATATGCGAGATATTAAATTTTCAATTTATATTCCCTCAACCACACACAACAACACACATATAAAGATGGCCAAGTTTGTCGATACAAGATTGAGAGAGGTAAAATGTTCTTCTTTAGTTGTTAACACTGGGAGCATTCCTCAGCAGCAGGCCACTGATTTAGTTCCAATATTTAAAAACAGCCGTTGATATGAGAAACAGACACCATGTACAGCTGCTCTTAACTTGGAGTACAGAATCATCCAATGTTCCTGGATCAGGAGGCCTTACAAGGTACTATCAGCCAGGCCAGCTGTGCCCACGTTTTTTTATCTAGCTTGTTGCTGCACCACTTCCCACATTTCATCCAAGTTTGGGGTTTTCAATGACAAGATTCATTGACAATGGCATGATAAAAGTGTTTCTAATATGTGGAAAACTGGATGTGGCTGATTTTTGATTTGATGCCTCTGTCTGATGGCAACTTACAATGGTATTGCACTGAAACATCATACACTGCATGATAAAAAACAATTTAGATTATAAATTATGAACACAAAGTAATAAGACCAAACATAAATAATTAGTGTGTGATGTTTTGTTAACAATGTTTTTACTGAAACGATACACACTATTTATTTGGATTTGGTCTTATTACCTTGTGTTCGTACACTGCTCATATAACAGGCTTGTTCACCTTGTTACGATTCCCCCCCCCCCTCCCTCATTTTTTATCCGGGATTGGGGATGATAATAGCAGAGATAGCTGACTTATTCCTCCTAATTCCAGTGGTTAGTAATTGGGGACTACTGTATGTACATCACATGTCTACTCTCTCTACTCTGTCTACAAGACACTCGTCCCATGATTCTCGTATTTGTTTTCTACATGTCTACTCTACCAATGACAAATTCAGATAGGAGTCTTTGTTTCCCATGGTGAAGTATTGCAACAAAAGCAAATAGCATACCCTCAGCAAGAGCTGAACCCACAAAGTTCCAGCATGTTCCCACACTCCTCCTAACAGAAGGAATCTGATATGAATGAGAGCAGAGAAAACAATGGGACAAAAAAAACTGAAGACGGCACAGAACAACTAATTGAAGATTGATTGTATATAATGACCATCATTTCCCCTTTTACCTGTTGTACATATATTTTACAGGAAAAGTCAGACTTTAACCATAGTGTGCCTGGATCATGGTGCCATGATCAATGAAAGCTGAATCCCTTACACCCCATTCCATTGGAATTCGTGTAATCTTTACACAAGGGAATGAGAAACAACACTATCACATGTCTACACATGTAGAAAGGACGTCAGCTTTTGCACTTACAGGTGTTTTGAGAAAAGGAAATTCATTAAATATAATTATATAAAAAGGACATACACCTGAATCTGTGAAAGTAAAACTTTAAAAAATATTTTGGGGGATTCTTTATCAATTTATTACACAAAAACTCTAATAAATTGAGGGAAAAATCTCTTGAAATATTTCGAAAAAATTTTCTTCCACAGATCCAGTCATGGCTTTTTTTATAAACTTACAAGTGAACCTCAGAACTCTCTGGGAAAAGGGTACTGACTTGTCTTTAAATAATTCTCTCATTATATTCTAATGAAATTTACGAATTATCTCTCTCTAGTTGTTTTTTCCCTCTAAACAATTGAACTTTTGTGCAAAGTTTGTGTGAATACATTTCCATTAACTGTTCTCTCATATAAGTTAAACTGAGGAGGTGAGTGGAAGGGTGGTCTCAAACGTAGGTTTTTGACTGCTATGACCCTGGATCGAATCCCGAATTGGACACTTTTTAACTAAAAAAAAATGCTCCAATGGGTACAGGTTCTTGTAAAAGTCCAAGCCCACCAGTGGGTGCAAGTAACCAAACAGGGCTCTGTCACATTTGTAAATACAAAAGTCAAACTGCGCTTTTCACATGTGTAGACATGTGATACGCTTACACTAAAAGCAGTTGCCAACTTCTGTCCCCCATGATTATCATGGCCTGGTACCACATGTACTAGGGATAATAATAATAATAATACAGTAGAACCTCCATGAGAGGACACTCGCACCAGAGGACATCTCTCAATAAAGGACAGTTTTCATTTGCAAAATTACCAATTTTACTATTTAGCAATTCTCCGGTGAGAGGACACCTCTCCTAAAGGACACTTTGGCTCTACAACTAGGTGTTATATACAGGGAGGTAGTTCTACTGTAAAATAAACAAATTAAAGTAAAGAGGAATGTGTGCTGAAGGTCCGTCAGCTCACCTCTCACCAGAAGAAACAACATCGGAATGATCAACCAGCATCACCACAGCCGGCCACCATAGTCAAATAGATTCATGAAGATGTTCTAATACCATGACTGACCCCAGTGTCATAATAAAGTCTGAGAAACAATAATACAAATGTTAAATTGTACTGGGATATGGTGGATAAATTAATAAAAAGGCATCTTTTATCGTGCAACTGAAAGTTGCTGATGGCTTTCGCCATCTAACGGAATAAATATCAACTATTTGTTGATTTTTAATTTTTCCAGAATTTACCAAATATCCATTCTTGATTAATGGGGTAAACAATCAGCAACTTTTAGCGTCATTATAAAGAGAGATGTCGTTTTCTTAATAATAAAGTCTGTTTTGCATTTTTGGAAAACAAAGACGATTTGCCTATCTTATTATTATTTTTTTTTTTTTAAGAAGAAGAAGCATCTTTTGGGGTAAATATACTTCTTGAATATCTACTTTTTTTTCACAATGAGTTCAGAAGACTTTAAAATAACGAAATTGAATGGTGAAAATTACCATGCTTGGTCGATTAGGGCTAAGGCTACCCTAATACAAAAAGGTGTATGGGAAGCGGTTGATCCAGGTTTTGACGAAACTCTAACTGTAGCTCTAAAGAGCAAGTGAAGTATTAAATATTTAGAAGAAATACACACCAAATATGGATTGCTTCACATTCTGCAATTACTGAGAGATATATTTAATATCACAAAAATGAATGAATCCATGAAAGATTATATAGCAAGGATAATGAACATCCACAGAAAACTGGAGAAAGGAGGACATGGTTTCAAGGATACAGAATTGGCACTCATAATGCTAATGGGGTTGCCCAAGACCTATGAACCAATGATCCTGAATTTGGAACAAAATGAAGAAAAACTTTCAACGAAAATCGTCATGGCTAAACTGTTACTAGAAGAAAAGAGACAACTCAGACATGACACCACTGGAGAAGAAACCACCTCAAGGGCCTTTGTGATCAAGGAAGAAAAACAGCCAACTTTCCATTAAAGAAGAAAGTATCATCCTGCAGAGAAAACCCAAGAAGCTAGCACATCCCACAATTATCAGAAGAATACTCAAGCCAAAGCTGTCAAATGTTTTTGCTGTAGCAAAGTGGGACATATAGCAAGGAATTGTAGATTCAACCCTGCAATGGGAGATATCACATTCAAGGTAAATAACAAAAATGGTGGCGGAAGTCTTTTCTTGAAGAATGTTCTCATTGTTTCTGAAATCGAAGGGAATCTATTATCTGTTGGAAGAATTGAGAAACATGGCAACACAAGCGAAGAGGTTGCTTTCTAATCCTGATAAAATCTCAAAACAAAAGGCATTTTTCTTCAGGGAAGGCAACAGAGAATCTCATTTATTTATGGTATCTTGACAGTGGAGCAACAGAACACATGGTATCTGATAGAAGCAAGCTAACCAATATTCGGGAAATCTCCTCAGTAGTAGAAACAGCAAATAAACAATCAATTCATGTCATGGAAATGGGAGATATCACATTCAAGGTAAATAACAAAAATGGTGGCGGAAGTCTTTTTTTGAAGAATGTTCAATTGTTTCTGAAATCGAAGGGAATCTATTATCTGTTGGAAGAATTGAGAAACATGGCAACACTGTTATTTTTTAAAATGGGAATGTCAAGGTTTTAAACCAACAAGGTGAATTATTGGTAACAGCTCCAAGAAATGGAAACACCTACTACATTGAAGAATTGAATAATAGTGCCAGGATTACCAAAGTTAGAGAGGACATTTGGCATAGACGTTTAGGACATCTTAATAAGGAAGCTGTTGCAAAAATGAATATTGGAGAAAAAAGAAGTGACAACCAATGCACAGTGTGCATGGAATCCAAGATGAAGAAATTGCCATTTTCTATTTCTAGTAATAAACACAAAAGGGCTTCTTATCCCCTGGAACTAATCCACTCTGATGTTGTTGGTCTCATAAATCCAAGATCCAAGGGAGGATCAAACTATTTTGTTACCTTTATTGATGATTTTTCACACTACAACCGTGGTCTATTTCATGAAAAATGAAAATGAAGTCTTGGAGAAATTTAAGGAATATAAGAACTTTGTAGAAAACTTTCATGAAAGAAGAATCAAGACATTGCGATCCGATAATGGAAAGGAGTATTGCAACTCTGAATTTGACTGGCTTCTTATCAAAAATGGCATCAGAAGACAATTGTCTGTTCCAAGAACCCCTCAACAAAATGGAGTATCTGAACGAATGAATCAAACACTGTTAAGTACTGCTAGATGCTTATTGGCAGAATCGGGTATCCCAATTACCATTTGGGGAGATGCAATCCACACAGCTTGTTATTTGAGAAATAAGTCTCCAAGTAAAGCAATTGACAACAAAATTCCTGAAGAACTTTGATCTGGAAGAGAGCCCAAAATAGGATATCCTAAGGTATTTGGATGCAAATCTTGGTGCAGCATTGATGATTGCCATCGCAAGTCTAAATTCAGTCCCAAGGCTAAAGAGTGTGTACTCATAGGATATCCAGAAGGAACTAAAGGATATAAAGTATGGGATTTCAGAAATGACAAAATATGTAACTAGAAATGTAAGATTTTCTGAGGACATTTTTCCATGTAAGAAACCTAATGATCCAACAAAAAGTTTTGAACTGGATCAATTTTCCACTACATCAGAAGAGGAAGACTTTTATGAAGAACAACTGATTCATCAGAGAGAAGAAGATCTACAAACAAAGGTAGAGTTTGGTTCAAAAAATAATTCGGAGCAAGAAACAAAGATGAACGATCACAAACTTTGCACCGTTCGGAAAGAATTAAGAAAAAAAACGGGGAAGAAACCATAATCAAACGCGACATCATGAAGAATCCTCAATCCAGTACAGAAGAACCAAGTACCATTGAAGAAGCTCTTTGTGGACCTGAAGCTACAAATTGGTCTGAGGCCATTCCAAGGGAACTACAAGGATTGAAAGAAAAGGGAGCTTGGGAAATTGTTCCAAGGCCAGTTAACAAAAGAGTTATTGATTCAAGATGGGTTTTCAAGCGAAAAATTGACTCGTATGGAAACTTAAGAGAATATCGCGCAAGACTTGTCGCATGTGGTTTTCACCAAATACCAAATGTTGATTTTGGGAAGAAATACAGCCCTGTAATTAAACATAAGTCTATAAGGTTCCTTTTAGCTGTGGCTGTTGAACGTGAATGGAACATATTCCAAATGGATGTCAAATCTGCATACCTAAATGCACCATTACATGAAACTGTTTATATGGAACTACCTGAGTCAAGTCTGAATCATGAAAATTCCAGCAATGAAGTCTGTCTTCTAAAGAAGAGTATTTATGGACTGAAGCAATCGGGACATGAATGGAATGAAAAACTTGACCAGATTTTAACTTCAATTGGACTTGAACGCTCCAGAATGGATCCATGCGTCTACTTTAGTAAGGACATCATACTTGGAGTTTATGTAGATGATCTACTAGTTACTACTTTCTCAGTTGAGTCCTATGTGAAATTCAAATCAAGCATTCAAGGAGAAGTGGACATCAAGGACTTAGGTGAAGTGAGTGATCTACTCTCTGTAAGGATTAAAAGAAACAAGGATTCAAATCTTGAACTTGATCAGACTCATTACATTGAAGAAATCCTTAAGGAGTATGGAATGGAGCATGCGAAAGAAGCCTCAACACCATTAGATCCTGGAATGTTTACAGAAGGGCCTGGAGGAAAGGAAGCATGCTGTGCCCCTTATCAACAGGCTATTGGGAATTTGCTTTGGTTAGCAGGAATGACAAGGCCAGACATTGCATATGCTGTATCTTACCTCAGCAAGTTCAATAGTTCCCCTTTGCAACAGCATTGGAATGCTGTAAAACACCTCTTGAGATATTTAAAGAAGACCAAGGACCTCAAATTAGTATTCAGTAAGACTGGAAAGAAGTTAGCAGCTTTTGCGGATACAGACTGGGGCAGTGATAAAGAAGACAGGAAATCCTATAGCGGGTACATATTTGTGTTGGACGGAGCAGCCATCTCCTGGTGCAGCAGAAAGCAAAAATGTGTTGCTCTCTCAACAGCAGAAGCAGAATATTATGCAATGTGTGAAGCAGCAAAGGAAGCTCTATGGTTCACAAGTTTTATGTAAGAAATTGGAGTTGGTGGTTTTGAGGAATCTCCTCTGAAGATATATATAGATAATCAAGGTGCTATGTTCCTTGCTGAAAATGAAGTTGTTTCAGAAAGAAGTAAACACATTGACATTCGACACTTATTTATCAGAGATCTAATCAAGGATGGAAAGCTGAGCTTTGTGTATGTTCCAATGGAGGAGAACCCTGCAGATCTATTCACAAAGAACTTGAAGGCTCCTGCACTCCAGCAAAACTATACCAAACTTGGACTTTGTATGTATATCACAGACAAGGGGAGGTGTTAAAATATTTTTTATGTCCGTGATTTTATTTTTTGACGTTTAAAATATTTTATAATGATCTGGCACTCTTGTTGTTGTAAAAAAGGGCTTACCCACACCTTGCTTTGAAGATATTTGTTTAAGATGTTCAATTGAACATTTTGTTAAATAATAAAAGCTCTGCTAAATCTTTAACATGTTTCCACCAAGAAAGTTCAATATGATGCACTTGCCCACCATCTGTTATCAAAATTCGAAACTATTTTAAAGGCGTAAGGTTCTTTTAGAAATTAAACAATTTCTACTGCCCTTACTGCAATGGAAAAATTAAAGGGAGGGCCTGGCTCATCAGTGGTGAACCCTCCCAGCGGTTTCGCCAGTTCAGTATGTTACTCACATGTGATGTAGTGAGCCACCACCAGTGTCCACTTCTATGCTAGACACTAATTTCACCAAGTTCTTGGAAAAGGTGAATTTTGCCCCGTACCTCATCATTACCATTTCTATAGTCTTTGACACCTCCAGTTAGAGTGAAGCTGGGGATAATACTGTGGTATATTTATTCAACTATAAATACAAAGCGCGATGTCCCGCCAAGGACACTGGCGCACAAAGGAAAGCAATACAAGAGAGAGAGAGAGAGGGAGAATCTATTTATATATCCAAAAACATATGCACAAGGCATTTACCATATTCTTGAAATTGGTTTCAAACAAGCATACTATATACATAGGTAATTTAATTTAAACACATCTCAAAATAAAGAAAAAGGAAAAAAAAATCATATATACAGCACATAGTTACAATTATACCTAACACTTGAGATTATTTAAAAACTTTGATATAAATTTACAAAATCTATTGAATTCAATGTATGAATCCCTGTTGGATATCAGTTCTCTTGGATCGGTACAGAGAATACCCTTATTGAGTCTGTAGTCTTGAAATGCTGGGCACTTAAGTATAAGATGAGTAGAATCTTGAATGCGGCATCCACAAAAACAGCCCGGATCCTCCGATGCGTGGATTCTTTCCAGAAAACTTTCGAAATTACCATGGTTGGTTACAAATTGTGTGTTGTGGAAATTAGGGCGAAAATAATTTGGAATACCCCGGTTGAAAAAACTTGTAAATGTCTCGTTTGTATTATTCAGTGAGAGCAACATTCTTTTGTTTATATAGGATTTAATTATAAAGGGAATATCGATGTTGTATTTTTGCTTGTCCTCGAATGATAAGTTATTCAAGTCATATTTCATATTTGTTGTTTCAATGTAATCTGCAATCAATGGAGTTTTAGCCAAACAACTTTGTACAAAGTTGTCTTGTAAGCTTGAATGCTCCATATTAATATCTGATATTGCATTGAGTTTAATTTTTGTATCGATTTTTTATTTAAAAATTTGAACCATATTTCTAATCCATATGTTAAAGTTGATCTGAATAAAGATTTATACAATGTAATTCTTTTATGGGAGCTAAAACCCCATGATTTGCTGCAAAGAGAGAATAGAATTTTTTTTATTCTTTGAGTTCTGCTCACTATTTCCTCTATATGAAAAGCAAAATTCAATTTGTTTTTTTCTTCTATGATTTGCAATTGTTATTCCTAAAATTTTTATTTTTTGTACTGGTGAAATTAATCCACTCTTAAATTTAACTGGGATCTTCTCTTTATTATGCAAATATAAAATGTTTGTTTTTTCGGAACTGATTTCTAACTTGTTCTTAATACACCACAATTCGATAGTACGTATTTAATGCTTCCTCTATAACTATTTTTAGTGATGTTAGATCTTTATTCCAGCATATTACCGAAATATCATCCGCATAACAAATCAACTCACAATTGGGCACCTGAAAATTCATCAGCAAATCATTCAACAAAATTGTCCATAGAAGTGGAGAAAGCGGACCGCCCTGAGTTCTTGAGTTCTGCTCACTAATTCCTCTATATGAAAAGCAAAATTCAATTTGTTTTTTCTTCTATGATTTGCAATTGTTATTCCTAAAATTTTTATTTTTTGTACTGGTGAAATTAATCCACTCTTAAATTTAACTGGGATCTTCTCTTTATTATGCAAATATAAAATGTTTGTTTTTTCGGAACTGATTTCTAACTTGTTTTTAATACACCACAATTCGATAGTACGTATTTAATGCTTCCTCTATAACTATTTTTAGTGATGTTAGATCTTTATTCCAGCATATTACCGAAATATCATCCGCATAACAAATCAACTCACAATTGGGCACCTGAAAATTCATCAGCAAATCATTCAACAAAATTGTCCATAGAAGTGGAGAAAGCGGACCGCCCTGAGGACACCCCTTAGTAATTGGGTTTGAAGTTGTTAAATTGTCGTAACTGAAAGAAATGATCCTGGAATTTAAATATGATTGTAGAATTTTGATCAATTTTTCCGGTAAATTATCTGAGTCTATTCTTTTGATGATCGCTGGCCACCAGGCATTATTAAAAGCCCCCGAGATATCTATTGTAACTAGTGCAGACAGTTCTTTTTGCTTATGCTCCATTAATACATTGATTATAGTATTCAAAGCAGTGATAGTTGACTTAGACTTGATAAATCCGTGCTGCCTCGAGCTTAACAGATTGTTTTGAATATAAAATTCATATATTTTATTTTTGAGAATTTTTTCAAGAATCTTTGAAAAATTTGATAATAAAGATATCGGACGGTAGCTTTTAGCTGATTCATAATTGGTTTTGTTGGGTTTGGCTATTATTTTGAGTGCTGCTGTTTTCCATTTTTTTTTGGGAAGTATCCTATTTGAATACATTTATTAAATAGTTAGTGTAATATCGGAAGTATTAATTGAAAAGCATTCTTTATCATATTATTACTAATATTGTCTGGACCAGGAGATTTATTTACATTAATTTTGTCGATTAGCTCTTATATTTCTTTCTTATGAATATTGCAGGAGTTGGAGTTTGTAAAATTCGGTGTATAGTTCCTTATTGATGTATGGTGAGCAGTATCCGATATAGTTGTATCATCAGGAATTAATTCATTAACCAGATCTTTTATTAGAGTTTCTTTAGAATCTACTGGTGCCTGTTCAATTATTGGTAATCCCTTTTGTTGATTAGAGGAACTCAGTTTTTTTAAGGTTTTATAGGCGTTTCCAAACGGATTATTAGATCCATTTTCTTCTATAAAATTCCGCCAACTATTCCTCTTAGCTTTTCTGATAATATTTTTATATTTATTTCTGACAGACTTATATTCATTAACACTAATTGCTTTATGATGAAAGTATAGATTTCTCACATAATGAAAATACTTTTTCTTTTGTTCTAATTCTTTGTTCCACCACTTGATCCCGGTATCGAAAGTGAAGTTGGAAGATTTCACCTCCAGAGATTGATGTGCAGCTTCCTGAATTATACCCGTTAGCCTGTCAACTACCATGTCAATATCAGTGTCTTTTTCGACCTTTTTTATATCGTTTTCCAATCTTCTTACTTCTTGTTTAGAAATTGTAGTTGAAAACAGTGACCAATCTGCTTTCTTTTCACTAAATTTCCATGTAGATTTTTGTTGATTTTTTGTAATATCTAAGTTAACATTGATATCAAATGAAACTGTCACATGGTCGGAAATATTGGTTAATTCAAAAGTTTGCCAATTGTTCACCAGTTTCAATGAATGTCTATTTGAAATAGTGAGATCTATTATGCTTTTATTACGACAGGTAGGAGTTTTGTTATTGTGAATAAAAATATAATATTCATTATATTCATGGTATATGGAAACTATATGTTCATAAAACCTGAAGCTTCTACATTAAACAATAGAGTAATAGTAGTTACAAGGTAATAAGACCAAATAAATAAATAGTGTGTGACGTTTCGGTAACAGCATTGTTACCATCTTCAGACAAAAGTATTGAATGAGAAATTTTACCACAGCATGGTTTAAATAGTTACTGTTATCAAGTGTGTAAACAAGATGGCAGATATGAAAAAGATAATTTTCTGAGAAATACGGATAATTATTTTTGGAATTTTTTTTTATATTTATTTATTTTCAATTTTTATAATAATAATAATAATAATAATCTGTGTTTTTCAGAAAATTATCTTCTTCTTCTCTGCTATCTTATTTACACACTTGATAACAGTAACTATTTAAACCATGCTGTGGTAAAATTTCTCATTCAGTACTTTTGTCTGAAGATGGTAACAACGCTGTTACCGAAACGTCACACACTATTTATTTGGATTTGGTCTTATTACCTTGTGTCTATAATCTATAATCCAAATTGTGCCTTATCATCTGTAATAGTAGGTTTTTTGTAAAAATAATAGAAAAATATTGGATTCTGCGCCACATGTACTGTAAATCAGCCAACAACATTGTGAGAATATCTTATCCATTATTTCAACGCCCACCTGATAAGATAACTTGTTGCCATTGTCTCCTTCACTTCTCGCTGTCAAGTGCTGAAAGATAGAAACTGAGGTTTGTATGACTGCCTTTTACAATTACTAGTGGAATTGATTCCCTACTTTAGTTAGACTAGACGAAAATAAGACCTAATCCAAATAAATTAATAGTGTGTGACGTTTGGGCAACAGAGTTTTTACCATCATTAGACCAAAGAATATTAAAATATTTTATTATTTTGTCTGATGGTAACAATGCTGTTGCCGAAACATCACACACTATTAATTTATTTGGATTAGGTTTTATTATCTTGTGGCTATAATCTATAGTCCAAATTGTGCTTTATCACTTTAGTTAGACCATTGACTCCGTACTGTTGAAGCCAACTCAACACATCTAGGATGTAGAGGAAAATAATTTTGTATTCTTTTTTTAGAGCTCTCTGGTAATTTAATTTAACATTAATTCGACCAGTTTTTAAAAAGGAATTTTGATAGCATTAGATAATTCTTGTTTGAATACAAATAATTGGATGAAATTATGATACTTCGACATTTATGACACAGCAGCCATAAATAGTGTATGGGCACCAGGCTTAAAAAAAGTCTTTAAAACATTGCCAATATTATAAAAATATATTAATCATACCTTTGGTTATCCTTGAAAAATGTCCTCTAGCAGTGAATGTTGTGATGAAATCATTTAAATAACTTTAATTCAACCGAAAGTTCTGATCTCTTAGGTGTTATACAAACCTACTGTACAATTTTATCACTAGAAAATAAACAAAAGCAGTACAATTTAATCACTAGAAAATGTACGAACTTTATAATTTCATCTCTATAATTTCAATATTGGAGCACTGGCAGCATTTACCTAAAAGTGTAGAATTGTGGTGCCACAAATTGCGGGGCCGCTATCCCTTGTAAATTACATGCGTTTAAAATTTTCTAGAGGGAAATTTAGGCATCATTGGTTCAATAACCTAACTGAAGAGGACACCGACATTAAGGTATCTTGAAGACTAACATTCAACTATTATTTAAACTTACGGAATCAGCTAAAATGCCAATAAATAGAATTCTTGTTATAAACAACCATAAAGTATTTCTTTAAAAGTTCATTATTTTTATAATTAAATATTTAGCTTTATTCATTTTTTCCAAATGCAATTAAACATTTAGATAAAATGATATTTGTAATTTTTCATTGGTGCCAAGATGCAATTTTGCCCCTTACCAAAAGTTGATCATAAAATATTCTAAATTAATGAAATAAAATAGATCTAATAGTAACACACTCAATTCATGTTAACAAATTATTAATTAAAATATATTGCAAAAGAGAGGTTTTTAAAAATATTATTTTAAAGATTTAATATTTGCTTTCCAAGATAAAATGTCCACTAGCAATAAATGCTGTGATGAAATAATCTGTCCTCAATTTATCACAGACTTTAATTCAACAAAAACCTCCGATTCCTTGCCATGTTCAATTAAAGAAGTTAGACTGTAATAACTCTACAATCCACATTGTTCCAATTTTATGTGCCCTTTCTGGATAATATTAGGAATTCATTCATCAGAACACATTGCATGATATTATTGCTCTCAAATGTTTCTATACAGATTCCAAGGGCAAGTTACTACCAGTTCCTTTTAAAGATATGTTAACTAAGACTTGATCCCTTTTTTTTTGTTTCTGTAAATATTTAATTACTTCATTCAAAAAGAAAACATTCAAGCAATAAAGTTTCTGTTACACATTAAACAAACTTCTACTATCCATTGTGTGATTAAATATATTGGAAAGTCTTGGCTCATCAGTGGTGAACCCTCCTAGTGGTTTCGTAAATTTGAACTGCCATATCCTTTTTTAGAGCTATAATGCTATATTGGACGATTTTGCTTACTGAAGAGTAGAATCTTACAAACACTATTCAAGTAAAATATGAAAATAAGTTTTTTTAGGACTGTACATATTACATCTAAATATTTTCCTTGAGCAATGCATTTCTCCAAAATAAGGACAAATTGAGGCATTTCCTGATCGTGTAAACTAAAAGTAGGTGATGGCTTGCGCCATCCGTCAGAATAAATATCAACTAATCGTTGATTTTCAATTATTCCAGAATTGGCCAAATGCCCATTCTTGACTAATCAAGAAAAGCTAACCACATCTGGCTGTTGGCCCTCAGCAGCATGGTGCAAGCTGTACCTTAATGACCACAATAAAACCTTGGACTGACAAGAACATTAGACAGAAACCATTGGCTCCAGGTGGGCACTTAATTTGCCAAAGCTGCAGTTGGGGCATTGTCATCGACCCTCAATTGGCGGTGATGGCTGATCATTGGCACTTAGTGTTGGTGTCTATTTTGATGGGAGAGGCAACCTTTATATTTATAGATCAATTTGTCTTGAGAGATTTCATCTGAATTTATATAAATATTATTATGGTACAGTTAAACCTGTCTATAGTGCCTCCTCTTGGGACTCACCAAAATATATTATAAATTCGACTAATGATAATTCAACCATATTTCAATGTCCTGACTTCCAGCCTATCAAATAACCATTGTTAATTCAACTAAATGATATTTTGACTGATTTAAAAAATATATAATATGACAACATAATGTTTTTAACACCTTTGCTGAAAATGCAATACTTCGGCACACAGGACATGTCAGCCATAGTTAATGTACGGACACCTATCTTAAAGTTAAAAAGAGAGGCAAATATTGCTGTCAATGACAGGCCAATTATTTGTTTCCTCTTGGCAGATTTTGGCCTAACTTAAGTAGCTGCTAATTACCAGCATAAACAATGAGGTGTCTCAGAGTGTAACGTTTTCCTATATGAAATAACACACTAAAAAGGAAAGACATCCATTCCTTTTAAACACAAGGTAATAAAACCAAATAAATAAATAGTGTGTTATGTTTCGGTAACAACGCAATTACAGAAACGTCACACCTAATTTTTTTGGATTTGGTCTTTTTACCTTGTGTTTATGATATGATGCATTAGCGCGCCATTAATTTTTCAATTGCAGTAAGGTAAGTAGAAATTGTTTATTTTTAAAAACTATCATACACGTCTAAAATCAAGGTTTTTCCATTTGCATTTAAACTAGTGATTTTATTACATTGTTGTTGTTGTTGTTTATTATCGTTTGTTTATATATAAAAATTACGATGTATGTAATGATGATAACAAAAATGAATTTTTAAATCAATATACATAATTCATTAAAAAAAAAAAGAAATAATTAATTATAAAATTCACAAACGTGACAATATCTTATTTAAAATTTAATAAATGTTCTCAAAAAAATTATGTGTTTCAAAAATATATTTAAATGCATATAACAATATTTATATTTAAATATGTTTATAAATCTATATATAGGTGGACTGGATGTTTTCTAGAATCGTTTTAACAAATGTTCGTTAGGCAAACATTTATTCGGGTAAAAACCGGGCGAAGCCGGGAACATATAAATACTATTTTGAAATAGGTGAATAAATTGAACAGGAAGAAAGTGAACAAAGTTTTAGAATGAAAAAAAAGGCAGAAAATTTTATTTAAAATATCATATTTAAAGGAAAATTTAAGGATTGTTTACCTTTCAGCTAGCACCCTATTTAGTTAATATTCTAGCTTCTCAATCTTCTTAGACATTCATGTCTTTCCTGTATTTTATTTCAAATAACAGAATTTTACTTTATAAAATAAATATTTGTTTATTCCAGGTGCTAGCAGTCTCCAGTTAGGTTTAAATTGGGTCCAGGTTGGACAAAAATTGAAGAAAGTTGGTGCCGAAATTTGCGTCTCATTATAACTTTTAAGAATGGTGCACATAGGCTAATTACAGCCATGGTGTTCTGAGAGTCAACCTGTTGTGTTTTTAGTAATAAATTATTTTTTTTAAACAAGAATTGTCCATGAAAGTTTGTCAACTTATTGATGGTGTCAAATTGTTGTTTGGTCAAATTAATGTTTAGTATTTGACAGGCTTGAGTTGTGGACATGAGAATATGGTCGAATAAATGCAAGAGTTGAATTATCATGTGTTGAATCAACAAGGTTATTCTGTATTTCTAACAATGTTCTTACCATTATTTTTAACTTGGTTCATTCTACTGATTTATTTGTATGGAAGGCTCATTGCACCACAAATGATTGTGGCTATTTTCTACTTTTAATTCTATACCAGACCATAGCTGCCATATAGAAGTCTGATATTTAGTACATTTGTGTTGATTACTTTTGTTTAAAAAAATTTAACTTCCACGTGGTTTGGAAGTATATAGAAAATTAATCACAAAATTTTTAAGATTATAGAAATTGATCCAATCACGACAACCCAGACCATATTTAATGAACTCCAGCCATTCAATTTGCCAAGGAAATGACTGTGCCTATTTTTGTTAGTTTGAAAGGAATTTTTCTTCTCTCGTACATTCAGAACCATATTAACCATTAGAAAAAGGCTCCTCTTATTGGAAGGTTGGTAATTAGTAAAAATGGTAATTGTTTAATAAAAACTGTCATTTGTAGAGAGGAGTCTTCTAGTGAGACTGACCTTTCATGCAGATTCTACTTTAGTAATGTCACCACATTTGGACTCTTTCTTTTTTTTTCTCTCACAAAAATAATAAAATAATTTATCTCTCTGCAACCAAATTTTCTGTTTATACTTGTTTAACTTTTAACTTAGAAATGTTCTCCAACTGTGTGTATCATGTTCCAGAACATGGAGAACACCTGCCCATTCCAGGGATGTTCCCAGACCTTCAACAATATGCTGGAAGCCATGTTGCACAGTACCTTGTGCCAATTTTGTTTGGTGGATTGCCCTCAGTCCTGCAGAACAAAAATATTGAGAAAAGATCTGGCATCTCACTTGACAGTAACCTGCAAACGTCTATTTGGAAGTTGTCAGTTTTGTGGGACAGTCCTAACTCGGGATTCTCTCCAGCAACATGAGGCTCTATGTAGCCAAATTGGTGTCAGCCCTGGGGAGAGTGTCCACTCTGACAGTAAAAATCCTCAGTCATGTAGTCTTCTGGACCAGGAATGTAGAAATGAGGCAGATGTTTGTTTAAAAGAAAAAGATGAAAAATTACTAAATGTTTACCTCCCTCTTATATGTGATTCATTGAGGGACCTTTCACTGGAAATGTCACAGTGCAAAAACCTGCTGAAAGAAAACCTGGACCAGATCAAAGTCAGGAATAAGTTCAGGGGAGAGAGTCTGGAATCTCCTATCATTCAGATCCTTCAAGAAATCAGTTCCAGTATAAAAGCTCAATCTGGAGAGAAGGAAGATTTTAAAGCCTGGCAGAGGGAGATGTCACACCTCATGGCAGTTATGACCCGGCAGCTAGAAACTTCTCAGGCTCCTCTCAGCCAAATATTGGTCAACCGGAGATCCTCTGGGTCATCTCTTGCAGGAGTCCAGAACTTGACTGACATGTTGTCCAATAAGATTGAGGATATATCAAACCAACCTCTTGTTGACCTCGGATACATCAGGACTGAACTAGAGGGTGTGAAGTCAGAATTGTCCACTGGCCCAACTACAACCTCACTTGGTGAAGATCATCTACAAGGATTGGAGAAAGATTTGAAAAACACAAAGGAAGAACTGGAAACTATGAAGGCAGGATATCAAGTTACTATAAATGAACTGAGCATGATGAAGACAGAATTACAAAACACTAAAGGAGAACTGAATGCTGTGAAGTCTGAATTACATGTTAACAAAAAAGAACTGAAAGCTATGCAAATAGAATTAATTCATAAAAAGGAAGAAATAGAAATTTTTAAAAGAGGAGTAAATTGTAAAGACAAAAAAATTGATTCTTCAAAGGAAGATATGGAGAGTATAAAAAGAGAACAACAAGGTACTAAGGAAGAACTGGCCACTGTGAAAATAGAGCTCCAAACTACTACCACCGCCTGCTGTGATGTCAAATGTCATGAGAATCCTGTGAAAATGGCAGATGTGGAGCTTGACCTTACACTTGGTGTCCAGAACTGGTTTCCTCCTGGTGTGGAATATCCTGACATGGTGAATGACCTTCAGAAATATCTGTATGGAAGTGGAGATCACAGAGATAAATTGAAACAACTCAGGTTATTTGGTTGGTATGATTGGACTAAAGTCTCCCAAGATAGATCAGAGGAGATAATTGTGAATATAGATGGCACTAAGTACAATGTTAGGAACAAGTGGAGAGTTGGAGGAGAGAAGACTGAAGTTGAGATGTCATTCCATCAGAGAGGTGAAGGTGTCAACACCCTGGCCCAATATAAATATTTTATTTTGGATGTGGGGGATTCTATTCTCATTGGTGTAGTTATCAACTCTGTGTTGGTTGATCAAACCTGCCGCTACCTGATAGGTACAGAGAAGTTGAAAAAATATTTTAGTAAACCCGATTATCTTTATGGATATATAAGTTTGTGTAAACCACAGTGATATATTTTCTGCAGAGAGAAATAACATTATTACCATCAGTTACCACAAATATAATTAGGATCACTATGTCAACAATAGAGTTCTCCATTTCAACTTTAAAAACAGTCATTTTATATCTCAGCATATAATTCATCATTTTATATCAACTGACCTTATTCTCCCAACATACATTGTAACAAACACAACATTTCAAATTGTTAAATTTATTCCTTATAACAATAAATTATATATCGTTTGACATAGATAAATTAGGAAAGACAAAGGTCAGGAAGTAATTCATTTGTATCCCCACAATTAGACCCTCTTTACATCAAAGAACAGAGAGGCAAAGATATATGTTTACCTTGTAGCAAAATATTGAAATTAGGTATATCTTTATGTTAAATTTTCTGTCATCCTATTTTCATCATGTTTATTTTTATAAATAACCCACTTTTATATAAAACTATCATCATGGCATTATAAAATATCAATGGTAATTTCCTAATGGTATTGATCTAGACCAGTATCAGTACTGAATGGGATTTATTTCTAATCACTTGTATAGTTGTTTGAATAAAATATGGTTGTGCCACATCTCTCTTTAGTGTAGGTAACTAACCACTAACTTGAAGTTAAATACATACCATGATTATCATGGCCTGTGACATGTTTACTTAGAAGTAAAAAATATCCATATAGACAAATTTAAACGCACAGGTCACTTAATTTACCATCCTAATTCCAATAGCCAAATACTAAAAGGACGGGTTGGGTTGATTCCGCCCCTATCATAAACTTAATATAGGAAAAATATATTTTTTTCGTTTACTGAGAGCTACCAGCTTTCATGTATTTAAATTTTACAGTGATTTAAACATTTTCCATCCATCATTTATAAATATCAGTTTTGTAAAGGGGGTTATATTTGCATGTGGGTGCGGATTCCGCCCAGCCCGTCCAGGAGCTTGAGAATTTTTCAGTCAGTGTTAGCTCATGGCTCAT
Organism: Cordylochernes scorpioides; assembly: GCA_030710605.1. Lineage (NCBI taxonomy): Eukaryota > Metazoa > Arthropoda > Arachnida > Pseudoscorpiones > Chernetidae > Cordylochernes > Cordylochernes scorpioides. The sequence goes on from CP092874.1 coordinate 23,213,231, forward strand.
ACGTGAGTCGCTGTCTTCCGCTATTTTTCAGCTTCCTCTTATATATAAAATAACTCTTTTTCTTAATAAGTAGATTATCAATCAAGTTAACAGAGAGAACTATCCCTGCCAACCCAAAATATATATGTTTTAGAGATTAGTCGACCATTTTAGAAGAGTAATAGAAATATTACAGCAGACAATTGATTAACTTCAGTAGAATAAGATGAAAGAACATGGCCTTACATATTTAGGAAGGATGAGAAAGAATAAACCTCAGATTCCACCACAATTTCAACCGCACTCTAATAGAAAATCATGACATCTATTTTTGGTTTTTCTGGAACAACCACTTTAGACTCCTATGTTCCCCCCAAAAAATAAAAGAAAAATGTTAATCGGATTGATAAAAAGGATAAAAAAGAAAGGAGAAATATTATTGGTGATCTTGGGAGAGAATTGACTGATGAACCCCTGGCCACACGTAATCTCCATTCTCTCTCGCTGGAATTACAGACGACAATTCAAGAAGAATGATGGTTCACGTACATCAAGGAATCTACAATGCCACAACAATCTGATACTCCAAAAAGGTGCTACAATGTCCATCAAAAATGCGGTAAAAAATAAAAACCCTTTGCCTTGTATGTCAATTAAGCATTTGCAAAAACATTTCTTAATAATTTGTGAAATCTGTAAATAGATTATATTCAGAAATTTTGAACGTCAAAATCTCTATGTTAACATTTGTATTCATGAAATATTTTTTGAATGTTGATTTCACTCATTATTTAGCACTAATTTCATAAAGTTACATAAGTGGGTTGAATCTACCCAACCCGTTCAGTGATGTAAGAAAAATTCCCCCGTCCAGTTAAGAGTTAATACAATAAAGCTCTTTGTTATTTAAAAGACATTTCAGAGGAAGCAGAACAGGCATGTCTTTTAAAAATAGGCCATCTGGAATACATCCTGAATAGGATTTCAGTGCAAAACAGACATCTATAAAGGAATTTTTTAAAAGATCTTGATTTTTTAAAATTAATATTTTTAAATTTTCTTTTTATTTTCCATATTTATTTCAAGTGCTGTATTATTCAATTAGAATTAAATATTATTTGTAACTATTCATGTTTTGAAAATATGTATTAATGCCTTTGTCCCTTATACTAAAAGTTATTTATGAAAATAAGAAAATGAATACAAAAAAAGTACACACAATGATTTCAATTAATATCATTAATCTATGTTACAAGCTATTTTTTCTAAATGTTATTTTGTCAAGTTATATGATTAGCTAATCATCTAACTTTAATTCAACACTTCCTTTAATTCAACCAAAACTCTGATCCCTTGGGGTGTTGAATTAAAGAGGTTTGACTGTACTTGTCTACTCTCCTGCCAAAACATGATGCCATCTATTGACCCTCTCGGCTAACTAGTGGCCTTGGGTCAATGACAAAGCCTCAATACCAACCTGGAGACCAGGGTTTCAGGCTAATGTCCTTCATCAGCCCAGTTTCTCAAAGCTGGTGTTGTTGCTTTGTCACCGACCAGAGGTCAATAGTTTGCAGTGATGGTCAATATTTGGCATCATTTTTGACATCTATTTTGACAGAAGAGGTGACCTTTATTTTTATTGATTATCATTTTTCTGGAAAAATTTCCATTTAAGGTACTTGTATATTTGAAATTATTAGATTACTTTCTACTGTTTAATGAAATTGACATTTTAAACTCTGCTCAACACGTGCAAGTTCATTACAATCTCTCTCACCTTTAGAGACAGAACTGCCATGATAATTTAAAAAAAAACTTAATTTACATTTTAACAAAATCTACCTTAATTTAACAGACTATAATTCAACAGGATCACCTATCCCTCTCTCTGTGTGTTAAAATTACCTATACAGAGAACAATCTCTCTAGAAGATACCTCTCCACAAATAACAGTTTTTCATTACCAAAATAATTAGAGAACATTCTTGCTAGAATACACCTCTCTACAAAGGTCAATTTTTCATCATTAAAATGATCATTTTTTATTATTTAGCAACTCTACAGTAAGAGGAACACCTCTCCCTAAAGGTGTACAGTAGAATTTAATGAGAGGACACTTTCGCTAGAATACACCTCTCTATAAAGGTCAGTTTTCATTATTAAAATTACTATTTTTTATTAATCAGCAACCCTACTGTAAAAGGAACACCCCTCCCTAAAGGTGTACAGTAGAATTTAATGAGAGGACACTCATGCTAGAATACACCCCTCTAAAAAGATCAGTTTTCATCATTAAAATTACCATTTTTTACTATTTAGCAACTCCATGGTAAGAGGAACACCTCTGCCTAGAAGAAACCTCTCCACACATAACAGTTTTCATTACCAAAATAATTTGAGAACACTCTTGCTAAAGGACACCTCTCTTCCCAGGTCAGTTTTTCATCACTAAAATTACCATTTTTAACTATTAAGCAATGGGGGTCAGTGGAAGGGTGGTCTAAACCGTTGGTTTTCAACCGCTACGACCCGGGTTCGATTCCCCGCATTGGGCACTTTTTTTCTAATTGAAAAAAAAAAAAAAAGTTCCAATGGCCCCGATTCTTGCAAAAGTCTAACCCTACCATGTATGTCTTGTATTCCTGGTACCCTAGACATCAAGGCTGCTGTCCTACTAAGCCCAGCTAAATGTTAACTGTCCTACCTTGGTGTGATGTTCCCATCAACAGGAAACACACCCAATTACTCTGTATGTCAGACAGGACAGCATGTCTTGTACTCCTGGTACCCTAGATATGAAGGCTGCTGTCCAACTAAGCCCAGCTAAATGTTAACAGTCCTACCTTGGTGTGATTTTCCCATCAATTACTCCATATGATAAAAGGAGATAAACATCACTGTAAATTTACATATAAAAATAATTTAAAAAACAGTTTTTGCTAACTAGAATTGAATCCTGTATATTTGACACATTTCTACCAAAATATATTCTATAATTTCATTGGTTCTTCTAAACTTGAGAGCAATCATTACTTGTATTCTCTTGTCACACATTATTTATATGGTGTCTTATTAACTTATCTCATTGAATCTACTTTCTAAAACTACTAAGGAGGAATTCCTATAGTGTGAGAAAGGAATATTTCCCATATATATACAAGGAGCAAGATATTAAATTTTCAATTTATTTTCCCTCAACCACACCCAACAACACACATATAAAGATGGCCAAGTGTGTTGATACAAGATTGAGAGAGGTAAAATTTTATTCTTTAGTTGTTAACACTGGTAGCACTACTCAGTAGCAGGCCACTGACTTAGCTACAATATTTAAAATCAGCCGTTGATATGAGAAACAGACACCCAGTGCAGCCGCTCCTAACATGGAGTACAGAATCAACCCATGTTCCTGGACCTTACAGGGGACTATCAGCCAGGCTAGGCGTGCCCAGATTTTTTTTTTATCTAGCTTGTTACTGCTCCACTTCCCACTTTTCATCCAGGCTTGGGGGGTGTCAATGACAAGATTCATTGACAATGACATGATAAAAGTTTTTCTTGTTGGAATATTAAAAATAGTAACAATGGCTATAGATGGGCTCGTGTTTGAAAAGGAACTTGTATATATTAAATATTGTTTTTGTTGTTTTCATGTAGACATATATATCAAGATTTGTTTCATATAATTGCTATTAATAATATCTGTTGTGGGTTGGTGATGCAAAAGAACAGCCAAATAAGTGATTTTATAAATATAGTATTATTATTAAATATAAAGATATATATGATGACACAAGAATAGCAACTGCACACAGCAGTAGAACAAAGGCAGGCTTAAGACTATGAACAAGATGACAGACGCCAGAAGGGGGGGGGGCGTTCCCATTGGTTAATCATCTCCATGCAGCGCCGCCAAGCGGTGCCCGTGTCCACGCTTCTCTCATCATTCCCCCACTGAAGCGCTGGACAGGAGAACAGTTCATGAAGTCACAGGCGTTCTTGTGAGCCACTTTGCTCAGGGTCTTGGTGAAGACGTCGGCCAGGTTCTCCTTTGTAGGGATGTAGACAATCTTGATCTCTCCGCTAATTATTCTTTCTCTGACGTGATGGTATCTTATGTCAATGTGTTTGGATCTGTTGTTCTCCACATTATTTTTTGAAAAGTCTATAGCGGATCTATTATCACAATGAATTATCAAGGGAAAGGCAAAATTTGATAAGAACTTTAATTCTTTCAAGATGGTAGCGATTCAAACTGCTTCCTTAGTGGTCTGGGATAGCGCTGAATATTCTGCCTCCATTGTGGAAAGGGAGACACACTTCTGTTTTGCTAGTCTTCCATATGACTGAGGAATGTCCTATAGTGATAGCGGTCCCACTATTGGACCGTCTGTCATCGATGTCGCTAGCCCAATCTGCATCACTGTATGCACAAACATCATTGGAATCAGTCCGGCGATAAACGAGAGACAGATTTAAGCTGCCGTGTGAATATCTTAAGACGTGTTTGGCAGCTTGCCAATGTCGACGTCCAGGGTTGCTGGCGAATTGAGCTAATCTCGTAACGGAAAACATAAGTCTGGCCTAGTACAATTCGCAAGATAAAGGAGCGACCTGATTAGTTCCCTATATGGAATAGCTTTCATCCTCTCTTTCTCTTCTTCATCTGTGGGGCAATCTCCTTTTGAGATTGGAAAACTAATGTCTAACGGTGTGGATACCAGTCGACATTCAATCATGTTGAATTTTTGTAAGATTGATTTAACATACGTACTTTGAGATAGTACTACAGTCTCCTCATCTGGATAGTCAATCTGAACTCCCAAGAAATTCCTGATCGCTCCCAAATTTTTAACTCAGAACCTTTCATTAATTTTCTGTTCTATATTCCGCAAAATCTCTTCACTCTCACCAAATAAAGCCAAGTCATCTACATACACGGCAATAGTTGCCTTATCCAGATAAGTATAAATACAATTACAGGATTCTAGTCGTGTAAATCCCATCTCTTGTAAAGTATGATCGAGTGTTAAATTCCAATTCCGCCCTGATTGTCGCAGGCCGTAAATAGGTCGAAGCAGTTTGTAAACCTCGTTATCTTTCCTCTCGACCCCTTCTGGCAAAAGCATGTATATTTCTTCTTCTAAGTCGCCATATAGATAAGCGTTATCTACGTCGAGATGTCTATTGTACCATTTCATGTTCAAACTTAACGTTATCAAAACTCTTATTACAGCTAAGTTAATAACAGGTGCATAAGTTTCCTGAAAATCGATTCCTTGTTTCTGTGAGAAACCTCTAGCTTCTAAACGTGCTTTGAAACGCTCTACATTTCCGCTCTCATTTGTCTTCACTTTATACACCCATCTGCTGCTAATCAGTTTCTTTCCCGGCGGTAATGTTGATAACTCCCAAGTGCCTCGTTCCTGAAGCACTCTAAGCTCATCTTCCATTGCTTTTCTCCAATACATGGCTTCGGGAGATTGGACTGCCTTTCAAAACTTTGCGGCTCGGTAACATCTAAGAAATTTAACTCTACTCTTGGTTTACCTTTTCTCCCATATGGATTTCGAACAATGTTTTTGGAGGTGGAGGGTTGTGGTAGAGTGTTCTCTACTCCCACTGAATCCAAATTACTTGGTGATTCATTCTCTAGGTCGTTATCATGATTAGTCTCAGGTTCTAGCCAAACGTGGTTGTACCTTTCCGGTTCTGTCTCTTCGACTATTTTGGTCCACTCTAGTCCAATTTTAGACTCATCGAATCTAAAATGTTTTGTTTCAATCACCTTTTGTGATTCTGGGCACCAGAGACGGTATCCACGTGTTTGAGTGGAGTATCCTACCAGAATACATCTACATGCCCGATGGTCTAATTTTCGCCTTCTTTCTCTTGGTATATGGCTATATGCCAAACATCCAAATGCTTTCAGGTGTCATACACTAGGATTTCTTTCTAACCAAAGTCCATCAGGTACTTTGTCTTTTAGAGCACTATTATAACATTTGTTTTTAATGTAAGCAGCTGTGTTAACCGCCTCTGCCCAAAATCTTTGGGGGAGATTAGCGCTATGTAAACAAGCGCGGGCCATATCTAAAAGTGTTCGATTTACACATTCTGCCACACCGTTCATTTGCGGAGAATACACGTTCGTGCGTTCATGCTTTATCCCTAGTTTTTGTAATTTGTCTTGGAATTCTCTATTGCAAAACTCAAGTCCATTATCCGATCATAACACTTTAATCTTATCACCAGTTTGTCTCTCTACAGTGGCTCTATAGATATCGAAATGTTTTAATACTTCATCTTTATTTTTCAGAAAATACACAGTAATCCTTCTTGAGAAATCATCAACAAAGGATAAAAAGTATCTATTGCCTCCGGTTGATTTTACCGGCATTGGACCGCAAATATCTGTGTGGATAAGCTCCAAGGTCCGTTTTGATCTAATATTGCCTAGGTTTTTATGTGACGCTTTAGTGGATTTAGCGATACAACAATCGTCGCATAGGCCTTTGTCTTTAGAGGAAATTTCTAAGCCTATTACCAGCTCCTCCCGCGCCATCTTTTCATTGGCGTTACTGTCAATATGGCATAACCTTTGATGCCACGTTCTCAAGGGATTGTTCTGAAAATGGTCCCTTTCACTATTAAATGCTGTTTTACTGGAGTTTAAGGTCTTACCTTTCACAATGTAGAGGCCATTTACATTTGTCGCTTCCGCTATAATCCTGTTTTCTGAGTGGAAAACGCTAGCTACCATATTACGGAAGGTCACACGGTTGCAGTTTTCTTCTATCTTGGAGACTGACAGCAGATTCCTTCACACATTTGGGACGTATAACACATTGTTTAGCTTGATTTCGATGCTTTCATTATGGATAGACGTCTGGAGAAATATGTGTCCATATCCTTTGGCCTCAGTTGTCCCACTCGCAGTGATGATAGGATCAGATGACACCTACCGAAGGTCAACGAACCAGTCTTTGTTTCTGCATACATGGTTGGTTGCTCCGCTGTCCAGGAGCCACGAATCCTCGTCGCTCGTTAAGTTGAGTGCAGCCAGGAAGTTATCTGATTTGTTTACCTTCTTCTGATAATGCTTATTATCGCGGGATCTAGTAGTTGTTTGCTTCATTCCTCGGCAGTTGGTGGCGATGTGGCCTATCTTCCCGCATCGGTAGCATTTTCTTCTACTGTCGGTGCTGCTGTTATTTTGAAGCTTGTTCACCTGTAGCACCTCCTTGGATGAATCCTCTTTTCTGGTTGTTCTCCTCTCGTGTTCCGTTAGCAGGACCTGCCTTACCTTGGATGACGTGAACTCATCATCCGTCATGTTGCCAAAGTTCATTATAATCCCATCATAGGAGTCTGGTAGTCCAGCTAGCATAGAGTATGCCAGATCTTCATCCTTTACTTCACATCCCGCTTCTCTGAGATGATCACTGCAGGTCTTGAATCTTGATAGGTAATTTATAATATTTTTTTCTTCGATGAATTTGATGTTCACGAATTGTTTCTTGAGTTGAAGAATTCGCGCCCTTGATTTCGGTTCAAATATTTGCTCCAGGGTCGTCCAGGCTTCACTTGCAGTCTTATAGTCGATAACGTGTATTTGTTGCTCTGTAGAAATTGATAGAGCAATCGTTGCCAGTGCCTTTTCTCGTTTAATTTTTGTCTTTTCATATTTTCTTTGATCCTCATCAGCGTCGATCGTTTCCCCTTTATTCACACATTCCCATAATCCTCTTTCGATCAGAAGCATCTTCATGTTAAATTTCCATGATCGATAATTGCTGCCGGTGAGCTTCTCGACGTTCAGGGCAAGCGCTTGGGAAGACGACGCCATCTTGGTTTCACTTACTTTTCGTTCTTTTTATGAAGCTAACCACGCTCTGCTACCATGTTGTGGGTCGGTGATGCAAAAGAACAGCCAAATAAGTGATTTTATAAATATAGTATTATTATTAAATATAAGGATATATATGATGACACAAGAATAGCAACCGCACACAGCAGTAGAACAAAGGCAGGGTTAAGACTATAAACAAGATGACAGACGCCAGAAGGGGGGGGGGCGTTCCCATTGGTTAGTCATCTCCATGCAGCGCCGCCAAGCGGTGCCCGTGTCCACGCTTCTCTCATCAATATCTAATAAGCAAAGTTAAATTGGTTACGGATTCGTCCTTCTTACTTATTTCAATTACATAACAATTCTAACGTGTGGAAAACTGATGAATGTGGCTGCTTTTTTTTTATTCGTTGCTCCAGTCAATGGCAACTTACAATGGTAGTTGCACTGAAACATCATACACTGCATGATGAGGCACAATTTGGATTATAAATTATAAACTAAAGGTAATAAGACCAAATACAGTAAACCCCTCTATAGTGAACCCCAATGGGACAGAGCTTTTGGTTCACTATAGCCACGGTTTGGCTATTTTTTTTTTTTACTTTTCAAAATTTTTAGACCGCATAATTAAAGGACGGCCATACACACAAGAAGAGGCTGCCACCTAATAGTGGTCAATTTGTTTTAATTCCCTTAATTGACCAATTTCCTTACATTAATACTGAATAATAATAGAAATCATTAGATGATAGGTTCTTCTTATCATTAACATACATGTACCTCTATGTCTAATTTAAAAATCAAGACAAATCATAGGCAAAGTTTTATTAAATATATATTCAAAGATATAAAATGATTTTAAAACATCATTATCACATTATATAATACAATGTTTACTTGTAAAAAATGGCTCTAATACCTTGTTGCTTTAAAAGCACTCTTCAAGCATTGCACCATTCAAATAAAGTTAGTGTTTTTCTTCCATTTCATGTTTCCACATATTCTTCTAGGTATAGATTTCGTTTTTTTTTTAACCTGTCATGCAAAACATTGCTGATTTTAAAATCGCCATAGTTCATGAAATAAAAATAATTTTTGTTTCATCACGGGACCATTTATTTGGACTTTTTTTTTAGCCCTAAAACCTACGATCGCGATCGCGGCAAAAGTTGAGGTTGATTCCTCTTTGTAACAATTTTTAATAGCTTTATATTTTATTTTTATAATAGAAAAGTTATATTCACTTATTTTAATATGTTCTTAACATTTTGCCTGTGTTGCTTCACTTTGAAAAGTTCTGAAAATGGCCTTTTTTTTTTTTAAGAAATAACTTTTTGTTTTTAGAATGCCTTTGTTTTCTTTATTTTGGAAGCCATTTGCATTTTTTATATTTCAAATTTAATGGATGCAAATATATTCTATTTAATAAAAAGTATAATGGGTAAAAATTTATACAAGATACAGCAAAAATAAAGTGCAAAAATCAAAACAAACAATGCCGCTAAATTTATTGTTTTGAAATCGCGATCCGCGAGCTGAAACATGCTCAAAATTTAGTTTTATTATTATTTTTTAAAATTACAATTCTAAGTTCGTTATAAGCATAGTGTTTTAAATAGATTTTATTATTTTGGGACCGAAAAAAGTTCGTTATAGGGGTAGTTCGTTATTCTAAAAAACGCAAAGTTCATTATAACGATGGTATTTTCAATGGAATAGAATTGGGAATCGGCTTGGGTTCGTTATAAGGGAAGGTTCGTTATTTCCAGGGTTCGTATTAGCGGGGTTTTACTGTATAAATAAATAAATAAATAGTTTGTGATGTTTTGTTAACAGCGTTGTTACAGAAACGACACACACTATTTATTTATTTGGATTTGGTCTTATTACCTTGTGTTCGTACACTGCTCATATAACAGGCTTGTTCACCTTGTTAAGATCCCCGCCCCCTCATTTTTTATCTGGGATTGGGGATGATAATAGCAGAGATAGCTGACATTTCTCCTAATTCCAGTGGTTAGTAGTTGGTGACTACTGTATGTACATCACATGTCTACTCTACCAAGGACAAATTCAGATAGGAGTCTGGGTTTCCCATGATGAAGTATTGCAACAAAAGCAATTAGCATACCCTCAGCAAGAGCTGAACCCACAAAGTTCCAGCATGCTCCCACACTCCTCCTAATAGAAGGAATCTGATATGAATGAGAGCAGAGAAAACAATGGGACAAAAGAAACTGAAGACGGCACAGAACAACTAATTGAATATTGATTGTATATAATGACCATCATTTCCCCTTTTACCTGTTGTACATATATTTTACAGGCAAAGTCAGACTTTAACCAAAGTGTGCTTGGATCATGGTGCCATGATTAATGAAAGCTGCACCCCTACACCCCATTCCATTGGAAATCGTATAATCTTTACTCAAGGAAATAAGAAACAACGCTATCACATGTCTATACATGTAGAAAGGACTTCAGCTTTTGCACTTACAGGTGTTTTGAGAAAAGGAAATTCAATAAATATAATTATATAAAAAGGATATACACCTGATTCTGTGAAAGTAAAACATTAAAAAATATTTTGGGGGATTCTTTATCAATTTATTACACAAAAACTCTGTGCAATAAATTGAGGGAAAAATCCCTTGAAATATTTTTTAAAAATGTTCTTCCACAGATCCAGTCATGGTTTTTTATAAACTTACAAGTGAACCTCAGAGCTCTCTTGGAAAAGGTTACTGACTTGTCTTTAAATAAATCTTCTCTCATTATATTCTAATGAAATTTACGAATTATCTCTCTCTAGTTGTTTTTTTTCCCTCTAAACAATTGAACTTCTGTGCAAAGTTTGTATGAATACATTCCCATTAACTGTTCTCTCATATAAGTTAAACTGAGGAGGTGGGTGGTCTCAAACGTAGGTTTCACCTTTTTTTCTTTTACCTTTTTTCACTTTCTTCAGTTTCTACAACAGGCTTTTTTATCAACTTTATCCATTTCACTTCATTCAGTTGTTCTACAGGCTTTTCATCAGCTTCTTTAGCCTTTTCAGCTTATTCAGTTTTTATCCATGTTTCTTATCAGCTTCTTTAGCCTTTTCAGCTTTTTCAGTTTTATCCATGCTTCTTATCAGTCTCTTTAGCCTTTTCACTTTAGTTAGTTTCTATCCAGGCTTCTGATAAACTTCTTTTGCCTTTTATTATTTTCAACTGAAAGTTGCTGATGGCTTTCGTCATCTGTTGAATAAATATCAACTATTCGTTGATTTTTTCAATATTTCAGAATTGACCAAATACCCATTCTTGATTAATAGGGCAAGCCATCAGCAACTTTCAGTTGTATGACAAGGAGAAATGTCATTTTCTTAATAATAAAGTCTGTTCATAGATAACTTTTATCTTATTTTTAAGATCTAATTTACAATTTAGTTTTGTTAGGAAACACCTCTGGATTATAAAAACACTAAAAGAAATGTGGGTATTTTTCACATGATATCATTATTTTAAAATTGTGCCAAAAAATTCCTTAGTTAGAAACACAAGGTGATGTTTTCTGTAACAACATTGTTACCATCCTTGACCTTGCAATCTGTGGCCTGTAAAACAGAGATCAGATTTTGCAGCCTTGGTGACGACCAATTTCCTATATACAGTCTCTTACGTTATAATAAATACATATATCTTTTTTATAATACAGCAGAACATCCCTTTAGTGGACACCCCGCTAGCAGACACCTCTCCATAAAGGACAGTTTTTTATTTGCAAAATTACCATTTTTACTATTTAGCAACTCTCAGGTAAGAGGACACCAAAGGACACTTTAGATTTGTAATTAGGTGTTATCCTTTACAGGGAGGTTGTTCTACTGTATATAAAATATAATAATTTTTCAAAGAGTGTAAACACAAGGTAATAAGTCCAAATAAAAAAAAAAAGTGTGTGACATTTCGGTAACAGCGTTGTTACGATCTTCAGACAAAAGTACTGATTGTTTGATCATTCAGTACTTTTGTCTGAAGATGGTAACAATGCTGTTTTCGAAATGTCACACACTATTTATTTATTTGGTCTTATTTCCTTTTGTTTATAATCTATAATCCAAATTGTATTCCTTATTATTCAAAAAGTGAAAAAAAAAAATTAGAAAATGGTATCCAAGGATTGTTTCAGTTGAGATTTGACTGGTGTCAGAGATGGATGTCCTTAGGCGTGTTTCTCCTAGGCTCTGCCTAGCTTTTTTTCACCATTATAGTTCTGTTAGGCTGATTTTTTGGTGGTGTACCCACTGTTATGTTTACCTGTAGCAATAGTTAAAGCTGTTGTTGTGTCTGTGGTTTGGCCTTGTGCCATTTTTTTTTTTTCAGATATTCAGATTATATTGGATATCCAGGTTTTATTTATAGGATTGTTTTATTTTGCTTTGTCAGGCTAAGGGACCTTTAAGGGATTAAAGGGATAGGGAAGCATTGGCAATTTTTAAAATCAAAATTCTATTCTCATTGGCAATTTTCGATCAAAATTTTTTTATCAGGTCCCCCCCCCCCCTAAGTCCGGCAATACAGAATGAGGCAAACCTATAATATAAAACGTGGCATATTCCAATATAATTCTGAATGCTGGAATAGAGAGTGGTACAGGATCTGACCCTAGGCACTACTAATACAGCAGAGTTAACTAATGTTGCAGTGAGCATAATTGTTGGGTACACTACCATTAAGTAACTTGGCAGAACTACAGCCTTGAAATGAGTTAGACATGGTCTAGAAAAACCGTCTTTGGGCATTCCATCTCTTACTGGTCCGTCTCAACACAGTTCGGATGGTCCCCTCTCTGATGCCAGGCCCTCATCTTCGGGTCCCTTGAAGTCCTCTGATCAACTGAAGTCCTGCCTGCTGGAAACCTTCAAATCTCCTGCAGGAAATCCCAAGAAGGAATTGTACTAATGATGGAGAATATCCTACTCATCCTTTGCTCAAATCAACAAACCTCTTGGAATAAAAGTTCATTCCTTGATATCGGCAAACCTTGATGCTCCCGCTGAAGACATTCTGTTGACATACATATCTCTTGGATTTAAAATGGAATTTCTTGAACTAACACTCTCTGATCTCCAAATCATCTTTCTATTGTCATCTGGAAATATAAACCCCCGCTCCTTTCTCTGATCATATACCTGGCATCCTACAAACTACATGGCTTCAATGGGACCATCGTGTTATACTGGAAATGGGCCAATTCTGCCTTCATTTTCTTCAATACCATCTCTCTCTCTGATCATTTACCTGGGATCCTACAAACTACATGGGACCATCGTGTTATACTGGAAATGGGCCAATTCTGACTTCATTCTCTTCAATACCATCCCCCTCTCTGATCATATACCAGGGATCCTACAAGCTGTCTTCAAAGGGACCAACCCAAGATACTGGATATAGCCATCTTCAATCCACTTCAACACTATCCCCCCTCTCTAAGCATGTACCTGGCATCTCACAAACTGGCTTCAAAGGAACCAACGTGAGATTCTGGAAATGGCCAATTCTCTCTTCGTCCTCTTCAATACCATCCCAATCTACCTGGAATCTCTCTCCTACATGAGTTTCAATAGGACCAACAACCAGAGATACTGGAAATCATCAATAGTTTCCCTCTCGCTCTCTTGGCTGATGTATGACAGAGGAAAAATAAAATCAATTATTGTAATAAGAGTTTTCTATAAAATTCCATTACAACTCCTATATACATTTATTCATCCAGAGTTTGTTGTATGGAAACAAGTGGTATAACTGGGCATTTCACAATTGTAGACATGTGGTGCACTTACAGTAAAAGCAGTTTCCTACTTCTACTCACCATGATTATCATGTCCTGTACCACGTGTACTAGGGATAAGCAAAAATATATATATAACTGGACATTTCTCAATCTTACAGTGAAAGAAGGGAGAGACCTTGTTTAATGGTACCACCAGGACTTGTGGACTTATCAGAAGTAGAGGCTTCAACAATCCCATATTATATATTATTTGATAACTTGATAAGGCACACACAATTTGGATTATAAATTATGAATACATTTTTTTCTATTATCCCTAGCACACGTGGTACAAACCATGATAATTATGGTGTTCAGCACTCTCTGGGTTATAAATATATCTCTCTCTCTCAATTATTTTTATTTTCTATAAGAGATTGACATTTTAAAACTATTATTTGGCATGACAAACACATGTTGCTTTTAATCTTCCACTGATATAAAAAGTCAAACTTGTACTCACACTGGGAGGTAAAAATAGTTTTTTTCTCTTCATTGGGATTGAGACCAAATGTCATTTCTTAAATATTTCCTGTACTTTTACAGTACTTTGAATATATAGAGATAAAGGTGTCTGTTTCCATGTTAGGAACGACCTCAAGTTACAGGCAAAGTCAGATAAGGCTCATTTTGGATTATAAATTTATAAACACATGGTAATAAAACCTAATCCAAATAAATAAATAGTGTGATACATTTCGGTAACAGCATTGTTACCGAAATGTCTCACACTATTTATTTATTAAGTTTTATTGCCTTGTAATTCTAATCTATAATCCAAATTGTACCTACTAAGCCCAGTTGATGTTAACAGCACCAACACCTTGGTGTGATGTTCCCATCAACAGGAAACATATCCAATTACTTCGTATGATAAGAAGATAAGCATTACCACTGTATATTTACATATAAAAACAATTAAAAAATAGAGAAGTTACAAAGAGTAGTTATTTTATTTTGATATAAAGTTCAGAAAATTCTGATACATGATTTTCTCTATAAAAGACAACATCATTCTGATAAGAATGAAAACATTTTCACAAAAGTTATACAAAAACATGACTATAGATATAAATAAATATATCAAAAATATACAACTTTTTATAAATGGGTCGAGATGTGAGAAACCACAGATGGTGTCACATTTACATATTAGCAAAGTTGGTAGAATGAGGTATAAGAAGTTTTGACATTGAGTGTCATTCTATAGGAAGACTGTTACGCAAACTTTGACTTTAATCATCATCGATGCTACGTCACGACTATGATGACACTTCCAACTTCTACTTTCAACCTTTCTGTTATGTTTATCGCTAGCTTGTTTTAACAATTGTAATTGGAACAAGTCGTTCCTTAAATAAATATATATTTGTTTATATCTAAAGGGATGTCCTCGTAACTACAACATACGTGAGTACAAAAACAACTAGAAATCCTTAAAAAGAAACATCGTATTTTTGCTAAGCCTATATCAATTTGGTAGCAGAGCGTGGTTTGGGCGCGCGAATTGGACTAACCACCAATTGATCCATTTAAATCAAAAAGAAATTAAATAATTGGACTAACCGCCAATTTAGAAAGAAAAAGTTGAATAAAAATGGATACATATAACTTAGCAAAAATCGAACAGTTAACAGAAAACAACTATACAACATGGTCCATGAAAATGTTAACATGTATATTGTACGAGCACAGAAACTTGCACAAGAGATCACCCAGCTAGGAAAGACTGTAACAGAAAGAGAACTTGTACGATACATTGTTGAAGGACTCACACCTAACTTTGACACGATCGCAGCAGCACTGTCACTAAACAGAGGAATCTCCTTACCAGACTTGAGACAAACTCTACTGGATTTCGAGAAGAAAAGACAGGACAGAAGCAAAAATCATGAAAATGCTTTCAGATCATCAGGCAACCAATTCAAAGAAAAGTCAGTCTACATTTGCAAAAGAAAAGGACATTTCAAGAAAGACTGTTGGTTCAACCCTGACAACAAAGGAAATCAAAATAATACAACAAACAAAAATAACATGGCCAGTACAATAAACTACCATAAAGGACCAAAACAAAACAAAGACACGACCAGATCAGTAATCCAAGAACGAACGGAGGAACCATCCCAACGAAGAGACTCCACTTCAGAATAAGCACTACATGCAAGCACAAGGGAGGAACGCCCGACGACTCAGGACGTGTGGATAATTGATTCTGCGTGCACAAGCCACATGACTTCCCATGGTGAATGGATCGAGCACAAGCTGGAGGATAGAAGAAGCATACAAATGGCGGAAGAAGGGAGACACATCGAATCTGCCTCATCAGGATCAATCCAAGCTACTGTACAAGGTAAGGACAAACTTAACAACGTTGTAACCCTGCATAATGTCCTCCATGTACCACACCTGAAAGGAAATCTAATGTCCATTCCAAGCATAGTAAGAAGAGGGAACTCTGTTCTTTTGAATTCTGAAGGAGCATACATATACTCTTCTGATGACAAGCTAATAGGAACAGGCAACTTTGATGGTAACATGTACACATTGAACCTATCACGTTCATCTGAAGCAACTCATGTTCCAAACGAACATTGCTTGATTTCAAAGGACAATTCTAGGACTGCATGGCACAGAAGGTTAGGACATCCTAGTGACAACAAATTAGACCTGATTTTGAAGAACAATCTTCTAAAAGGCTTGAACTCTATAAATGGTACCCTTGATCAATGTGATGCTTGCTCCTTGGGAAAAATGACCAAAGTACCCTATGTTCACACAGATAGCAATCAAGAAAGCTACCCCTTTGAAGCCATTTATGTCGATCTCTGTGGTCCAATGAGAATAAACTCCTTGGGCGGAAGTAAATATTTCTTGACCATCGTAGATGGATTTTCTAGGAGAATATTTGTAGAATTTCTCAAAGATAAACTCTCAGCAGCAGAAGTTTTGAAGAAGTTTATTGTAAAGAGAGAAAACGAGCTAAACTCAAAACTAAAACGACTTAGAACAGATAACGGAACAGAATTTATCAATAAAAACCTTGAAACCTTCATAGAATTCAAAGGAATTAAACATGAACTAACTACACCCTACACCCCAAGAAGCAATGGGAGAATTGAAAGAGCTAACAGAACACTATTAGACAAAGGCCGAACACTTCTGGCAGACTCCCAATTACCCCTACACTTCTGGGCAGAAGCTGTGAATACAGCCGCATATCTGCACAATCTAACTCCCTCAACCAATGACCCAGACACTACCCCTATGGAAAAATGGAAAGGTAAAAAGCCATCCATCTCTCACATCATGAGATTTGGTTGTGAAGTCTTCTATAAACTCGAGAATCATCAAAGACACAAACTAGAAGCTAAATCTAAGAGAGGAATATTTGTAGGCTATTCAAGATGCAGAAGAGCTTATCGAGTATTTGATATCACAGCAAGAGTCATTCTTGAAACCGCAGACATTCACTTCAGAGAGAACAATAATGTCATCTTGGAAGAAAAACAAAGTGATAATAATATGGACACTTACACATATTTCTTCATTCAGGAGGATGAACAACTGGACAATCATGTTCTATCAGATGTTGATATTGAAGAGCCAGCACCAGATACCATGATCAACAGACAGACAGAGTCAAGTGAATCAGACAGACAACAAAGAACTCGAACAATACCTAAAAGATTCGATGACTACGTTCTGGCTACTACGAATGAAACCATTCCGAAAAACTATGAAGAAGCCATCGCATGCGAAGACAAGAAACAATGGGAGAACGCAATGCTTGAGGAAATACAGAACATGTACTCGCATCAAGTATGGGAACTGGTACCTAGACCTGTAAACGCTAAAGTTGTCAAAAGTAAATGGGTGTTCAAAATATCTAAAGACCAAGAAAACAAAACTTACAAAGCTAGACTTGTTGCAATGGGATACAACCAAATCCCAGGAAGAGATTACAACGAAAGTTTCAGCCCTGTAATTAAAAATGCCACCCTTAAGACTATTTTGTCAATGGCAGCAACAAAAGATTCAGTCATTAAACTATTTGATGTGAAAGCAGCCTATCTAAATGGAAACATTGAAAACACAATATTCATGGAACAACCTGCTGGATTTGTCCAAGACAGAAACAAAGTTTGCAAACTCAACAAAAGTATTTACGGTCTACCTCAATCCGGAAGATCGTGGTATGAGAAATTCAGTCAAGTACTTCATGACTGTGGACTGGAAAAACTTAAATCTGATCCTTGTTTATTTAAATGGAAGAATAAAGACAAATACTTCTATGTAGGGATATACAGTAAAACCCCGCTAAGACGAACCATGGATATAACGAACCTTCCCTTATAACGAACCCATCGAAAATCCCAATTCCATTCCATTAAAATTACCATTGTTATAACAAACTTTTCACTTTTCAAACTAGCGAACTATCGCTATAACGAACCCAATTTTGGTCCCAAAATATTAAATTCTATCAAAAATACCATGCTTATAACGAACTTTTAATTTTAATTCTAAAATTCTAAAATTATAATTTTCGAAACTAATTAAAATTTTGTGTGAGCTTTAGCTCACAGATCGCAATTCAAAACAAAGAATTTAGCGACATTGGGTGTTTTTATTCACGTTCTATTTTTATACTGCGCACTTTTATAAATTTTTCATGCCATATTGAAAACTAAATTTCTTAACTCTACATTAGGAAAATTCCTCTCTCTTAAAACACGATTTAAATTATTAAAACCAGTTTCAAAAGATAATGGAAGTGCCAAAGAAAAAGTCGCTCGTACCAAGATATCACTTGAAAAGAAATTAACCATCATAAAAGCTATTGAGAGTGGTACATCGCAAGCGGAACTTCGGAAGAAAATGAAAATGAGCAAAAGTAGCATTTCTACAATATGGGGCAAAAAAGAAGACTATAAAAAAAATGCTACAAAGAGGAATCAATCCCAACTATTGCCGCAATCGTCAGTGTCATTATCCACTTTTAGAAGCCTTGTATACGTGGTTAGTACAAGCTAAGCTTCATTTAAAAAAAAATGAAGATTTCTTTGCTAGATATGAAACCAAATTTTTGAGGAATATGTTAAAGCAGAAAAAAATAACAGACTTCTTCAAGTAAGCCTTTGTATCCTATATTGTAATATAATATTTATTTATATAAAATATATTTTTATACCTTTTAAAATATTATTAATAAAGTTTTTATTTAATTTTTATATATAAGGAATACTTTTCTTGGATTTTTTTGACATATGGGGGGCAGGTTGCATTTATACTAATTAAATTATCAGAGGAACTGATCAAAAAGGCAATATTTTCACATGATTTTGTTTTTATTTTAATATACAGCTTTAATATATAGAAATAGGTTAATTTTTAGGGGGAAAAAAGCAGCCAATATTAAGAGGTAGCCTTTTTTTTTTTTTGCGCATGCCCTTTAATTATATCCTCAAAAAAATATATTAAATACCCAAACCGTGGCTATAGTGAACCGTGGCTATAGTGAACCAAAAGTCCCGTCCCAATGGGGTTCACTATAGAGGGGTTTTACTGTATGTTGATGACTTTATCACTGTCTCAGATTCTGAAGATACCTCAAGCAGATTCATCAATAAATTGAGACATCACCTGGAAATAAAGGATGTAACATGTAAAGGCATGTTTTTGGGAATCAAGATCATACAAAACAAGGAGGGAATTTCGCTACAGCAAAGCCACTACGTACAACAAATATTGCAGAAATATGGAATGGAAAATTGTAAGGAAGTTCCAACACCAGGTTCCAAAGAAATCAATTTGGACAATCATATTGAAGATGACAATTGTGATCAGCACACTTACCAAGAAGCCCTTGGAATGCTAATGTTTCTAGCTGTTAACACCAGACCCGACATCACTTACATCACTAGCAAACTTTCACAGTACTCCAGACAACCAAAACAGATGCACTGGACAGCAATCAAAAAAGTGATGAGATACCTACGAGGAACAATTGACCTAGGAGTGAAATTTGAAAGAGGGAAGACTGGAATCCTGAAGTCTTACACCGATGCCAGCTGGTCGACCACCCATGATGGAAAATCCTACGGCGGATATGTATTGAAGCTCGGCGAAGCAACTATAGACTGGAAAAGTAGTAAACAACCACTCGTCACCCTCTCCACAATGGAAGCGGAAATGATAGCTGCTTGTGAAAGCTGCTGTCAGATCAAGTGGATAATAAACCTGTTACGAGAGCTGGAAGAATGGAATTTCATGGAAAAACCAACTGCGATCTATACAGACAGTCATTGATCAACTGGATCTCCAGCCCTAAACAAAGCAGTCGCTGTAGACATATCAACAGAAAGTACCATTTCTTGAGAGAATGTTATGAATCCAGAGACATCTGCCTTCTGTACAAGCCATCTCAGGACCTGGAGGCGGATATCTTCACAATGGACCTATCCCGAGACCAGATGAAGAAACACCTGGAGAACCTCAGCATATTGGGAATAAAGACAAAGTAAGGAGGGATTTGTTACGCAAACTTTGACTTTTATCATCATCGATGCTACGTCACGACTATGACGACACTTCCAACTTCTATTTTCAACCTTTCTGTTATGTTTATCGCTAGCTTGTTTTAACAATTGTAATTGGAACAAGTCGTTCCTTAAATAAATATATATTTGTTTATATCTAAAGGGATGTCCTCGTAACTACAACATACGTGAGTACAAAAACAACTAGAAATCCTTAAAAAGAAACATCTTATTTTTGCTAAGCCTATATCAAAGACTATCACAATATTATTTATTCCAGAAACTATATACTGGCATATGTAGATATACACAGTTGGAGTTTTTTATTTAAAACCTTGTGGATTCAAGACTAAATGGCTTCAAGACCAAGTAAATTCAAGACCAATTGTCTTCCAGACTATGTGGATTCAAGACCAAATAGATTCAAAGACTAGTGGATTCAAAAACAAACGGTTTCAAGAAAAAGTGGATTTAAAACCAAATATATTCAAGACCATATAGAATCAAGACCAAATGGCTTCAAGACCAAGTGTATTCAAGACCAAATGGTTTCAAGACCAAATGGATTCAAAACCTAGTGGATTCAAGACCAAGTGGATTTGAAGTCATGTGAATCAAATAACAAATGGCTTCAAGACCAAGTGGATTCAAAACCAAAGGGTTTCAAGACCAAGTGGAATAAAACCTAGTGGATTCAAGACCAAATGGATTCAAAGACTAGTGGATTCAAAACCAAAGAGTTTCAAGAAAAAGTTGATTTAAAACCAAATAGATTCAACACAATATGGATTCAAGACCAAATGGCTTCAAGACCAAGTGGATTCAAAACCTAGTGGATTCAAGACCAAATGGATTCAAAACCTAGTGGGTTCAAGACCAAGTGGATTTAAAGTCATTTGAATCAAATAACAAATGGCTTCAAGAACAAGTGGATACAAAATATAGTGGATTCAAGATCAAATGGCTTCAAAACAAAGTGGATTTAAAGTCAAGTGAATTCAAAACCAAATGGCTTCAAGACCAAGTGGATTCAATCTTCATCTTGGTCAAGATTTGCATTGTTTTGGAACACCATTTTAGAGAAATTGGAGAATTCTGACAGAGTAATATTCAAGACCAAGTTTCTCCAGTTTCAAATATCCAATCCCAGTGTGAGACAGAATCTGTATTTAATCAGATTTTGAACTTTATTCTTGTCACACATAAATTATTGTATGAAGCATTGACTGTATTGCAGTAAAAATGAGTTATTCTGTCAATAAAAGTTCCAAGGCTTTTACACAGTAGTTTTAGAACTTAGTAGAAATGTATAAATAGTTTCAAATAAATCAATACTAGGTGGCATTCACAAACATTGCAATAGTTTGAAAAATACACACTTATTTGTAATATAATTTTATATAAAATCAATTCTTATCAATTGCAACTCATTGGAAAAGCAAAAATAATAGTTTTAAATTATCGTTAATCCCAATTAGTGAAAATATTAATGAATTTACTTTTCAAATTTTGTTTAAAATAAAATTGTTAATTTCACTACTATTAATTTTTGTTTTATTCAAGAGAGTTCCAATTAAATACCATCAATCAACCATAAAGGAGAAATTTCTTATTAGTTCCTTTCAGAGTTGACTGTATATTAATGAATATAGAAAATTTACATATTTTTAGTCATATTATTGCTAACATTCACTTCAATAAAGTTACATATATGTATATATGGGGGAGAGTCAAATAAAATCGTCCATTTATAACAAGAGAAACTAAATATAAATTTCTCAAGAACTAGGCACAATTTGAAAATATTAGGTAACAATTTTATTACAATCATTTAATTTGAGAGTTATTGAGGCCAATGACTGTAACAATGTTATAAAACAATCCTTCTAATATATGAGGTGTGTTCAAAGAGTATCGCGACCTTTGAATTTTCGCGGGTTACGTATATTCGAATTTCGATCTTTTTGTGGCTTTATGTTGGTACTCATGTCTCTCACTTATGCCAACAAGCTCGGCCATTTTGAATGTTCACTTAATTGTTGACAGCTGCTCTGCTTGCAGGTGTTTTGGATCGTCTTCGATTTTTACCTATTAAAAAAATGGATCAAAGAACCTGTATCAAATTTTGTGTGAAAAACGAAATTAAGTGCACGGATGCATTCCGAATGTTGACTGTGGCATACAGAGGAGCTACCTTGGACCGAAGCAACGTTTATTGGTGGAACAAAATGTTCTCATAAGGCCGAGAAGATGTGAACGACGAAGAGCGTGCCGGACGCCCGAGCACTTCAACAACAGACGAAAAAATTTATGAAGTGGAGAAAATGATATTGGCCAATCATCGAATCACTGTTAGAGAAGTTGCTGAGGACCTAAACATATCGATTGGCTCGTGCCATTCGATTTTTATCAATGATTTTGATGAAAAGGAATCGGGAGCATTTCATATATTTTTTTTTTTTTGGAAGAAGAAAGTCATTGTTAAAAACAATGATGATTTTATACTTTTACTATTTCCAGATCTCTACATGTCCATATATTAGGGCGCCAGTGGCTGCTGAAAAGCAGACCACAAATTTATTCATCTATGGCACATGTAGAGACCTAAATCTGTGCCGGCTAGCAATTATGTTGATGGGGAAATTAACCAATCAATTTTTTGGTTAAACATATTTTATTTATTCTAATAAAATAAATTTTCAATGCACTACAAATATAGATAAAACAAAGAAAAAAATACTTGAATAATATCACGCGCATATAAGATTAAAAATATATATATTTAAGAAAAAAAAACTGCAGATAAGGTTAAAAGGGAGGAGTTTTAAACTTTATACAAAAGAAAAAAAAAAAGGGGCCTATCGTGCCAAAGTCCCATTATCCCCCAACCTACCTAGTCATCCAGCCACCCAGTGTCCATCATTAAAAAAAAATGGGCAGCCAAGGCCGCAGTCAGCGGCCTCCGCTCTCCGCAACTCCAAGTCTTTTTGCTTCTCTGAAAAAAAATCTAGTTCTTGTTAATAAAAAGAAATGTAAAAATCCGAATGTCAATATCAAAATTGTCAATCTTCAAGAATGTAAATATCCCGCTTCCTTGTCCCAGTGTTGCTGAACTCACCCCCCAAGGCTATCATCACTTCTTTTTCTATGAAAATAAAAAATTAAAAAGGCATCTTTAAAAAATGATAAAAATAAATTAAATATAAAATTATTAAAGATATATTCACAAAAAATAATAATAAAATTTATGAAAATATTGAATTAAAAAATGATTTTAAAAAATATTATTATTATTGTTGATTCTGGGCATCTTGGGGTCAGCTTGGGAAAGGTTCAGGGCTCGTGGTGGAGTCAGGTCAAGCACCATAGGTCGGTGGCTTGACTACAGGGAAGGGGCGTCTGGGTCCATCTTGGACTGGCTTGTGGTCAAGTCGGCCACCATCGAACATGTGGCTCGACCAACAGGAAGGGGTGTCTGAGTCCATCTCAGGCTAGCTTGGTGTTGGTGGGGCCAGGTCATCCACCATAGGTCAGGTGTCTTGACCACCAGGAAGGGGTGTCTGAGTCCATCTTGGACTATCCTGGTGTTGGTAGGGCCAGGTCATCCACCACAGGTCAGGTGACTTGATCACCAGGGAGGGGTGTCTGAGTCCATCTTGGACTATCCTGGTATTGGTGGGGCCAGGTCATCCACCACAGGTCAGGTGACTTGACCACCAGGAAGGGGATCTCGGTCTCTGGCTCGGTGCTGCCAAGGCTAAAGGTGGCTTCAGGCTCCATCTCGACACCTCGCAATCACCAGAGGTTGGTAACTTAAATGGACAAAGGTGGGATATGGTTAGGTTAGGTGGGGTTCTGGGTTACTTTGGCATATTATGGTCACGAGGTGTCCCAACAATTTGGGCATGAGACCGGTCGCCGCGAAATTTGTACCAAAATTGCTAAATTGCGACCAAAAACAGCATCGCAAGAACATTGCTAATGAGATGTTGGACTCTGTCCGCGACGACCCAAATTTGCTCCAGAGGGTCATAACTGGTGACGAAGCGTGGGTTTATGGTTATGACGTGGAAACCAAAGCTCAATCATCTCAATGGAAGCTGCCGCATGAACCAAGACCGAAAAAAGCGCGTCAAGTTCGGTCGAATGTGAAAGTTTTGCTGACAGTTTTATTCAATTGCAGGGGCGTGGTGCATCATTAGTACTTGACACAGGGTAGAAAGGTCAATAAGGAATATCACCTGCAAGTTATAAGCAATTTGCGCGAAGCAATCCGCCAGAAACGCCGGGATTTGTGGAAGAACAAAAATTGGCTTTTGCACCACGATAACGCCCCTGCTCACACATCGTTGCTTGTGCGAGACTTTTTGGCCAAAAACAACACACTAATGATGCCGCAGCTGCCGTATTCCCCAGATCTGGCCCCCTGTGACTTTTTCTCGTTCCCTAAACTGAAGAGGCCCATGAAAGGGCGACGTTACGCTACGCTTGACGAGATAAAGACGGCATCGAAGGAGGAGCTGAAAAAGATAAAAAATGATTTTTTGAAGTGCTTCGAAGATTGGAAAAACCAATGGCACAAGTGTATAATATCTCATGGGGATTACTTTGAAGGGGACAAAATAGGTATTCATGAATAAATAAATCATTTTTGAAAAAACACAAAAGTCGCGATACTTTTTTAACACACCTCGTATATTTGGATCTAGTCTAGCTATACTTGGAGAATATTATAAAATTTTAATACTAAATAACATAAACAATGATATAATAGTTTGCTAAATCTTTATATATAGAGAGAGATATAAATAAAAAGATTTCTTAAAATGAGAACGCCATATATATATATAAAACACAAGCACACAGTAAAAAAAGGAGGTAAAATGCATTGGTCAATTTAGATATATGTATTTTATCTTTGAATATATATATAAAAGGTATATATAGATAGACTATGTAAATATAACCAATTTCTATGGTAAGATATATGGAAAACTGTTAAATCAATGGGGAAAATGAGCAAAAAGTATATCACACGAGGTCAGCAGAAGCGCTATGAATTACATGGGATTCTGAGAACTTGTAGGCCTGTCCACAATCACATGGGTTAGTTGAAATGGTGTGATCTTGTTAGGATTTTAAATATTCAAATAGGAAAGAAAAGTTCAGACAAACTATGAAATATCATGAAAAATGGAATTATATTTTAAATAAATGTATTCATCTAAAAATTGATAGTTAAAACTCATATAGAAAGAAATAAAATTAGTTTCATTTATTAATAGAGTTTCAATTATTAGTAAATAATGCAAATTTATATTGATATGTAAATAAAGATTGACCTGTTGGGAGAAAATGGATTAGAAACAATGTTGGGAAAATTTGAAGAAAGAGAGGAAAACTTCCAATGAGCTGGCTACAAGTGGTCAAGAAAGCTACCAGAAGGTCCCTAGAGCTGTGAGTGATGGTCACTAACAGATCGAAAAGGAGACTTGGACGCTAGCAACAACATTATAAAGATACTAATTAATTCAAAAATTTGCATAAGAATAAACTATTTATTGTGTATTCCAGCAAGTCCTCCCAAGTTGACTATTGTTCCATATTAGATCTCTGATGTCAAATCACTCTCATCAAACTCAAGGATAATGAAAGAATGATGACTCAATTGAATTTATTTACATAGACATCAATGAAGAATATTTACATATAAGAATTCAGTTATTATGCAAATACAGTTATTCATAAATACAACTGAAATAGCTACAAGGGTAGATAGAAAATGACAAGAATAAATGATATTTTTAATATGAAAAATACCAAATAAAGCGATTAGAAAATAATTTTTCAATTGATTTTCTGTTAATAATCTTAAAAGTCTTCAAAACTTTATTAATTTTTTCCTTTCTGTCTTAACATAATTCAATTTATAATTAGCCAATATAATAAATTTTCTATTATAAAGTTTGTATCTATATATATTAAATATACTTTGTACCAGAAAGGGTCACCTCTCCCTTTAAAAAGAGTACATAAAAACAACTATATACTTTATATATTACATCACACAACACAAATATAAAGGGAACCTCCTTCTTGTACAAGAATCTTCTCAAAATGTAAATTATCTAAAATATAAAGTTGGCCAAAAGATAGGTCATTGAATACAAGGTGTTAGAAGGCCATTCTATGGAACAATTTGGTGGAGTTTCTTATCATCTTCCCACCACAATGGGTAGTAAATTGTTGGGAATGCCTGGCTCATCAGTCCACTATTGTATTAGGTTGTTACTACTACAATTAGACATCATTGAGAGACAGTCTCTACACCTTAGTTCCATAATTACCTTTGAACCCAACAACCTGATACAATAGTCTGGTAGAATCTGGATGGGAGGACTTACCACATTTCCTATAAGTTCATATTGCTGTAATAAAAGTCCTTTTTAGTGGTTAGATTCTTATAGAGCTCATAAATAATTTACATTTGCTTTATATGACATACTTTGAGAAAATAAAATATATATATTAAAATACATTATTAAAATATAAAAAAGGCAACATTCGTCAAAAAAATATTTAGTGAATACAACTTTAGAAACTTACTTTATGGTTTAAATTACATCTGCTAAAACACAGTGGAAATTAGAACTATAATTAGTTTCAAAATTGATAGATAGATGGCGGTACTAATCCACGTTTCTCTTCCTGTCGAGATAACTTTCTGTTTTTGCTATTGTGAAATTGGGTGAAACAAGTAAGTTTATTTTATTTTCTTTGGCTTTATTTTATAGATTTTCTTCGAAATTTTTCTTTAACCCGTAATTACTGGTGTTCGGCTTGAAAGGCCGTGTGAACATTAAAAATGTTTGCGAAATTTTCAAAATGCAATATTTTTCATCAAAATTTTAGGTAGCTTAATAAAATGCATTTATTTTAAGAACTTTTCATTTTAAGAGAAATCTATTTTGTATATCCCGAATTATTAAATCAAACGGCCTTTAAAGCCGAGCGCCAGTAATTACGTCACTGGGAATTTTAGCGCCCCTATTATTGGCCGTTTCACTTTTGGTTTTATAGACGTTCAAACGCAACAAATAAGTTGAGCATTCGTTTTTTTATTACTCTTGCTTCAATTATATGCATTCTAAATTGTGTTTTGTGATTGTAATTTTGTATAATATAATAGAAGTTCGGTTCCACTTTTGGTTTTTCAAAAAACAAAAATTTGGTACCCTATGTCCCTAAAATTGGAAAATCTGTTATATTACTCCACAATGCATTCGACCACAACAATTGATCAAGAAACTGCTGAACAATAAAAGCCCGAGATAATTACATTTTATAATATGACCAAAGGTGGTGTAGATGTAGTTGATCAGACATGTATTCAGTTGGAAGAAGAACCAAAAGATGGCCCCTGTGTTTATTTTTCAACTTTTTGGATGTGGTTGCAATAAATTCAGCAGTAATTTATAAGGCTGTCAAGCAAGACGGTGGAATGGCTCGAAAAGATTTTATAAAGCAGCTTGCTCTACAACTAATGAGAGATGCCTTGAATATGAATAATCAAGCCAAAAATTTGTCAAGAGATCTGCAAGTATTAATTCAGAAGCTTGCTGGAACTTCATCACTTGAGGTAGGCAAATGTTGAAATTGGTAAACAAATCAATTTATAATAATCTGTGATGTAAAATATGTTCCTTTTTGACTAAGTTTGTTTTTGTTTATGTTGTAGTAATAGCTTAGAATATAGAAGCTCAATTCTTTCTTCATTTGTTAAGTTAATTAGATTGTTTAACCTCTCCTTGTATTTGAATAATAAATTTGTTTAAATTAATAAGCTGCAGTTTTGCTAAATTAAAATTCAAAATACAACAACTGGTAGCAGAAGCCTGGTTAATTGTTATTGCGTAAGAAGAAAGCGCCGATTTTTGAAAGAAAGGTTGAGTACGATTATATATATTTTTAAAATGGCAGAATATTTTTCGATGAATAGAATAGAGCCACTGACATCTTCAAATTACCATATATGGGCGCTTAAAATATCAGCAATTTTGAGAAGCAAAAAATTGTTCAAAAAAGTGATCGAATCGCCTAAGCCTAACCGTGGAATGGCCGATTCAAAGGAAGAAGAATTTTTCAATGAATGGGAGGATAAAAATGATGAGGCGTTTGGAATAATAATAGTAAATTTGTCACCTGAGCAGGCTGGCATATTTATAGGAGAGACAAATGCTAAAACTGTGTGGGATGAACTGAAGCGTATCCATACTGGAAATATTGAAGATAAAATAATCGACATTGGACTTGAATTGAAAAATATTCAAATGAGAAATAATGAAGGCATTGAAGCCTACATAACAAGGGCCAGAAATATTGCATCCAGAAGTGCTAACTTGGGACAACCTATTCCACCAAGGGAAATGGTGTATCATGTAGTGAGAGGTTTGTTGCCAAAGTTTGAAAATATAGCAGCGGTTTTACGACCACAACGATCTGCGAGTCTCAAGGAAGTTTTCCAGGCACTTCAAGAGGAAGAAATGAGGCTAAACTCAATGGGATTTCCTAAAGAAGGTCAACATGAAAAAGCTTTTAATGCTCGAAATGACCGAGGGATACAAAGAACATGCAAATTTGAAGGGAAATGTCATACATGCGGAAAATTTGGGCACATGTCAAGAAACTGTTGGCATCGTCAAGATAAAGCGAACTTCAATAAACCAAAAGGCAAATATCCACAAAATAATATGCAAACTAAGTCTTCATCATCTGGGAAAAATAACAAAGGGAACATGCTAATGTAGCGAATGGTTCTGCTAACACTGAACATGCGTTTACTTCAGCGGAAATGATCTACTCTTCTTCACATCTACCTGAGGAGGATGCACACATTTGGAACCTTGATTCAGGATGCACTTCACACATGTCTCCTAGAGAAGATTGGCTTATCAACAAGATTCCTATTGACAGTGAAATTAATCTTGCAGAAGAAGAAAGGTTCATAAAAGCTGAAGCACAAGGTGATGTGAAATTGTCTACATACACAAGTGAAGGTAAGCAAGATATTTGTATTAAGGATGTACTCTATGTGCCTAGACTTAAATCTAATCTTCTTACTGTCAGATGTCTGGTTAATAATGGAAATAAAGTATATTTTGAGAAAGGAATAGCTAAAATTTATAACTGCAAAGGAAATTTGATTGCTGAGGCTAATGAAGAAGATAGAATGTTTATAATTAAAACTTTACCTAGAAATTTGTTAAGCACTAAAGATAATTGTTTAAAAGCAGAAGATAAATGTTCAGCCAAGACAATGTGGCATAGAAGACTAGGACACTTGAACGAAGAATATTTGGATAAAATGATGAAGAATAATATGGTAAAAGGACTTAATTTTGATTGTCAACATCTCGAAAAATGTGAACCATGTATCCTTGGTAAACTAACCCAAAGCCCTTTCAAAGCTATAGAGAATAATCATTCTGAAAGGCCATTAGAACTTGTACACATGGATCTATGTGGTCCTATGCCAACCAAATCACTGGGTGGTGCAAAATACCTGTACGTTATTGTGGATTCGTATAGTAGACGTATCTTTGTATATTTCTTGAAATCAAAGGAAGATGCATTTGATTTTTTTGTAGAATTTAAAAATCACCGAGAAAATGAAACTAATGTTAAAATCAAAAATGTTAGATCGGACAACGGAACTGAATTTGCAAATAAAAAATTTCATGAGTTTTTCAGAAATGAAGGAATACACCATCAAAGAACAGTTCCATATTCACCACAAAGCAACGGGATTGCAGAACGAACCAATCGCACCCTTCTAGATTGGGCTAGAACTATGTTATTTGATGCTAAGTTACCAACTGAGTTTTGGGCGGAAGCCATTGCAACAGCCGCTTATTTGAAGAATTGCACACCGACCAAGAATGATAACATGAAAACTCCCATAGAGAAATGGACTGGACACAAACCATCAGTAGCGCATTTAAAAATCTTTGGAAGTCTTGCCTACTATTACATTCCTAAAAATCAAAGAAATAAATTTGACTCTAGAGCAAGAAAAGGAATATTCACCGGTTACTCCAGACAAAGAAAAGCTTATAGAATATATGATCCACAAGATGGAAAAATACACGAAGTTCAAACTGTCAAATTTGATGAAAATTCAAAAGGCTCTGATCTCTTGACTTCTAATGTTTTTGACCAACATGTCCAAGATCATATTATCTATAGAAATGAACAACATGAATCAGATTTCTTTCAAATTACACATACCATGGGCTCTACTCCAGAAGAACTAAATACTCCAGACAACCCTGAACCAATACCTGAATCATCAGGATTACCCCGAAAACCCGGACGTATTGCAGGAAGAACTAATGAAGATATTCAGGCAAAGCATCTCAACAATCTACAAGAGCAGGAAGAGAGGCTGAGAGCAAGTGGTGTAAGACGATCTGAAAGAATAAAAGAAAGAAACGCAGCCAATGTAACCGAACTATCTTCAACTTCCATGAACATACCTAAAACATATCGAGAAGCCATGAACACCCCATTTTCAGACCAATGGAAAGAAGCAATGGAAGAGGAATTCCATTCCCTAACTTCACATAATGTTTGGACCCTTGTACCCAAACCAGAAAATGAAAACCTGATAAAAGGAAAATGGATTTTTAATATAAAAATGAATCCAGATGGAAGCATTGACAAAAGAAAGGCTAGATTTGTTGCAATGGGGCATAATCAAAAACCTGGCGTTGACTATGAAGAATCTTTTGCTCCTGTGATGAAGCTGGACTCTTTAAGAACATTGATTGCCATTGCATCACAACAAAACATGAAAATTGAACAATATGATGTTAAAACTGCCTATCTCAATGCGGAACTAAAAGACGATGTGTACCTGGAACAACCTGAAGGATTTGTTCAAGCAGGACAGGAAAATAAAGTGTGTAAACTAAACAGAAGTTTATATGGTTTACCACAATCCGGAAGATGCTGGAATGAAAAAATTAACCAAATTTTTAATGATATTGGACTCAGACGTTTAGAAAGTGAACCATGTGCATACATCCTTCAAGAAGAGGAGAAAACTCTAATAATTGGGATTTATGTAGATGATTTTCTCATTATTGGATCGGATAGTACCATAATTAACAGAATAGTTAAGCAATTGGATAAGCAAATTGTCATTGTTCGAAAAGAAAAGCCTATATTTTTTCTTGGAATCAAAATTGAGGAAAAAGAAAATTGTTTCGAACTTTCACAAGAAGCCTATGTAGAAAAGATTTTGAAGAAATTTAACCTTGAAGAATGTAATCCAGTGAAAACCCCTGGTGATCTCAATCAAGATCTGGATAATCACCCAGATTCTTCTCCTGTGGACCCTAAACTTTACCAAGAAATGATAGGTTCCTTGATGTATTTATCAGTGGGAACAAGGCCCGATATAACATTTTATGTTAGTCAACTCTCCCAATACAGCAAGGATCCCAAAGTCATTCACCTTACTGCACTTAAAAGAATATATAGATACTTGAAGGGAACAAAAAGCTACAAGTTATGCTTTGACAGAATAAGAGGAAAAATTGAAGTCTTTACAGATGCTAGTTGGTCCTCAACTAAAGACTCAAAATCCTTCTCAGGATATTTAACTAAATTAGGATCTTCACTACTTAGTTGGAAATCTCAAAAACAACCACTGGTAGCCCTGTCAACATGCGAAGCGGAATTAATGGCTATCTGTGAGGGCACTAAAGAGTTAAAATGGTTTATGAACTTTCTTTCTGAAATAGGTCATCAATCATGTGTTGAAATACCACTTGTTCTGAAGACAGACAGTAAATCAGCAATAGACTGGATTAAAGGAACATCTCATCATTGTAGAACCAAGCACATTAACAGAAAATATTTCTTCGTGAAAGATGAAGTCTCAAAGGGAAATTTGAGGATCTCCTTCGTGAACTCAGAAGCTCAAGAAGCGGATCTTCTCACCAAGAGGCTGCCGGGAGACAGAATTCAGAGACTGCTTGTAAATATGGGACTTCTTTTGGGACCTAATTTTGATTTGCTCACCAAAGAGGGGAGTTGTTGAAATTGGTAAACAAATCAATTTATAATAATCTGTGATGTAAAATATGTTCCTTTTTGACTAAGTTTGTTTTTGTTTATGTTGTAGTAATAGCTTAGAATATAGAAGCTCAATTCTTTCTTCATTTGTTAAGTTAATTAGATTGTTTAACCTCTCCTTGTATTTGAATAATAAATTTGTTTAAATTAATAAGCTGCAGTTTTGCTAAATTAAAATTCAAAATACAACAGCAAATATTTATTTGATATTCAAACGAAATATCAATAATATGTGTTATCTAGGAATCCACAAGCGGCAGTCCTTGGTCCAAAAAACGCAAAAGATGCTACCTACAGTATAACCTCGTTATTTCGACACACCCCAATTCGACACTCGGCGATAATTCGACCATGTTCTGATGTCCCGACCTCCGGCCTATCAAATAACAAACCGTAATTCGACATATCGATAATACGACACTTCCGATAGTTCGACCATTTTAAAATTCGAATTTCGACAGTTGAATGTGTTTTACTTACAACTTTCCGCTAAAAAGGTATTACGGCGGCGATCAGCGGGCGCCGATAGGATCGCGCGCGCACTTTTGGTTCCTGGTTAGTTTAAGTTTCACTTTGCAGTGCCATTGAGCAATGTCGCGAGTGTTATTGTTTATTTTTTTACGCTGGGATTTAGGCTTCGTGCGCTAATTAACAATAATATTTTATTTTCAAATTTCAGCATTAAAATATTTTAGTTATTTTAAAATTTACAAATAATTTCCTTTAAATAAATAAATCTTTATAAAATGTAGCCACAATGATAATATTTTATTTCAATATTCCATTTCTGTGTTATTATAAAAGATTTAAACACAAAATCAATAATACCTGCAGCAGCAGTGGATGACTTTAATACATTAAAATTTATTTAGGGGGTCGGTGGAAGGCTGGTTAAACCATTTGGTTTACGACCACTACGACCTGGGTTCGATCCCCGCATTGGACACTTTTTTCTGTTTAAAAAAAAAAATGATCCAATGGGCCCCCGATTCTTGCAAAAGTCCAACCCCACCAGCGAGTGCAAGTAACCAAACGGGGCTCTGGCACATTTGTAAGTGCAAAGTCGAACTGCTTTCACATGTGTAGACATGTGGTGCGCTTACAGAAAAAAAAAAGCAGTCGCTAACTACCCACCATGATTATCATGGCCTGTACCACGTGTACTAGGGATAAGCAAAAAAAAAAAATTATTTATTAAAAGACATTTCAGAGGAAGAAAGACATGCATGTTTTTTTCAAAATGACCATCTGGAATACATCCTGAATAGGATTTCAGTGCAAAAACAGACATCTATAAAGGAATTTTTTAAAAGATCTTCATGAATATTTTTAAATAATATTTTAAAATTTTCTTTTTATTTACCATATTTATTTCGATTCAACTGCTATTGTTAGGTAGCGGAACGAGGATACTAGGAAGGTCCGCCACCTTCTGATAACAATTTAAGTGTCCTGTCCAAGTGCTGGAAAAATGGGAGATAAACTTCGTAAAATTATTTAATAGGCTCACTACTTGATTGCCCTAATATTTCTAAGAAGTAAAGTTAAACAATTAAAACAGTCAAAGTCAAAAGGAACCAAACAAGGTCAGCGGCAATCCCAGCCGTCGTCTCGAAGCGCGCAAAGCTCCATCTTCTTGTGGACACACACCGGCACCTGATGCTATCCTAGTTTTTATAGGAAACGCGCTGTACCTAATTTTTTAATCTGTGGAAGCCGATTTACATAGATCTTTTTCCCAAAGCCTAGTTTACATAGTCTTCTTTCTTTTAATCTTGTAAAATTTGCCTAGGCTTTCCAACATACTCCCCACAAAAATTATTGACAATAATTTTTCCAAATTAGCATCCAACACTATATTGGAATCGATTCGAAAATTCTCCCGAAAAATCCAACTCCATTGTGCAAAGACGTTGTGCAGGTCTTATTATAATCCCGCCTCCTGTCTTTAATTTGGCAACTCGAGCAATGCCTACTTTCCTGGATACAGTTCTATAATTCTTCCCAATGGCCATTCAGTTCATTTTCGCAAATCTGACCCAATGACAACAATGTCTCCAATTCGTAAGTTGTGACTATTCCTCCCTTGTTCTTATTTATCAGATGAGACAAATACTCGGATCGAAAGCGATTTTTCAGTTCTCGTTCTAAGCTTTTTCTCCAGGCATAACTAAACTGTAGTCTGCCTTTTTCAGTTAAATCTCTCTCCGGGAATTTGACATTGCCCTTGTGACGTAAAAACATAGCAGGTGTCAAAGGTTGAGGGTCCTCCATTTCCTCTGAGATATACGTAAGAGGTCTTCCATTCATAATAGATTGAACTTCCTCAAGCATCTTTGCTAGTTGCTCCTTTCTGAGAGTAGCCTTTCCTAATGTTCTTCTCAACAAATTCTTCATAGAGCGAATTAAACGCTCCCACCAACCTCCCCACCAAGCTGCAAAAGGAGGATTAAATCTCCATTGTATAGGTTTAACACAGTCGCTCTCTTGAAGCCTCTTCCAATCAATCTGTTGAAAAAAGTTATCAGTTCCAACAAAATTTCTTCCATTATCACTAAAAATCATTGTTGGACGTCCATATATTCCAATGAAACGCTCTAATGATTGAATAAAAGTTTTGGTGCTGAGAGAATTCACCAAATCCAAATGTACCGCTCGGTACACACTGCAGGTATAAATGACTATCCAGACCTTGGCTTGACCCTTTAGATACAATGGGCCTATAAGATCGACTCCAATAATTTCAAAAACATTAGTAGTCATAATTCTTTCTTTAGGTAGAGGTGCCTCTTCCGCTATAACAGACTTCGCTGTAAGTTTTCGACAAGTCACACATTGCCGTACTACCCTCTTTACTGCAATTCTACTCTGTAAAATCCAGTATTTTTCTCTGAGTTCATTCATCAAAAATAAAACTCCAGCATGACAAAATTTCAAATGATATTCTTCAATAAGCTTTTTCACAAGAGGATGTTTTCTCGGAAGTAGAATAGGCGATTTGTAGTCCTCAAGATCTTCTCGAAAGGTAAGTCTAGTTTTGACTCGCAAAATTCCATTTTCGGAACGTTTAATCTGATACCCCCTCAAGTTATCTGGATTTGGAAAAGTCTCAACTTGAACGCCACGAATCAATTGTAATTCCGCCATCTTCAATTCTTCTGGAAGAAGTCTACCAAAGTGTTTTTAATTATTCCTCAGATTATAAATAAAACGCAAGATCCAACCCATAATTCGCACATATTGAGAGTACGTATAATCATATCTGACCTCTTGGATTACGTTGAAATTTATTAACACTGAATCCTGAATCATCTCTACGCTTGACTCTTTTCTTTCTTTATTGACTTGAATCTCGTCTATCATTTCTGTGGAAATCGGCCACTTGTTTTCCCTTTCATAAAGCCAATTCGGCCCCTCCCACCATTTAGATTGTAGAAGTTGAGACGGCGAACATCCTCTGGATGGCAGATCGGCAGGATTCTTTGTACCTTGAATATGTCTCCAATTGTTTGGAAGGGTAAGTTCTCTAATTTCCCTTATTCGATTTCCCACAAAAGTATTCCATATTTCTTCTCTTTTAATCCAAGCCAAAACCGCTGTGGAATCAGTCCAATAAAATTCCTTTATATCAGTGATGTTCAGAGACCTTTTCACTGTCAAGAGTAACCGGCTACCAATCAAAGCAAGCAAAAAGTTCCAGTCTAGGAATACTGATCTCTTTGACAATCATTTCGCTTTCGCCAGTTTTCTTATTCTTTTTGAGTATTTCTCTTTTCATTGGAGTCACTCGTGTTTTAGCGGACATAAAACTGATCTGTATTTCTTTATTTTCTACCCGGAGAAATACCACTGCGGAGTAAGCTGTCCGACTCGCATCAGTAAACAAGTGCAAAGACCAATTCCTCTTATCGATCTCGTCCTTTATCATAGCACGTGGGAACTTGAGCTGAGCAAGCAAGGGTATATCCTTGCACCAATCTTCAAAAGATCTTTTTTCAGCGCCAATAATAGGCGTATCCCATTTAATTTTTTGAATCCAAGTCCGTTGTAGAAGAGATTTCATAGGTATCAACGCTGGTCCTAATATACCGAAAGGATCAAAAATACGTTGTACCGTAGACAAAATTGTCCGTTTAGTCACTTCCGACGGCAAATCAATTTTGCCCGTATCAATAAACAACAAATCTCTTCTTCGATCCCATCGAACTCCTAGAATCATGGTAATAGCCTCCGTATCGTGTTGAAATTCTTCTGCATTTGATTGCCACATTCTCAAATCCATCTTAGCATCCCTTAATAATTGGATCGATTTTTCTTTAAAAGCCAAATATGATTCCAAACTATCCTCGGATCCAACGCTGTTATCTATGTAAAAAGAGTTTAACAATTTTTCAGCGATCTTCGAATCTTCTATGTTCATATGAGTCAGATGATATTCTAGTACAGCTCCCAAAATAAATGGACTACATGTAGCGCCAAACATAACTCTTGTATGACGATATACTTGTACTTGAATTTCGCATTGATTCTGCCACCACAGGAATCGCATTGCATCTCTATCCTCTTCTCAAACCTCAATAGTCTGAAATGCTCTTCTAATATCAGCCATAAAACCAATTCTTTTTTCTAGAAAGCGCATCAAAAGCTCCATAATTTTCTTAACACAGTTGCTTCCAGTCCATAAGCAATCGTTGAGTGAAGGATGTTTATCAATTTTGCACAACGCATCAAATACTGGGCGAACTGGCGTAGAAGCACTCTCTTTGTAAACAGGTCGATGTGGAAGATAATGAACAATTTCAGTAGGCTTAGCATTGTCCACATTTTCAATCAAGCCTTCCCTTTCCCATTCCTTGAAAAGGTAATCATATTCGTCATATTTACTGCTAGTTTTAAGCTTCCTGGTGGTACTGACTAATCTTTTATGCGCAGCAATTTCGTTTGTAGGCAGTGGAGGATGACGCTCGATCCAAGGCAATGGAACCACGTATCGTCCATCTTTGTTTCTGGAGATGTTATTCAAAAATTCATTTTTAAAAGCAGTCTCTTGTTCTACTGAAGACTTCACTTCTACCGGATCTCTCACTCCAATAGTATCCAAATCCCACAGTTGCGAGATGGAAAAATCCTGTATTGAATCTCCAAACGTAGTATTCATGGACATAACCAGCATAGAATTTTCTTCATCAGACCATTCCTTCAAACTGCCTAATAATGTCCAACCAAAATGGGTAAGCATAGCTATTAAACCGCAATCCAGTTGCAGAGTTTTTCCAGTCATCAATTTTCCATAAATATCTGCACCGATGAGGAGCTCTATAGGTGGGTTGTCATTTCCAAGATCTGTAACTTTAATTTTTCTTTGTTCCAACTCTTTAGAAATTAAACTTGTTTTGGGAATTCTTGGAAGAGCTTGACAGATCTTTGACTGATCACGAACAGTGACTTTGCAAACAAAATTTTTATCGTCTGCCCCTAACTGAACATCATACAATTTATGCGTAACAGCCATTGTTTGTATTCCGCCAAATGAAGCATGATGAACAATTTCTTTCGTCACAGGTTTCAGTCCTAATTCTTCCGCTATTGTCTTCAAAATATAAGTATGTTGAGAACCCGAATCAAAAAAAGCACGCACTAATTTCCTCCCCTTTGGTGCAATAACATTCAACATCAAAGTCTGAAGAGCAACATTCCGCTGACAAACATGGTTGGAACAATCATTATGCCTTTTCAGATCTTCGTTTGGTTTCACCGTAGCATCAAAAGATTCAGAATTTTTGCGATGTGAAACCTGTTGTTTAACCCTTTCTGAATTTTGATTAGTAAATTCTGGTTCAATTCCCAATTGGGCAGCCTCTTTATTATTTCTATCTCCTCGAGTGCACATAATTAAAAAATGAGACGAGCCACAGTTGCAGCACCTAACCCTTGTTCTGCAATATCTAGCAAGATGGCGTCCCCTTAAGCATTAGAAGCAAACCTTCTTTTCACGGATGATTTTTCTTTTTTCTTCTAAAGACATCTTTTTAGCGGCAAAACAATTTTGACTCGCATGCTTTTTCTCACAAAATATACATCCGCCTAATTCTGTTTGTTGTAATCCGGTCACCATTGGAATATCATTTTTCTTCTTATAAAATCCTTTCCTTCTCTCTTGGTCGGAAGTTTCAGCACTTTGGAAACCGCCTTTAGCTAACTGGATATTCTGTTGAATCAAAATCTCCCTTTCCAAAAAGTCCATCAGTTGATCCAGTCTCGTCTGA
Organism: Cordylochernes scorpioides; assembly: GCA_030710605.1. NCBI lineage: Eukaryota > Metazoa > Arthropoda > Arachnida > Pseudoscorpiones > Chernetidae > Cordylochernes > Cordylochernes scorpioides. The sequence continues at coordinate 23,251,831 of CP092874.1, forward strand.
TGTTCAACATCAAGCTTGATGAACTGAGATCTTCTCTGCCACGCTAGCAATAGTTCGTCAGATAGACACAATTCCACTAAGGGATACAGCCATGTGTCCGGGCTTGCACTTTCCAAATTCAAACTTTTTAAAGAACCAAGATAAGATTGAATTCTATAATATAGTTCATGAAAAGATAATTTTTTCTTTCCGCTAGCACTATTGATGACCAACTTGAGCAGTTCTCTCACATATACTTGTAACAACAAATCAGGATTAGCATAACGTCTTCTTAAAGTATCAATCGCCTTTGAATAATTTTCCTCAGTAAGCGGATAAATGGATACGATTTTATAGGCCTCAGTGTCTACACTCAGACTTTGAAGCAAATAATAGAACTTGTCGCTATCCTTTAGTCTAATATCAAGATGAATTTTCTCAAATTGAGCCCAAAAAGTTAACCAATCTATCAAATTACCACTAAACTTCGGTAATTCAATGGTGGGAAGCCTTATTTTCTCTGTAGTATCCAGAAAAGAATCCTGAACTACAACCTTTTTTGCAACTTGTTTTTGAGCATCTTCATATGCGACAATTGCTTCAATTATGATTTCTTGATAATGCGCACAATCATCCATTTCCTTTTCGAGATCCGCTTCATCATCTTCTGCCAAAATGTCGATTATCTCTTTATCAGACAACAGCAGTACTTTCTGTACATCCTGAAGTCTTCTTACTCCAACTGTTGCCTTAGAATAATCCTTGGATTCACTTCCCAAATTAGAAATAATTTCCTTGTGAATTTTTTCACACGCCTGCACACTTTTGGTTTCTGTTAGTTTAAGTTTCACTTTGCAGTGCCGTTGCGCAATGTCGCAAGTGATATTGTTTTTTTTTTACGCCGAAATTTAGGCTTTGTGCACCAATTATTAATATTATTTTCTTTTTAATTTTCAGCATTGAAATATTTTAGTTATTTTAAAATTTGCAAATAATTTATTTTTAAATAAATAAACCTTCATAAAATGTAGCCACAATTATTATGATAACATTTTATTTCAATATTCCATTTCCATGTTATTATAAAATATTTAAACACAAAATCAATAAAACCTGCAGCAGCAGTGGATGCCTTTAATACAATAAAAGCTCTTTGTTATTTAAAACACATTCCAGAGGAAGAAAGACATGCATGTTTTGTTTTTTTTAACTAGGCTATCTGGAATACATTTTGAATAGGATTTCAGTGAAAAAGCAGACATCTATAAAGGAATTTTTAAAAAGATATATATATTCATGATTATTTTAAAATATTATTTTTTAATTTTCTTTTTATTTTCCATATTTATTTCCTTTCAACTGCTATATTCTTCAATTAGAATAAATTTTATTTGTAATTATTTATGCTTCAAAAATATGCATTATTGCCATTTTGTCCCTGATACTTAATCATCAAAATAAAAAAATAAATACAAAAAAGTACATACAATGGTTTCAATTAATATCATTAATTTATATTACAAAGCAATTTTTTAAAAATGTTATTTTCGTGAGTTAGATGATTAGCTAATCATCTAACCTTAATTCAACACTTCCTTTAATTCAACCGAAAGCTCTGATCCCTTGGGGTGTTGAATTAAAGAAGTTTGACTGTATATATGTCTAAACTTGTATATAAATTCAGCATGTTATCATTGGCTAGATGTAGTACTTCTGGGTCTCCATGATGAAGAGCATGTTAGCCCGAAAGCTCAAGAAATAAAGAATTGTAAAAAGAAACCAAACCCTATATTCCTTATTTATTTAGTCAACAATTATTAGATAAGATTTGCATTGATAATTTCACATGGTTATCATTGCTTGTTTGTCCTGGATACCTTTTCATTTATCATGTAAATACATGTATACACTAATCAGCATAATTATGGCTTCTATGTATATCCATGCATCATTATTCTTTTAATTGAGAGTGAATTTTTTTTTTTTTTCACTTTTCCTTTGCTTTAGAGGTGTGAATACTATGAGGGAAGGACAATGTCTCAATAAATGCATCATGTGTGTCAAATAGAATTAAATTACAATTTTTTAAGATAATTTCCATTTATTAAAAACTAGACGAATGACCCGGGCAACGCCCGGGTTTACACGATTAAATGTATTTTACATATGGAAGATGGACGTAGTTCCTGGAGGTCACCCGCGAGGCTTTTTTGGCACTTGGCACAGCTGTGTCACCAACTCTGCCCCCGCGCGCCAGGACCGCGCACGGTGGGAACTTGAACTGACCAACCGGCCGGCAGCCGGACGATTACATTTTCTCTGAGGGGGGGGGGGGGGCAGGGAAGTCACGTGCTCGCCGGCAGCCAATGGGCGCGACCCGCCGTCAGATCCCCCGCGTTCTAGAGGGCGCTGCTCAGGAGCTAAGTAGAATGATTTGAATATATAGTTTTAATAATTGTGATTTATATATTTTTTTAAATAGCCTATCGTCATCCCCATTATTTTTTACCTATGTATGGAAATTTTGGTTTGAATTAGTGAACTACTGCGAATTTGTATACTGTGCATACAAACAGACCAACAGACAAACATACAAACATTCATTTTTATATATATAGATATATTTAATATATAGTTAAAAAATATTTTGTGTTGAGAAATTTAACAAATTTCCAAACCAAAAAATAGTTTAAATACATTTCTTCCTTATTTAATTTTTCAAATAAAGCAATGGTCATTTTTGTATTTAGTCTAATTTTCATTGGGTTGAGAAAATTTTTGGGTCATAGATTATTAGAAAAGGGTTTTAGAAAATAGCAAGAACAAAATGAAGAATTTCGAACTTTCTGGGCACAAATGAACACACACAAAACCCTTTATTAAGATGTGTAGATTTATACATGGATTTACCACGGAGTAGGCAAATGAAAAGAAAAAAAAGTAAAAACTAATCACATTTGATGGTAAAAAATGGATTTGATATACAGGAAAACTTAATTAAGACACTTTAGTTCATTATAGAAATTCTAAAAAAGGGGGTAGGTTCAGGCTTTTAATTAGTGTGAGTTCTAACATGTTTCCTTAATTTGCTAGAGCTTATTGTTCTGTACTCACAGTGTGGACAAAGCTGAGGCTTCTCACCAGTGTGGGTTCCAATATGTGTTTTTAAGATACTAGATTGATTTGTCCTAAAATCACAATGGGGACAAAGCTGGGGCTTCTCACCAGTGTGGGTTTTAATATGTGTTTTTAAGGTACTAGATTGATTTGTCCAATAATCACAATGGGGACAAAGCTGGGGCTTCTCACCAGTGTGGGTTCTAATATGTGTTTTTAAGGTACTAGATTGATTTGTCCTATAATCTCAATGGGGACAAAGCTGGGGCTTCTCACTAGTGTGGGTTCTAATATGTCTTTTTAAGTGACTAGATCGATTTGTCCTATAATCACAATAGGGACAAAGCTGGGGCTTCTCACCAGTGTGGGTTCTAATATGTGTTTTTAAGTGACTAGATTGATTTGTCCTATAATCACAATGGGGACAAAGCTGGGGCTTCTCACCAGTGTGGGTTCTAATATGTATTTTTAAATTACCAGAATGATTTGTCCTATAATCACAATAGGGACAAAGCTGGGGCTTCTCACCAGTGTGGGTTCTAATATGTATTTTTAAATTACCAGAATGATTTGTCCTATAATCACAATAGGGACAAAGCTGGGGCTTCTCACCAGTGTGGGTTCTAATATGTATTTTTAAGTTACTAGATTTATTTGTCCTATAATCACAGTGGGGACAAAGCTGGGGCTTTTCACCAGTGTGGGTTCTAATATGTGTTTTTAAGTTACCAGATTGATTTGTCCTATAATCACAATGGGGACAAAGCTGGGGCTTCTCACCAGTGTGGGTTCCAATATGTCTTTTCAAGTGACTTGAATGATTTGTCGTATAATCACAGTGGGGACAAAGGTGGGGTTTTTCACCAGAGTGTTTTTGCTGGCATGCTATCAAACTTTCCATGTATATTGTTCAAATTTTGAAGAATGAACAGGTATAATTTTTTTCTCCAGTGTGTTTGTGAGAAAAGATGCTTGATGTATTTAGGTTGATACAAGTGAGCAATTTTACATCAAATTGGTACACTATTTCTCCTTCAGTAGTGGCCAGAATTCTTGGCCTCTCAATAGAGATGCTGGATGTATTCACTGAGATATGCTGCACCAGACATTAATCATTAGCAAGAAATTATTTTAGGTTGTATAAAAAAAAATAACTGAAAATCAAGTTTTATGAGGTCAATATACTTTTTGATGTGATCATAGTTAGATTTTAAAAAAGCCAACCTGTATAACATGATTTTGGATTTGACCTTATTGTGTTGGTACATGAATAACATAATCCTGCAAACTATGTTAATAATATATTTATTGAAAATTAAAAAAAAAAACATATTCCCTGACTCCTCACAGTATTTTTGATGACACAGCACCATCTGGGTGAATATAAACTAACAATTTGACTAGATGGCTCTCTGCCATCTAAAATCCTCATGTGAGCCATCAGGGTTGGCTTTTTTTTTATATCAGCAACTTTACCTATTTGATTTCTTATTTTCCCACCTATATATACAGTAAAACCCCGCTAATACGAACCCTGGATATAACGAACCTTCCCTTATAACGAACCCACGCCGATTCCCAATTCCATTCCATTGAAAATACCATCGTTATAACGAACTTTGCGATTTTTAGAATAACGAACTACCCCTATAACGAACCTACTTTCGGTCCCAAAATAATAAAATATATTTAAAATACTATGCTTATAACGAACTTAGAATTGTAATAAAAAAAAATTAAAACAACCAAATTTTGAGCATGTTTCAGCTCGCGGATCGCGATTTCAAAACAATACATTTAGCGGCATTGTTTGTTTTGAATTTTGCACTTTATTTTTACTGTATGCTGTATAAATTTTAACACATTATACTTTTTATTAAATAGAATATATTTGCATCCATTAAATTTAAAATATAAAAATACAAATGGCTTCCAAAATAAAGAAATCAAAGGCATTTTAAAAACAAAAGCGTTATTTCTTTTTAAAAAAAGGCCATTTTCAGAACTTTTCAAAGTGAAACAACACAGGCAAAATGTTAAGAACATATTAAAATAAGAGAATATAACTTTTCTATTATAAAAGATAATATATAAAGCTATTAAAAATTGTTACAAAGAGGAATCAACCTCAACTTTTGCCGCGATCGCGATCGTACGTTTTAGGGCTAAAAAAATCTAAATAAATGGTCCCGTGATGATACAAAAACTATTTTTATGGCATTAACTATGGTGATTTTAAAGTCGGCAATGTTTTGCATGACAGGTTAAAAAAAAAACGAAATCTAGACCTAGAAGAATATGTGGGAAAATGAAATGGAAGAAAAACACTAACTTTATTTGAATGGTGCAATGCTTGAAGAATGCTTTGAAGCAACAAGGTGTTAGAGCCATTTTTCCAAGTAAACAATGTATTATATAATTTGATAATGATGCTTTAAAATCATTTTATATCTTTGAATATATATTTAATAAAACTTTGCCTAGGATTTGTCTTGATTTTTAAATTAGACATAGAGGTACATGTATGTTAATGATAAGAAGAACCTATCATCTAATGATTTCTATTATTATTCAGTATTAATGTAAGGAAATTGGTCAATTATGGGAATTAAAACAAAGTGACCACTATTAAGAGGAAGCCTCTTCTTGTGTGTATGGCTGTCCTTTAATTATACGGTCTAAAAATTTTGAAAAGTAAAAAAAAAAATAGCCAAACCATGGCTATAGTGAACCAAAAGCTCTGTCCCATTGGAGTTCACTATAGAGGGGTTTTCTGTATATCTCTATATATATAAAAGTAAATGTCTGTCTGTCTGTTTCGCAATAAACTCAAAAACTACTGAACCAATTGGTACCAAATTTGCATGTCGCTTTTATAAACCTGAGGAAAATTTTCGGCTACATTTTGATTAGTATTTTTAGCTAATTCTTTTTTTCATTAGAAGAACTTTTTTTACGCGGAGTAATCCGGAATGGAATGAATACCCAAATATGGCCATTTTTTATACGCATCGGTGGTTCAGTGGTAGAATGCTCGCCTGCCACGGAGGGCAGCCCGGGTTCGATTCCCGGCCGATGCATTTTTTTTTTTTCAATTTTTAAAACTCATTCTAGACGTATGACCCGGCTTCGCCCCAGAATTCCCCCGATTGCAATTACCTTCATACTGAAAGTACATCAATAATAAATATTAGAAGTGCCATAGAATAGCAATACAGAAGTAACACATAAACTACAGGAAAAAAGTGTGTGATGGCAAAAATTGTATTATATTAGTGTTTAGGTATTTGATTTAATTAATATAGTTGATATTATAATATATATTTATATTATATCTATATACAGTTACGAGCGTCATTCCTCATCTCCTAATCAATCAACTCTGTCACAGTTTGCTTTTTTTTTGGAATGGCGCCCTCCTATTGGTTGGCTACGATCATGCCACCTTTGCCCCCCCCCCCCCCCCCCCCCCCCCCCCATCATGCCTCCCCAACTCTGTTTCGTTTTGTGTTGGAGCGGGTCGCTCCTTAAATAAATGCATATATTAGTTAATAACTAAATGGAATCCTCTCTGTTTCCCAGTATGAGACGCCTATGGAAGCCAACAGTACATAGACAGATAAAGCACATAGGCTATAGTTATTAACTAATATATGCATTTATTTAAGGCGCCAATTTATAATTGTAACAAATAGTATTTGAATAAAAACATTCAATCGGGTAAAACACGGGCGCGCGCGCGCGTTGTCCGGGTCATTCGGCTAGTATAACTTTTATCATTGCAGTAAGGTCTGGAGACAATATTTATTGGTTTTATTAAAAAAGAAAATAATTGCCAGTAAATTTAAGTGTTGTTACCATCTTCAGACAAAAGTACTGAAGTCAAAGTTCAGACAAAAAGTACTTTGGCTGAAGATGGTAACAACGCTGTTACTGAAACGTCACACACTATTTATTTATTAGGATTTGGTCTTATTACTTTGTGTTTATAACCTATAATCCAAATTGTGCCTTATCAATTTCATTGACTTCAATGGACCTAAGAAGTTATTCTTCCTATGAGCTGAAGAAAATGAATTCCAAAGTGAATATCAATGTTGATGCTAAGCCATCACTTGAAGATTCTATTTTAAAGAGTTCAGGATCTGAAGCTCTCCTCTACTTCAAGAAGTTGAGAAAACACAGCATCAAAAGGGTGAGTTCTTTTTCTCACATCTATTTTCTTAAATTCTGTAAAATGCATCAAGTAATTCCTAATGCATTTCTCATTACTAATAGATGGAATTTCCCAAAATCTGATTCAAAATTGAAAAGATTATCACTTGATCTTATAAATGGAGAGATTAGATTTCATTGGAAAAATATTCATTTCAATACTAAGGCTATAAATTCAAATCTCAAAATGCTTGCAGACAGTATGGATAGTGACCTTTTTGAAAAAATAAAAAATATTATTGAAATAAAAACAAACTACATTGTTAAACAAAATTCAAAAAGGCATTTTAAAAAGATTGAAAGTATTTTAAAGAAACATGACATGCTAAAATTATTATGCCAATATAAAGAAATTGATTTTATTAATGAAAAACTCTTCCCTGAAAAGAAAAATAAGGTTTTCAACTCTGAAATTAAACCAAAAAATAACATCATGAATTTAACAGGTGACACACACACAAAGCCTTTATTAAGACGTTAGTCTTATAGAGATTCTCCGTACAAGGTGCAATAACAGGAAAAGAGCAGCACAGGAAACCAGTAGTTCCGCAACTATATACAATTATTAGTAATAAGGAAAAGATTTAATATGAAAGGTCGACGCCATCGCCCCAAGTCTTCAATTCCATAAGCGCGGAGCAGAAATAGGGACAAGTTATTTAGTTCGCCATAAATATAGCATCCAGACACAAAAAGGAGGTTTACTCCAGCACAGCCATCCATATCACCAGCTCCGCAATCTCATCGTCGACCAACACGATGGCCCCTCGATGTTTTGTCATCATTCTGAGAATTTAACAAGTGAAGATATCTCAAATGAAATTCTAGACTTGCTTAACAAAGGTTATGAATATGCTTTGGGGGGAAATCTGAAACAAAAAGAAAAATTGGATATTATTTCAAAAACCGAAGAAATATGCAAAACTCTTAACCCTAATGAGGCAGCTAATATTTGATTTGAAGTTACTAACAAACTAAAACTAAATTATAAATCAAATAATATAAACAAAAAATTGACCTCCAAACTTAAACACCTACATACAAGATATGTAATAACAAAATATGACAAAGAGAATGGAATTGTTTTAATGAAAAAAGAAGACTATAAACAAAAATGCTTTCTTTATTGAATAACAATGGCACCTATTCTCCTATACAAAATGATCCAACAAAAAACTTCAAAAATTAATTGAACACCATACTTAAAAACTGGAGAAAAAACAAATATATTAATTACAGGCTTTTAAGCAAGTTGAAAAATTATGATGCACATGTTCCCAATATATATGGTGCTCCAAAGGTCCACAAGCCTAACTGTCCATTACGCCCAATAGTAAACAATAGACCTTCACCAACATATGCCTTGTCAAAATGGTTAGCACAACAATTAAAAATCTACCAATATTTTTATGAAAATGAAATTATTAACTCCTATGAATTCAAAGAAGACATTATTGACATGAAGCTAAATGGAAATCAAAGAATTATATCTTTAGATGTTGAATCCATGTTTACTTCAATCCCTATACCCACAATTATGGATGCATTAAACCATGTGATAAAAGAATCAAAAATAAATAATCTGCCAAAATCTGAATTTTTAATTGGAATATAATTTTATTTGAAAACAACATACTTTATTTATGATGACCAAATATATCTCCAAATGAAAGGTGCAACAATGGGTAGTCCAATATCACCAAACGCAGCTTGTATTACTATAGGCCAATTAGAAATAAAAGCTCTAAATTCACTTAAAAATGATGTTTTTTATTTTAAAAGATATGTGGATGACTTCATTTTATTTATTAATCAGGGAAGTGAACAAAAAATTTTGGATACTTTCAACAATCTATTGCCTGATATCAATTACTCTATGGAAGTAGATAACAACAAATCAATAAATTTCCTGGACATGAACTTATCATACAATAATAATAACATTACAACCTCTATACAAAAAACCAACACATACAGGAACTTATTGGAACTATAGCTCACAGCACCATTTCAGCCAAAAAGTAGGATTAGTAAAAGCTCTTATATATAGAGCTTTTACACTCATTAATGATACAACTAAAAGAAATATAGAAATTAACAACATCAAAAAAGAACTAATCAATGAAGATTTTCCCTTCAAATTGATAAATAGAATAATAGAAGACATGAACCAAAAATATGAGAATAATACTTTAATTCAAAATCTAAAGTGCAAAAACAAAGAAGCCAAATTTATCACATTTCCATTTATAAACCAAAAGTTTGCAAGAGAGAGAGAGAGAGACAGAAATTTTACTAATATATTCAAAAAGTATGAAAAAATAAACATTGCATGGAAACCATGTAACCCTATCTCTCAATATATCAACAACCATAAGAACACTCACATACCAAATAGAGCAGGTTTAATTTATGAAGTGAAATGTGAAAAATGTGACCAATGTTATGTAGGACAAACATCCAGAATTTTAAAAGAAAGAATGAAAACCATGAATATGCTCTGAAATGGGATAAAATTGAGAATTCTGCACTTGTAGAACATAGAAAAATCACAGGACATAATAATTTTAACCTAAAAGAAACAAAGATACTAGATTATGAGAAAAAATATTTTAAGAGACAATTTAAAGAAGCATTTTTCAATCAAAAGAAATGTCCTACAATTAACAGAATGGAAGAAAGAGGAAATATAAATGATATTTATAGATATGCTTTTAATTATATTTGAAAAAACTTTTAATTCTAAGAATAATATTCATCATGTGTTTATCTCATCTGTTTATCAGATAAATATCTTCTTCTTATCTGTTATCTTGTTTACACACTTGATAACAGGAACTATTTAAAAACATGCTGTGGTAAAATTTTCTCATTCAGTACTTTTGTCTGAAGATGGTAACAACGCTGTTACCGAAACGTCACACACTATTTATTTATTTGGATTTGGCCTTATTTCTTTGTGTTTATAATCTATAATCCAAATTGTGCCTTATCTATTTTTAGTTCTCATTTTAAAAACTTTCATGCTAGCTGTTTCTGCACTGCACATCCTTTGTCTTCTGCTCTTACCATAAATGTTCTATATAGTTCTGGTACTATTTATATTTTGTAGTAGAAAGTTTTTTTTGCTTTTAGTCAAAACAAACAAATACAGGGTGATCCAAAAGTCCCGCACTATTTTAAAAATTAATAACTCCGCGAATATTTGCGCTAGAGCAATGCGGTAAACACCATTGTGTTCAGGATGCAATGGGATTTTTTTATGGCAAATAATGAAAATTTCAAAATTGATTTTAGTTACAAAATTATTCGCCAGATGGCGCTCTACCAGAATCGGAGATTACGCGGCCAAATTGTTTGATAAATTGAAAAATATAACTGATCGACACATATTTTTCCTTTTTGAATATCAGGAAAGAACCCTAATAATATTAAATAACAAATAATAAAACCACTTGCCAAAAGTAGAAGAATTGGTTGACGATTTTTAAATACAATCAGATATATGTAAAATAGGTAAATGCAAATTAAAACATGTAGCCAAAAAATATATATATATTTTAGATACGGTTTGTTTTCTAAGATAATAAATTTCTAAATTTTTTAATTCAACTCTCTCTCAGTATCGATTATATTTATTTTAATTCATTTGAAAAATATGTATCTATCTCTGATAATTTATTTTACACTGGAATGCCGTTGTTGTCGTGTCCAATAAAGAGCCTCAGATGTCTCCATGAATCTCCATCACAGCAGCAGCAATGTCCACTATCTTGGGTGTGTAAAGCTGCTGCTCTGGGTCTATGTCAATTTTCTGCAAGGCTGCGGCCATTGCTGGGTATGAGAATAGGTGGGTAGGTGTTAGTTCCACACCAGGACAGTTGTTGCATGCCCTATAGGTTCTTGTGCCATCTGGATGTATTGTCATTCCTTTATAGTGTTTTGTTCTAAGTCTTGTTATAGTTTTTGTCATTTTCTCTCAGAGTTTATTTCACATTTTGATCTTTTCTTATTTTATGTTTAATTTTATCTTGTATTTTGACAAAGCATCGGCGTCAAATAATGACATTTGTTCTTTCCTTTGGCTCAACTTTCTGGCTTCCTTTGCCAATTCAAATGCCATTTCATTACCCCCGATCCAAACAAGGGCAGGAGTCTATTGTAGAATGCAGTTCTTCTCCAATGGTTCGAGTTGGGTAAGTAACGAGTGTATTTTCTGTGTGATTTTAGTATTGCCCTTCTGAATTGCTTCTAGAGCGGATATGGAGTCGCTGTATATTAAAATTCCTTCTGCTTGATGCATGGATGGTTGGTTAAGGCATACATCAAGGGCTTTCCAGATAGCTGTCAGTTCACAAGTGAAGTTTGACGAAATCTGTCCTGCTCCTTCTTTGATTTTGATGTGTGTTCCATGACTATGAGGACATAGCCGTTAATATTCCAAACACATCAGACCTCGAAGTCCAAGTTATCAAAGTCTACCAGTTTGCCATGAAATCTTCAGTATTCGTAGGAGTTGATTTTTAGCTTTGTCTCCAAAGTGTTTAATCATTTGACCAAAGATTAGATTATCTCCTGGTGACCTCTTGGATTTTTCTATTGATGAGTTTAGCTCATTCAGTGTAAAGTCTCTTGAGAAAATATCTTGTTGATGGTAGTTTCTTGCTTGTTTAATTAACCTGTTTATATTATTTTTTAGAGTCCTGTCTTCATTTGTATAGCTGAGTCTGGAAGTGCTTGAAAGATATTCAGCAATTATGTCAGCCATCTGTTTGTATTCATTCTCGCCGTTCTATTCATATCAGTTAGAGTATAGGAGGATTGGTGTTGATTTTGATTGTTTTCTAACACTCTAATCATAATCTAGTGTTGGCTGTCCTTTCTTGGATCCATTTTTTCGCAGAATTCTGCCATTTTTCTCTTGTTTGCATATCCAAATTTCTTGTTCTATTTTGTGACTAATTTCAATGAGTTCCTTTCTGTTTTCTTCTGTTTTATTTGTTTTAAGAAGTTCATTGATATTGTCTCTCTCTCTGAAATCATTGCTTCTAGTTGTGGTCCTTCCAGTAAGGTATCCACAGGTCTTTACGTCTCCTTCTAGGTATCGATGATTTTGCAGCTTTGGATATGTTCGAAGAGAATTTTTCCAAGTTTTTGTCAAGCGTTCTGTAATTCAATTCTTCGTTGCACAGTTCTTCAAGCTTTTCTGCAAATTTTTTTCAAGTCAGCTTTCCTAAAGTTCCATGTTCTTTTATTCTGTTGGACATTCTCAATTTTGAAGTTTAGGGTTGTTAAAATTGGCCTGTGGTCACTGATTGCACCTCTCAGGATTTTCCATTGAGTTGTGGGTGCGATGTTGTAATTTATCGCTGTGATGTCTATTGCGGATTCTGTGCCTGTGGACTTGGATAGATAGGTGTTCTATCCCTTATTTAACGGTGTAAGGTCGAGGTCGGTTAGCATGTCCTCAACCTGCTGACCTTTGTTATCCTGGACAGGTGACCCCCAAGTTGAACTTTTGACGTTAAAATTGCCGAGTATGATTGTGATATCCGAAGACGCTTCATTTAATGTCTCTATTGTGTGTACCCATACAAAATTCAAAGATTTCACGAGCTGAAAGTTGGCGATTTTTAGAGGCGTCAAGTATTCGCTGCATGGGTTTTCCGGCAAATTGATATTGATGAAAACTGGCTTTCGAATGTTCTGTGGACAGATGATGCTCACTTTTCTCTAAACGGAGAATTTAACATTCAAAACAGCCGCATTTGGGCAGCAGAAAATCTAGGATTTTTACAGAAATGCCACTTTATCAGCTTAGAGTTACAGTTTTGTGTGGGTTCACTTCTTTTATTATTGGGCCAATTTTCTTTGAAAAATCAATGGAAGAACTTTTAAAACCGTTTTTGTAACTGGTGAACGTTATGTTCAACTTTTGAGAGAAAAAGGTATTCCCATATTGCAGGGCAGACAAGCACTAAGCGAAATAACATTCATGCAAGATGGAGGACCTCCTCATATCTCCCGCGGTGACAAACAATTGCTGAAGGATATGTCCGGTGAAAATCGTGGGATAAGTCGCTACTTTATATACCAGTGGCCTCCAAGATCATCAGACTTGATGCCTTGCGATTTTTGGTTTGGGGGTACATTAAATCGTGTGTTTATCGATGCTGGCCTACCACATTGGCCATGTTGAAGGCTTCTATCAGATGGCACGTTTTATCAATTTCAACAGATATGTTATTTAATGTTGTCCAATCTGTCATCTATCGTCTGCAGGCGGTGTTTGAGAATGAAGGGCGCCACATTGAGCAAGGATTGTAACCTAATACAAGAGAGAAGGCAAGTTACCTCATGTGTTATATAAGCTGCCATGTATTATATTATCTACCAATATTTTGCAGCTCTTTGTGTTGGGTTATGGGGATAATAAATGTTGTCCTCACATCTTAACTATTTTCTTTTGTGAACTAATTTTTTATTTGTCATTTGCTCACATATTATGTTGTACAAACCAAAGGGTTATAACTTCTCGAATAACACTGGTACACACAATTTTACCCCTTATGCTTAGTTTTTCGCTTTTCGCTCATTAGAAGAAATAGCATTAGGAATATTTTCTGTACACCAATAACTTTAGAAATTTTGTGCAAAAAATAAAAAATGATTTTACTACCACTTTTTGAACGCAAAAGGTCGATCTAAAAATGATTTTTATTTGAGGGGAAACATTTTTAAAATTGTGTACAGTATAATAAGCAATGATAGCATTTGACAAGCCCATAGGATATTTGGAATAAAGTACGACAAATATATTTTGCCACTCCTTGATCCAGTTAAATAGCCAAGTGTCGCCAATCCGTCAAGAAACTAAACATTCCTTATAGCAAGAAATCCTATTAATAGTGCCATCATAATTTTTGGTACTATATTAACATTTCAAAAAATCGTGTATTGATATCAGCAGTGTTTTTCAAACATTCAATTTATTTCACAAAACTCCATCTAAAATATAAATATTTTTGCTACATGTTTCAATTTGCATTTACCTATTTTACATATCTCAGATTGCATTTAAAAATTGTCATACAATTATTATACTTTTGGTGAAATGGTGTTCTATTAATTTATCATTTGATATTATTAGGGTCCTTTCCTGGTATTAAAAAAAGAAAAATACGTGTCGACCATTTATATTTTTCAATTTATGAAACAATTTGGCCGCTTAATCTCTGATTCTGCTAGAGCGCCATCTAGCGAATAAAATTGTAACTAAAATCAATTTCGAATTTTTCATTATTTGCCATAAAAAAATCCCATTGCATCCTGAACACAATGGTGTTTACCGCATTGCTCTAGCGCAAATATTCGCGGAGTTATTTATTTTTAAAATAGTGCGGGACTTTTGGACCACCCAAGTAGTAAAATAGGCATTTTTTATACTCACTGGTTTATGTTATCAAAATTCTCGAAAATATCTAGAAAAATAATTTTCATTTGAAAAAAGGGCTAATATTAATAAATGTATTATACTAAAAATAATATTAACCCAGAGTTTTTTAAAACTATAAATAAATAAACAATTTGGTTTCTTATTAACCCTAGAAATTTTTCTAAATAAACATCAATGTTGGGGGGGTGGTGCCAAACATACTTTTAAAATATATAATATTCATAGAAAGAAAAATAATATTGATTAAAATTTTTTAAAACTAATCTATGAATAGATTATTAGAATTGTATACTTTTTTAATACTAATTTAATATTTTATAATATTATTTTACCATTAAATATTCGATATTTTGAAGAGTCTAAAAATATCATATTTGAATTTATTAAGATTATTTTTGGCTCTGCTTATATAAAACGCATACATGACTACACAAATACTACTTTCAATAATGATATTTTATCAATATTTCAAAATTTCAAAGAAAATTTACGATAAATAACAAAATTATAACAAAACTATATCGTTCAAATACCAATGTTTAAATCACATTTGATAAGTAAATGTGTAGGGTTCTGATTTCTGGCCCGACATATATTCTACTTTACTTGTGGCTTCTAACGATGGTGTATCTGATTCTGATGCACTTTGATATAGGCTTAGCAAAATACGATGTTTATTCTTAAGGATTTCTAGTTGTTTTTGTACTCACTTATGTTGTAGTTACGAGGACATTCCTTTAGATATAAACAAATATATATTTATTTAAGGAACGACTTGTGTTATTACATATATTGTTAAGACAAGTTAGCGGTAAACAATAACAGCAAGTTTGAAGGTAGAAGTTGGAAGTAGTGACGTCATAGTAATGACGTAGCATCGATGATGATTAAAGTCAAAGAATACGTAACAATTCCCTCCTTACTTTGGCTTTATTCCCACGATGCTGAGGCTCTCCAGGTGTTTCTTCATCTGGTCTCGGGATAGGTCCTTTGTGAAGATATCCGCCTCCAGGTCCTGGGATGGCTTGTACAGAAGGCAGATGTCTCTGGATTCATAACAGTCTCTCAAGAAGTGGTACTTTCTGTTGATATGTCTACAGCGACTGCTTTGTTTTGGGCTGGAGATCCAGTTGATCAATGACTGACTGTCTGTATAGATCGCAGTTGGTTTTTCCATGAAATTCCATTCTTCCAGCTCTCGTAACAGGTTTATTATCCACTTGATTTGACAGCAGCTTTCACAAGCAGCTATCATTTCCGCTTCCATTGTAGAGAGGGCGACGAGTGGTTGTTTACTACTTTTCCAGTCTATAGTTGCTTCGCCGAGCTTCAATACATATCCGCTTTAGGATTTTCCATCATGAGTGGTCGACCAGCTGGCATCGGTGTAAGACTTCAGGATTCCAGTCTTCCCTCTTTCAAATTTCACTCCTAGGTCAATTGTTCCTCTTAGGTATCTCATCATTCTTTTGATTGCTGTCCAGTGCATCTGTTTTGGTTGTCTGGAATACTGTGAAAGTTTGCTAGTGATGTAAGTGTTGGGTCAGATTTTCCACCAAACAAGACCCAACAAAGATGTAAACATTTACATCATATAAATATATACGCAGTGTCTCGCCGAAGTGTTTGTTACCTAGGTGGAGAACTCCCAGCGATGGCCGACGATGCTCTAACGGCCCCCCCCCCTTCCCTGACGCAAGGCCTCTCTTGGAAGGATGTACAAAGAGCACATGTAAAAATAAAACTGGACAATTGAGGACACCAGACTTCCATGCCGAAAGCTGGTGCTTGATGGGGAGGAAGACATGGGCGACATCCAGAGGCATCCGTGCTGGGAGCTACTGTACCATATGTACATATATTCCCCTCATTTTAGTAGTAGTAGGTGACCTAAGGAAAACAATTTGTCATTTAAACATGTAAATCAATAGTTTTTATATACTCGGGATATATATATAAATTAATTAATTTCCTAAAGGAATTAATTTTTAGGGATTAATTTGTTTTATCCAATATACAATTTATTTTCTCGCGCGGTAACACAAACAATTCGTCATATAAACATGTAAATCAATAACTTTTATATACTCGGGATATATATATATATATTAATTAATTTCCTAAAGGAATTAATTTTTAGCGATTAATTTGTTTTATCCAATATACAATTTTTTTTTCTCGCGCGGTAACACGGTAAATTGGGGGCGTGGTCATGATGACGTGCGTGTTTTTCTTCCAACGAATAAAAATGCCCATGATCACGTGGGTGTTTGCTTTCGGCGAATGAAAATGCCAGCCAATAAAAACTTTGACATGGTCAACGAATGAAAATGAAGAGAGCCTAGGATAAAAAGGGCCTTTTCTTGGCTAAAAGTTAGTTAGAGAGAGAGCCGCTCAGTGACAGTAGAGATTTATCCAGATGAACCTGGGACGTAGAGGAGACCAGACCTGTCCGCCCTTTCCGAGAGAAGGTAAGCCCCGCCATCATGGCCCAGCTCCCCCTTTTAATTTTCAAGTAGAACTAATCCATTTAGATTTTGGATGGGCCCTAAAGGGCTTTAGATACAAGATGGAATGTTAGTATTTTTCGTGTCTTGTCCCGTTAGGATAGATGGAGATCCATATTTTCCCTCATACAACGAAGAATTTGAAACCTTATGTCACCTCTAACCTAGATCATTATGTAAATAGCATGTCTCGCTAGTATAAAATGTCCCCAAAATTTTGCCTAATAAATATCTATATATATATAACTTATACATAGAGTTTTGTTTCCCTTCATACATTTTCATTCTCTAGTTTTATGGTAATACCCCCCACCTAGCACAAATTGTACTGAATATGGACTACCGACTCTGATGGAATAGAGTTGTGTACTGTGTATTTGCTGTGATATGTTGACACAGCAACAGTTGCAAAAATACGACTTTATTAGGGCTGCCTTGAGGGTATCTATCTGTTAGGTTCTAATAATATTTGTATCCTCATGTGAAGAATCTGTCTTTCCCTCACTGTTTGAACAAGATATAGTATGGTTCTTATACTTTTTTGAAGGGAATGTTACTAATAATCAAGTCTCCCATAAATTGCCGGCCACATGCATTGTCGCGAGTGTCAGTGTTTCAGTGTGTTCCATCATGTCAAACAATATACTATTCATTGATTTAAAATCAATAAGGCCCATGTTGCCTTAAACTCATTAGGTTGTTCTCTTACGATTTTATTGAAGACCTTTGTTTTAGATACATTACGATTATTAATGTCAATAGTATAAGTCTATAGTTTGCTTGTTTTTTATTTGTTAGATTCTGGTATAATCTTTATAAATAGGGTCCCTTCCTTATATGTCCAGGTAGTAATCTAATTGAATGTTTTGTTGAATCTTTATTATAAAATTAGGGATTAAAGGATATCCGCATGATTAATCAGATCTTTCTACCAATGAAATCTGAACTTGGTACCTCATAATATCTATTTTGGAATATTGATTCCAACTTACTATACTTCAATAGAAATATTAAATTGGTCTTCTATATTCAGGATTTTAGTTTCTAATAATAACATGTTCATCTTTATCTGAGATCCCCCAAAGTCGTTGGATGATCTCAAAGAACGTGACACAAAGAGATGGGCGCGTCACGGACCCCGTTGGACTGTAGAGGCGGCAAAATGGATGGCGATTCCATTCCAGCGTCTATCTTTTTGATGGGAGAGCCGTCCACTATTAAGTGTATAGTTTGCTTGTCTTTATATCTTATTTGTTAGACTTCAGGTATAATCTTTACAAGTAGGGTCCCTTCTACATATATCCAGGTAGCAAACTAATTCCAATATCTTAACCTCTGCGAAATCTCTATGACCAATAATAAAACTCCGAGGTCGTGTATATATTTTTTTTTAATAAGGCCCTAGCTTTCGGATATGGTAATCCTTCTACAGGAGAGACGCGATGGTGGTGAATCGTTAGAGGCTATATATATATATATTTACCTAAAATATTTACATCTTACAAATTTTACCAGGAACTATTAACTTCCTGATGTATACGCTAAGTATCCAGACTATCTATATATCTCTAAACTAAGGTAAAACTATTATATAATAATTTAACTTATGAAATTTGAACTGGCCATGGAGCAGAGCTATGAAACAAGAGTTACTGTATTAAATATGGGATTTCTGAATGCTTGACTATTGTTTGTGTTATTTGGGTTATAAATGCCTTAATATGAATCTATCTGCAGTTGATCTGTAGAAATTGTAGAGATCCGTTGCTATAAATTTCCGCCATGAAATAGCTCCCAGCGTCTTCAGTGGGTTGCTGAACCACCAGAAGGTGAATCTCTTAAAAGGATAAGTTGAGACAACGAGGAAGGGTCCGCCATTTTGTTTCTTTCATAGAAGAAGAAAGGGGGGGGGGGGGGGGGTGGACGTTGGGACCCCACATTCCAAGAAGGATCTGTCAATGGGACTCCCTGACGCTGGGCCCCCTTTGGGGAATTCCACCCACGCCTGGCATGGTTGAAAGTCTTACTTGGAGCTGCAACTCTAAAATCCTTCTGTACCTTGTATATTATCTGATATTCCATTCTTCCAATTATAGTTTTATATGCTCAAGCTCTACATTGTTTATCTCTATATCAAACGCTTTGCCTATTGTGGTAGAGACCCTGTTGTCAAAATGTTACACTTACAGATTTTAATAAGAAACTTTTACTAAGCCACAACATACATTCCGAGGATGGTAGCGCCGTTGTTGTAAAAATGTTACACTTGCAGATTTAAATGAGGAAATTTTACTAGGTCACTTCATACATGCTCCGTTCCCATTGGTCTAAAGTCGGGAACGCGACAGTGGCGCCCGCCGCGGGGCACGAATTTAGTATATATTTCATCTTAAATACTGTAGAAATATATACCTAATGAAAAGCCATAATATTTAATTATTTAATTAATCAAATTGGTGAAGTAATTCACACCCTGAGTTAAGAGCCTATATCTAGAGTGACTTACAAAATTTCCAGCGGTCTTACTTAAGGAATGTCATGTTGTTGCCTTGTGATTTCCGTTAAGTTTAAGAGCTATTCATGGCGCCCTTTCAGTTTTTCTAACCACACCTACTGTTATGATTTCAAATCGCGAGTTTTAACTTATGCTTTCCGTTTCACTGGTATTTTATCGGGCAATAAAAGTTAAGTTGAGGCGATGTCTACCACAACACTCGCCGCTGTCATTTACGATTCACATTGTTTGTGACAAAGCCTTAATAATATCACTGATTTCTGATATCAAAGTAAAACGTTTATGGGGATGAGTATCTTTTATTCAGGTCTTCTCAAGCTTTCGGGCTTGTCAGCCCTTCTACAGGAGAAACATATACAATATATCAAGAAAATATAACGCCGCCTGATGCTAAAACTATTATGATTCTATTTACATATATGTATATATATATATATATATATTAGGATGTTTTTTGCATATTATTTGTTTACTTAAGATACATTTTTTAATTGGTTAAGGTATTTACATATTCTACTATTGTTTGCTATATTCTATGAATTATCTTATAAGTTAGGAATTCTATTATTTAAGTTAGTTTTATAACGGTTATTGGCTATTACATACAAGTTCCTTATATTATTATTGATATTGCTAGCTGGTACTAGGATATATTGTGTTATATGCTTCGGGCAAATCTATTTTCTATTAACGTTATTGTGTTTTCTGAATAACTGAAGGATCAATTATAAGTCTTTGATATTTACTGTTTATATTATTGTAATGTATTCTATGCTTCTCCTAAAGCGAAAGTGTGGCCTGTTTCTTTGCAGTGTTGGAAAATTAGAGATCTATTTTCTTGATTTATAATGTTCATATATTCTACTGCTGACTCTCCTCCCTGTCTTCCCCGCGTATATTGGCCTGGCGGTTGTTGCATTCTATGGAATATATTGCCTTTTATTTTTCTGTTTTGGTTAGTGGGTTTTATGATATTAGGATTATTTTAGATAGTGGATTTTTAATGGTGGAGACTATGTTAGGGGAATTACAGTAATATGTTTGGATGCCGAAGTTTCTTAAGTAGTTGACTACTGTTATAGATGTTTGAGAGTATGTAGTGTAACATATCGCCCTATAGATATTTGTGGTTTTGCTTATTGGGTTATTGATTGTTATACTTTTGGGGAAATGTTGTAATATAAAGGAGGTGTGGTGTCCTGCTTGCTGGACATTATTTATAATAATCTGTGTCTCAATCATTTTGAATTCTGTTGCGAGCACCATTGATTACAAATTTTCTTTTAAATTATTTTATACAGTGTGAGGAATGAGGTTGGATTGCCATGGTTCAAGTCTAGAACGGTGGTCAGTGTCTTGCAGTAGTCTACTGAAATGACTTAGAATTTTTTTTTCTCATCATAGCTCAGCTATAATTTTCTCACAGCAGAGGTAAGTTCTGATAATTATTGCCGGCTACAGATTTCTTAACTTTATTTTAATAGTGCTTTCTATCAAGTTATGCTAGCCTGCAATCCAGATTAGGGCTAGCATGCTAAGGGATAGTTAATCGATTTCTCTCCAGCGCTTAGTGGATTGGGAGAGTGACAAATACATGAGCCCTAAGGTGAAAATAGAATCAAAGATCCAGTTGGCGTACCCGTGAAGAGAGAAGAATGATCACCATAGAAAGGACGCAATTTTATAGTTTCCTTCGTAAACCTTTTTTTTTTTTTAATTCGAAACCAATAATAGAAAGAAATCTGGTTTTTAACATTCCAATGGCAGAATCTCAAGGGATAGATATAGTGACCAATTTGCGCGAGTACTTTTAATCACTGTGGAAGTATTTATCAACTTATGACATACTACCTGGGATAATCTTTAAAATATTCAAAGGAAAGGAGATGACTGAAGCTTTTGTCTGCAAGACAGATGAGATATCCCGAGGCATGCGTGGACAGCCTTGAGTAAATGACAAGGCGGCAAAAGCCACCTGTGTTAGAGACAGGATCTATCTAATAATAGGGGTATAGGAGACGGGAGAGTTTATCGAGGCTCGATTTGACATTTGTATATAATGAGGAAGTTAGCGAAGTGTGAATCTCCAGTGCGAAGTAATATCACCTAAAGGCTGTGAATAAAGATTGATGAAGTCGGGACACCCGAACAAGGATATTACATTGGATGTAATTCGGAATCTGTAGGCGTGAGGCGGCATCGTGGTTGGTTTAGAAGGCTAGATACGCGAGAAGGGCGGCCCCCTTGACGACGTTTTCTACCAAGTTTGATCACTGGATGCCGATAGACCGCTTAGAGGATGTGTCCCCCACATAGGAAATGTCATTGAAGATGTGCCAACATGAAGAGGAGGAAGATCTAGGACGAGATGACGTTTCCTAAATTTGACACACACAAGGTGCTACGCCTGGACAATAGATGGGGCAGTGAAGTCCATCTAGAATATGACGCTAATTCCAAAAAAAAAAAAAAAAAATGTGTATAGATCGAGCTAAGGTGTCTTCTCCATATTAGATATACTCCTGTAAATTCTTAAATGTCCACAAATATTTCCACTGTGAATTATACAAGTTGCGCACCTATATCCCATGAGCCAGGAATGTAATTACCAGGCTAACAGTAATAAGGTATAATATAAATTTTTCTAACCCAGGAACAAACAAAGCCCATGATATGTAACACAATCCTACGAATTAATTTCCCTACCAAATCCATAGTGTATCGTCATAACTCAGCAGGAAACTGAGTCACAATTTGTATCTTAAAGGGCGAGATAGCTTTGCCATTTTCCCCAATCCCATGTGCTCCTGTTATCCCGTAGACAATGATCTTATAACCACATTTGACTTCATTTCAGCATGTGGTAAAAAGGAATCGAACCCATGGAAATGCAGCCTTAAGTACTATGCCTCATACTGTATAAATGAAAGAGGAAAATTCCTAATAACAGTCTCTAAGTGACAATGGACACGTACACGTATTAAGGAATTAGGTAAATTGATAGGAGAAATTTCTAGATATTCAACAATTGAGTATTCCTAATTTGTAAGTTGTAGGCAATGTGGCAGAGATCCG
The DNA here is from genome assembly GCA_030710605.1 of Cordylochernes scorpioides. Classification (NCBI taxonomy): domain Eukaryota; kingdom Metazoa; phylum Arthropoda; class Arachnida; order Pseudoscorpiones; family Chernetidae; genus Cordylochernes; species Cordylochernes scorpioides. The sequence continues at coordinate 23,274,695 of CP092874.1, forward strand.
AGGCCCCAACGTGACATTTCTGCATGTCCCGAGGGGAGAGAACACGAAGGCTGACTCCCTCGATAGGCCCCGAGCGGGGGGTAATTTCTGAGTAACCACGAGATAAGGGAGCAGTAGCGGAGGCAATTAAAAAATAGAGATCGTCGCCCCCCCCCCCTCCCCTTTGATACATAGCGACCAGACGGCGGGAAGATGATAGAAGAAATTACGTTCTATGTTTAAAGCGTAGCTGTCGACCGCAATATCGCCTCGATAGATCTAATTTTTATTTGGCTCGTCACCACATAGCGCTAATAGATAATTTGTTTTAGACTAGATACCAATATCTGTAAATAGTACATATTTTGCACTGAAGGTTTGTGTAAGCGGATTTACCTGGATTTCAGCGATTGTGTACACTAATGTATATAAATAGGTCTATATTGGTTATAATATTGGACGATATTAAATAACAAATATATATTTCTCCTGTTAAGAAACCATTTTGTGGCTGCAATCTTGACTTTAATGTTGATAACTTTGGTTAGACAAATTTTATTTAGACTAATAAAATCTTTCAATGTACACCATTGTTCTCAGAAGATAGGCTGTGATTTAAAGAGTTCCAGCTTTCTTTTATTTTTTTTTAGTTACGAGTTTATTTTAGTGTAGTAATGAATCTTAAAATTTCAATTTTTTTTATTTTTAAGCTAACAATTTTGTCTTAGTGTCATCGTGAACTTTAAATAATTTACAGTTCTTCTTTTTTTATTTCAAACTATAACTGTGTTCTAGTGTTAAGTGACCGTTGAAAGGAGCTTTAACACCCTGTTTCAGTGTTTGTGTGTTATTTTGTCTCAACCTTGTTTTGTGCAGTATATCGTCTCACAGCCTTGCTGTAGTGTTTGTTGCCATCTTTAAAGATCTTCACAATTTGTTTTAATGATAGTGCGTCATTTGTCACAACCTTGTCACAATCTGTTTTAGTGTTTATGTGTCATTATAGAAAGTTTCACAACCGTGTTTTAATGTTAGTCCACATTTTAAAAGGAGTTTTCACAACCTTGTTTTAATGTTAGTCCACAGTTAAAAGGAGTTTTCACAACCTTATTTTAATGTTAGTGTGTCTTTTGTCACAACCTTGTCACAACCTCGTTTTAGTGTAGCACGTCGTTGAAAAGAAGTTTCATAACCGTGTTTTAATGTTAGTCCATATTTAAAAAAAAAAAATCTTTTACAACCTTGTTTTAATGTTAGTGTGTCATTTGTCACAACTTTGTCACAACCTCGTTTTAGTGTAGCTCATTGTCAAAGAGAGTTTTCACAACCATGTCTTAATGTTAGTACATCTTTAAAGAATTTTTACAACCTGCTTTAATGTTAGTGTGTCATTTGTCACAACCTTGTCACAACCTGCTCTGATATCAGTATATCATCTTTAGAGGGTTTCACAACCCGTTTTAATGCCAGTATATCATCTTTAAGGAGTCTTCACAACCTGTTTTAGTGTGTGCGTGTCATCTTTAATAAGTTGTCACAATCTGTTTTAGTGTTTATGTGTCATTGTGGAGAGTTTCACAACCGTGTTTTAATGTTAGCCCATCTTTAAAGAATTTTTACAACCTGCTTTAATGTTAGTGTGTCATTTGTCACAACCTTGTAACAACCTGCTCTGATATCAGTATATCATCTTTAGAGGGTTTCACAACCCGTTTTAATGCCAGTATATCATCTTTAAGGAGTCTTCACAACCTGTTTTAGTGTGTGCGTGTCATCTTTAATAAGTCGTCACAATCTGTTTTAGTGTTTATGTGTCATTGTGGAGAGTTTCACAGCCGTGTTTTAATGTTGGCCCATCTTTAAAGAATTTTTACAACCTGTTTTTAATGTTAGTATGTCATTTGTCACAACCTTGTCACAACCTCGTTTTAGTGTAGCTCATTGTCAAAGAGAGTTTTCACAACCATGTCTTAATGTTAGTACATCTTTAAAGAATTTTTACAACCTGTTTTAATGTTTGTGTGTCATTTGTCACAACCTTGTCACAACCTCGTTTTAGAGTAGCACGTCGTTGAAGAGAATTTTTACAACCTGTTTTAATGCTAGTTCATCTTTAAAAAAAAAGTCTTCACAACCTTGTTTAATATAAGACGTCGCTTTGAAGAGCTTTCGCAAACTTGTCAAGATATGATATAGGAAAATTTTAGTTTTTACTTTCTGTTTTTTTTATGCTACAATTTCGTCCGACTTTCGACCAGAGGAACCACAAGAGACGACGATTTTGAGAAACCCGCTAGAGGTAGTTAATAGGGCAATTGGTGGCAACATTGACGGCCCTGAAGTACGCCGTTCAACCAGGGTAAAGGGGCCCACTGAGTGCAGATCATGTGCAAGTTGCCAATGATTAAACCTATAGAATGTGTACTGAGTTTAGCTAAATTTTTGATCATGGTATGAAGTATTAGGAAGTGATTTTAAGGCCTTAAAATGTGGTCTTAAAGGGATTTCAGTTTTTTTTTTAGATTTTAATGTTAGGAGGTAAATCTAAAGGTTTTCAGCCTTACTTCTCTTGTGTTTAATTAAACTACAGTCCTGTATTAGGAGGCAGTTTGTAATCTAAGACTTAAAGTCCAACAGTTTATGTTGTTTCAAATTTATTTTAAGGCTCTGAATTTTGGTTAAACTTTAAGAATGACTAAGGAACTTAGACGCATTAGGTATCTGCTGTGCTTGTAACATATTCACTATGGGTTGGTTCGGAATATGCGTTGGGTTTAAACTTGACACCCTCTAATTCCATAGGTCCAGAATAAAGCCCAAAGAGAATTTCTAATGAAGAGTGTGTAAGGCAGATATAGTCTAAGAGTTGATATGATAGGATGGCAAGTGATCTCTGTTGTTAAACTCCAGAACGAGCTGGGTACTGAAAGCCCTATAAGTACAAAGAAGGAGTTTAGCTGAATAGCAGAGAAAAAGGAATGCCAATGACCTATGTAAGAAATAGGGTTGGAAAAACACTTGTAGATCTATCAGGCTTGGCAATGAGGTAAATGCTTGAAGTTCAGTTCGCTCCATTTAAGTGCTAGTTTGATGAGTCGTTTGTCTAGGCACCAAGTGTCAAGATAAAGATTTTCAAACTGTGAGGCACACAGTAAAGTGTTAGGTTAGATTTCAGCATTTGGTTGTTAACAATCAGTGATATTAACTTGTTTAAATATAAATAATAATTATCTATGTATAGATAATTGATATATATAGAGTTTGTATGAGGCATTTCCTTTCAAGTAAATAGGGCTTTAGTCCCCACTTTGTTTTAATTAGATAACTTTATTTGATTTCTCATTGTGTCCTGAAAGATGTTGTTATTAGTTAGGAAATGTTGACATTGATTATTGAAGTATTTTAGCTTATATAATAGAATTTAGCTTTAGTATGATTGCTCGCTATGAATGAATTGTATGAATGGGAATGCGAAATGAATGTGAGAAAGCTGCAGTCAATTATATTGTGAGCCCAAAATACATTAGAATAGCGTTAGGGAATTTAACAGGTTCAATTTTCAATTTTTGATTTCATTATTTGTTAGGATCGAATGGCCTCACAGGACTGTACAACTCTACTGTTAGGAGAATACCCGCTCCATTTTTAGTTAGGTCTCCTTTAGAGGAGTATAAGTATTGATTTCTTTCATTAGGGTAATCAGTTACTCTTTTTCATTATATTCAACTTGAATTCTAAGAATCGTAGATAATGATCATGTCTCGATTCTCAGGCTGGAAGGTTGTGGGAGGTTATGATCAGACCAGAAAACCCACAAAGACTTCTCCTCTTTAGAGGGAGCGGAAAGGTATCAGGTGAACTTTGTGCTAGGTGGGGAGATTTAGTAGCCGATGTCGTGAGCAAGGTGCTTAACGACAGACCTCGGAAAACCGATCTGACATCGTAATTGTTGGACTTAATTACCAAGCTTATTATCATTGATTATATTTTATTGATATTTGACTACTCTGTTGTTTGTTGATTGTTCAATAGCACATTTTAATTGGATTGCTGTATTTCCCATATATATATTTTTCTTCCTATTATGTTTTAATTGTAATGTTTGTAATGATTAAATAAAATCATTAATCTAAAAACTCCTTCATTAATTAAAACTTCCTTCAATGGTTATGGGCCGAGCACTTCTCCCACCGCGCAAATAAAAAAGGCTTAATAAAAAAGGCTTAACTCGAGCGTCAACATTCTTGAAAATAAATCTAATTTACCGAAAAGGTAAGATATACACATCTTCAGAAAATGGAGAATAGTGTACAAGTTCCCAAATTTGACGGGAAAAACTTCGCTTCTTGGAAATTTAGGATCGTTTCAATTTTAGAAGGCAAAGAATTGGACGACCTTTTGGAATGTGATCCACCAGAAGATGAAGTTAAATTCAAAGAATGGAAGAAGAAAGATGCTCAAGCTAAAGGAATCATCACATGTGCAATGACTGACTCCTTAGTCGCCTTAATATTAAATTGCAAAACAAGCAAAAATATTTGGATAGCGCTGCATGAAAGATATGAAGGAGATAAAAAAAAAATCATTGAGGCCCGAAACGACGTTTCAAGATTGACAATGAAGAAAGAAGAAAATTGGGAAGAATATCTATACAGATCAGAGAAGCTATTAGAACAAGCAAGAAACCTTGGTGCAGAGATAGAAGATCAAGAATTCACCACTTCAGTGATCAGAGGACTACCCCAAAAGTATAACCTTGTTGCACTTCAACTGAATTCCCAAATGAAGGTAAGCATTTCTGATCTTAAAAATTGCTTAAAACTTTACCATGAAAGATTCACTCATGAAGAAAAGGAAGGAAATTCCAAAGCATTCAATACAATACATAAAGAATCTTTCTCAAACAGTAAGCATTTCCACAAAAATAGAAATGGTAATAAGCCTATTTGTTTCATTTGTGCTAAGCCTGGCCACAAGGCTATAGAATGTTGGCATAATCCTAAAAATAATAGAGGGAGTGAAAATAAACAAACCTCAAAGAATAAACCTGAACATCAAAATAAGGCAAAATTTGTAAATTTGCAACCTGAGGAACATGTGTCCAACATCAAAGAATATGAAACTACTCAACAACCTGAAGAATGGGTGATTGATAGTGGGGCTAGCTGTCACATGACATCAAATAGAGATCTATTAAAGGAAGAAAGAGAGGTTCACAAAACAATAAAACTTGCAGATGACTCTGAAATAATATCCAATGCAGAAGGAGCAATTGAAATTGAAGGACAGAATAAGTTGATTAGGCTTAATGATGTCCTATATGTTGAAAAATTGTCAGGTAACTTAATGTCTGTTAACAAACTGGTAGATGACAATAAAAAAGTACTTTTTGATAAGGATGGAGGACATATAATGGAGGAAGATGGAGAGGAAATTTTGATGGCCCAAAGAATAAATGATTTCTACATAATCAAAACATCAGCACCAGAAGAAATTCCATCACAGGCTTTAAAGGCTACTCTTCATACCTGGAATGATTGGCACAAAAGATTGGGACACCTAAATGAAGAATACATGAAGCAAATGTTGAAGAATAATTCAGCTCACAATTTCAATACCCAATCCCAGAATATGGACACTTGTCAAGTTTGTATTCAGGCCAAACATCCTAGAACACCCTTCAAACCAGTCCTATATCCTCAATCTACTAGACCATTGGACTTAATACATATTGATTTGATTGGACCAATTCAAGAGGAATCAATTGGAGGTGCTAAATATGTATTAACACTTGTTGATGACTTTTCTAGAAAAATATTTGTAGAATTTCTCTCATCCAAATTGGAAACTTTTGACATCATCAGATCTTTCATTGAAGAAATTGAAAAGGAAAAAGAAATCAAAGTCAAACAATTAAGATCAGATAATGGAAAAGAATTCACAAATAATCAAATGACTCAATATTTAAAAGGTAAAGGCATAAAGCACCAACTGACAAATGTTTACACACCCCAACAAAATGGTATCTCAGAAAGGTATAACAGAACACTGATTGAAGGAACAAGAGCTTTGCTGATAGACTCACAACTTCCATTGAGATATTGGGCAGAAACAATGTCAACCTTTGCTTATTTGAAAAATAGAACACCTTGTAAAAAATTGGGATGGATAACTCCTGAAGAGAGATTTTCAAATAGAAAGCCAACTGTAGCTCATCTAAAGATATTTGGATGTATAGCTTACTACTATGTACACAAGCACAAAAGAGGAAAATTTCAACCTACAGCCAAGGCTGGAATATTTGTTGGATATTCAAGCACAAGAAAGGCTTGGAGACTAATTGATCCTGAAAATGAAAATGTAATTGAAACAAGAGATGTTAAATTTCTTGAAAATAAATTAGGAAAGGAAATACTAAACAAAAATGATTCAGATGACACTCAAAAATATTTCCTTTACAATTTTCCAGAAAAGACTATCCCAGAAACTTCTGAAGAAGTAGAGAATCATGATGATCATTCTCATTCTGATCTTGAAAATCAAGATGAACATTCTGAACTTCCTTACAATCTCAGACCAAATTTGAAAGATAAACTTTACTATGAGCTTTCTTCAGATGATGAACCTATTGAAGACAATGAAGACAAAGATCCCACCTATGATCCAACTGTAGGAGCACTCAAGCTTTCCCATGGAAACTTGCTACCATCATCTTATGAAGAAGCAATTAATCATCCTGATTCACCTTTGTGGCAACAAGCAATGGATAAGGAAATTCATTCACTTCAGAACCATCATGTATGGGACCTTACTGAATTACCTGAAGATGCTAAAGCAATAAAATCCAAATGGATATTTTCAAAGAAAATGGATCCTCAAACCAATCAGGAGATCTACAAAGCAAGACTTGTTGCTTTGGGCTGCTCTCAGGAATATGGGACAGACTACACAGAAACCTTTTCTCCAGTGATGAAAACAGATTCATTCAGAACTCTTCTAGCCTATGCTACAATGGCAGGATATGAATTTCACCACTTTGATGTTGAAACAGCATTTCTGTATGGAAAACTTTCAGAGACCATCTACATGACCCAACCTCCAGGCTACCAGGATGACAAGAAAAAGACCTCTGTATGTATACTAAATCAGGCATTGTATGGACTTAAGCAGAGTGGTAGGGTATGGTATGAAACATTTACAGAATACCTTTTGAAATAGGTTTAACACAACTTAAATCTGATAAATGTGTTTTTACTTTTAGAAATGGCAATTCACATTTACTTTTAGGACTGCATGTTGATGATATGATAATCATTAATTCTAATCCTGAAATTTTGCATGATATAATACAAAAAATAAGACTTCACTTCAAGATAAAGGAAAGTTTAACAACTTGTAACATTTTAGGCATTGAAATTATTAAAGAGGATGTTAGACTGATTTTAAAACAGGAAAATTACATAAATAAAATTTTACAAAAATATAACATGCAAGATTGCAAGCATATTTCAACCCCATTAGATCCTAACACTAATTTAGATAATTTTAATAGCTCTAAGGAAGTCAATAAGACTCAATATCAAGAATTAATAGGTTCTTTGCTTTATCTCTCAACTAAATCTAGGCCTGATATTGCCTTTGCAGTTACTCTTTTAAGCAGATATAATCAAAACCCTAGAGAAATGCACATGGGTGCAGCTAAGAGAATTCTTAGGTATTTAAAAGGAACTAAGCAGTGTGGATTAATATATACTAAAGGAGATGTCGAATTAAAGGCTTACACAGATGCATCATGGATTTGTGGCAGATCCAATACAGCAAGATCAACTGCTGGATTAACCTTTTATTTAGATAAAAATCTCATTTCTTGGTCAAGTAAGACTATTAATAACACATGTCTTTCAACTTGTGATAGCGAAATATGTGGATTACTTCAAACTGTAAAAAAGGCCATTTACATCCAATACTTATTTGAAGAAATTACATCTAATTTTGTTAAAATACAAATATTTTGTGATAACAAAGCATCAATATTTTTGACTAAGTCTGGTCAAACAACTGATAAATCTAATCATTTAGTTAGATCTATTGCTTTTTTACATGAGAAATTGAAAAATAATATTTTTGACATTCAATATGTAAAAACTGAAGACAATATTTCTGATTTTTTAACAAAGGCTTTATCAAAGGAAAAATTAATCCATTTGTTATCTTTATTTAATTATAAGACCAACTCAATATAAAAATGTGTGTATATAATATTCCTTTGGTATTTAGGCCTAAATTTTCCGGTAAACAAAGGCGCCATCTTAGGCCGTGACGTCACGTTGTGACGTAGCAGCTTAGCTATTAGCCATCAAGATATTTAGCTTGAAATTAAAGGGGGCTTTGTTGGACTTAATTACCAAGCTTATTATCATTGATTATATTTTATTGATATTTGACTACTCTGTTGTTTGTTGATTGTTCAATAGCACATTTTAATTGGATTGCTGTATTTCCCATATATATATTTTTCTTCCTATTATGTTTTAATTGTAATGTTTGTAATGATTAAATAAAATCATTAATCTAAAAACTCCTTCATTAATTAAAACTTCCTTCAGTAATTTACGACGCTTTAAGTGTGACTGAGATGAGGGTGATTCAGACGGGGGGTTGAGAAGGTTCGGCGCGTTGAAGCTCCTCTATAAATTGCGCAGCTTGGAACCAATCCTCTATAGACAGAAACTTTGAAACATGTGCTGGGTAAACAGTCCCTATAACTCCTTGATTTTAAGTCATAGTCTAAAGGGGGTTTCTAATGAGAGTTAACAATGATAGAGCGTGGAAGAGACAAACTATGATTAGACGAGGCGATTCCGTCTACAGATTTTAGGTGCCAGTTAGCAAAGTGACAGATGGACTGTCCAGATTCTTTGCGTTTTGTATCGCCCCAGGCTAGCAAAAGTTAATCACCTAATTAAAGACTATTCAGTCTACCATACGTTTAGTTGGAACGAATTTAAGTCTAAACATCAATTAGTACACAGAATTTTTTTTATTTTTTTTCTCACGAGAATAACTCGTTCCATGTTAAGATAAATTTTAAATTAGTAAGCCACCAAAATGAACCTTTGAAGCAGATTGCCAGAACAAGCCAGTATAGCGTCCCAGATTTGAAAGGGAATAATTTTTTGTTTTGACAGTAAAGTGGCCTAGAGCAATGGGTTATTTTGTTTTATTTTGGACAAAGAGTCAATTTTTTTCAGAGAGGTACTAAGAACTCAAGTGGGAATTTATATCACAAGATATAGGTTAGACCTAGTTTATTATTCATCATAATTTATTTCCAGGGTTAATTTAAGCAGTATTTTTATTAAAGTGGATTTGTTGGTCAAAGATATGAGTACACATTCTATAGACAAGCTAAACAATGTATAGTAGAGGTTAATAGCAATGTTCAGCTAAGAACAAAGATAGGTGAGATTGCCACCACAGATAAGGTATTTTAGAAATAGTCTGGTTTGGAGACGTATTGACTACCATGATTTCCTTCCTATATATTTCCCCTGACTTAAGAGAAGAGGGAACACACCAGACAAACGCTCCCAGTGACAAGTTGGTAAGAACAGGTTTTGAGATATTACATGTAGAATTTGAAATACTAGTGAAATGACCTAGTCCCCTCAGTGCATATCTATTCGTTTTATTATCATTATATACTCATTATTACTATATTTATCATGTATCATTCCTTTAATATATTCATGCATATTTGTATATATAGAAAGCACGGTTCGGATTATAAATGTGTGACATTTTGGTAGCAGCGCTGTTACCATCTTCTGATAAAATGCACTAAACAAGTTTTAACCACAGTATATATATATTTTATTGTTTATTTACCATAATATTATTCCCATATCAGTGTTATTATAATACACTCCCATATCAATGTAATTCCATTCCCATATATCATATTTTTAAAGAAGTTTGACATATTTATCTTACAGAGGTGATATCTTCTCATTTAATGTATCATCCACCATGTTTACCCTTTTCCCTAATTACCTGCACGAATATTCATATAGATAGATAAGACACAGTTTGAGCTATAGACTACAAAAGGATAAAGTTAACGGGATCAATTCCAGAACAAATAATTAATATGTGTGACATTTTGGTAACAGCATTGTTACCATCTTCGGACAAATGTATCGAATGAGGATTCTAATCACAAGTTATATATTCATCTGTATACCATAGTATATCCTATTTTTATATATATCAAACCATTCCCTCCTACTTATAGTAAATATCCATTTTTTTTTAATTTTTATTTTTAACATCGTGTATATCTGCATTGCTCCACTTTGGCATACGTCGTATCCATGCAACTTTAATATGTATATTCACTTCACACGTTTCTGTTTTGCCCTACTATTAATGTCATTGATGGGAGTTTCAATTTTAGTTTTTTTTTTTCATTATCATTGTAACCATGTATAGCCATTCCTTGCTGTCATATATATATCATATAGAGTCAATAAAGTTTTTTTTTTTTTTGGATATGTTTTAGGAATTGTACATATCTATGTTAACACGCACAATTCCTTGGCGCCCTTAATAATTATGTTTATCTAGAAGGTACTAAGAGTCTGTTTGTATAGAATTGATGCTTAGACCATCCCACACCTCCACCATAGGGACTATGGCTGGCAACATGTGGACTCGACTCACATCTGGGCCAAGACCCCCCGGAATACAAAAGCGAAAGGATGGGCTTAGTACATTGCCCATTAAATGGTAGGGTAGAATTTCCTCCAGTAATTACATTGAGATAACATGTTCCAGGTTCATGGCCCGTGTATTCCTCCTTTGCCCGAGTGTCAGTGATTGTAAACTGATATAATAAAAGAATGCATTTCTCCCAATTTTCATATTTCTCATAGACTATGAACAGATATGAATTAGAATAAACGCATTCTTTCACTCTGGTGGGGGAGGAATTGTTGGGTCAGATTTTCCACCAAACAAGGCCCAACAAAGATGTAAACATTTACATCATATAAATATATACGCAGTGTCTCGCCGAAGTGTTTGTTACCTAGGTGGAGAACTCCCAGCGATGGCCGACGATGCTCTAACGGCCCCCCCCCCTTCCCTGACGCAAGGCCTCTCTTGGAAGGATGTACAAAGAGCACATGTACAAATAAAACTGGACAATTGAGGACACCAGACTTCCATGCCGAAAGCTGGTGCTTGATGGGGAGGAAGACATGGGCGACATCCAGAGGCATCCGTGCTGGGAGCTACTGTACCATATGTACATATATTCCCCTCATTTTAGTAGTAGTAGGTGACCTAAGGAAAACAATTTGTCATTTAAACATGTAAATCAATAGTTTTTATATACTCGGGATATATATATATATTAATTAATTTCCTAAAGGAATTAATTTTTAGGGATTAATTTGTTTTATCCAATATACAATTTATTTTCTCGCGCGGTAACACAAACAATTCGTCATATAAACATGTAAATCAATAACTTTTATATACTCGGGATATATATATTAATTAATTTCCTAAAGGAATTAATTTTTAGCGATTAATTTGTTTTATCCAATATACAATTTTTTTTCTCGCGCGGTAACACGGTAAATTGGGGGCGTGGTCATGATGACGTGCGTGTTTTTCTTCCGACGAATAAAAATGCCCATGATCACGTGGGTGTTTGCTTTCGGCGAATGAAAATGCCAGCCAATAAAAACTTTGACATGGTCAACGAATGAAAATGAAGAGAGCCTAGGATAAAAAGGGCCTTTTCTTGGCTAAAAGTTAGTTAGAGAGAGAGCCGCTCAGTGACAGTAGAGATTTATCCAGACGAACCTGGGACGTAGAGGAGACCAGACCTGTCCGCCCTTTCCGAGAGAAGGTAAGCCCCGCCATCATGGCCCAGCTCCCCCTTTTAATTTTCAAGTAGAACTAATCCATTTAGATTTTGGATGGGCCCTAAAGGGCTTTAGATACAAGATGGAATGTTAGTATTTTTCGTGTCTTGTCCCGTTAGGATAGATGGAGATCCATATTTTCCCTCATACAACGAAGAATTTGAAACCTTATGTCACCTCTAACCTAGATCATTATGTAAATAGCATGTCTCGCTAGTATAAAATGTCCCCAAAATTTTGCCTAATAAATATCTATATATATATAACTTATACATAGAGTTTTGTTTCCCTTCATACATTTTCATTCTCTAGTTTTATGGTAATACCCCCCACCTAGCACAAATTGTACTGAATATGGACTACCGACTCTGATGGAATAGAGTTGTGTACTGTGTATTTGCTGTGATATGTTGACACAGCAACAGTTGCAAAAATACGACTTTATTAGGGCTGCCTTGAGGGTATCTATCTGTTAGGTTCTAATAATATTTGTATCCTCATGTGAAGAATCTGTCTTTCCCTCACTGTTTGAACAAGATATAGTATGGTTCTTATACTTTTTTGAAGGGAATGTTACTAATAATCAAGTCTCCCATAAATTGCCGGCCACATGCATTGTCGCGAGTGTCAGTGTTTCAGTGTGTTCCATCATGTCAAACAATATACTATTCATTGATTTAAAATCAATAAGGCCCATGTTGCCTTAAACTCATTAGGTTGTTCTCTTACGATTTTATTGAAGACCTTTGTTTTAGATACATTACGATTATTAATGTCAATAGTATAAGTCTATAGTTTGCTTGTTTTTTATTTGTTAGATTCTGGTATAATCTTTATAAATAGGGTCCCTTCCTTATATGTCCAGGTAGTAATCTAATTGAATGTTTTGTTGAATCTTTATTATAAAATTAGGGATTAAAGGATATCCGCATGATTAATCAGATCTTTCTACCAATGAAATCTGAACTTGGTACCTCATAATATCTATTTTGGAATATTGATTCCAACTTACTATACTTCAATAGAAATATTAAATTGGTCTTCTATATTCAGGATTTTAGTTTCTAATAATAACATGTTCATCTTTATCTGAGATCCCCCAAAGTCGTTGGATGATCTCAAAGAACGTGACACAAAGAGATGGGCGCGTCACGGACCCCGTTGGACTGTAGAGGCGGCAAAATGGATGGCGATTCCATTCCAGCGTCTATCTTTTTGATGGGAGAGCCGTCCACTATTAAGTGTATAGTTTGCTTGTCTTTATATCTTATTTGTTAGACTTCAGGTATAATCTTTACAAGTAGGGTCCCTTCTACATATATCCAGGTAGCAAACTAATTCCAATATCTTAACCTCTGCGAAATCTCTATGACCAATAATAAAACTCCGAGGTCGTGTATATATTTTTTTTTAATAAGGCCCTAGCTTTCGGATATGGTAATCCTTCTACAGGAGAGACGCGATGGTGGTGAATCGTTAGAGGCTATATATATATATATTTACCAAATATATTTGCATCTTACAAATTTTACCAGGAACTATTAACTTCCTGATGTGTACGCTAAGTATCCAGACTATCTATATATCTCTAAACTAAGGTAAAACTATTATATAATAATTTAACTTATGAAATTTGAACTGGCCATGGAGCAGAGCTATGAAACAAGAGTTACTGTATTAAATATGGGATTTCTGAATGCTTGACTATTGTTTGTGTTATTTGGGTTATAAATGCCTTAATATGAATCTATCTGCAGTTGATCTGTAGAAATTGTAGAGATCCGTTGCTATAAATTTCCGCCATGAAATAGCTCCCAGCGTCTTCAGTGGGTTGCTGAACCACCAGAAGGTGAATCTCTTAAAAGGATAAGTTGAGACAACGAGGAAGGGTCCGCCATTTTGTTTCTTTCATAGAAGAAGAAAGGGGGGGGGGGGGGTGGACGTTGGGACCCCACATTCCAAGAAGGATCTGTCAACGGGACTCCCTGACGCTGGGCCCCCTTTGGGGAATTCCACCCACGCCTGGCATGGTTGAAAGTCTTACTTGGAGCTGCAACTCTAAAATCCTTCTGTACCTTGTATATTATCTGATATTCCATTCTTCCAATTATAGTTTTATATGCTCAAGCTCTACATTGTTTATCTCTATATCAAACGCTTTGCCTATTGTGGTAGAGACCCTGTTGTCAAAATGTTACACTTACAGATTTTAATAAGAAACTTTTACTAAGCCACAACATACATTCCGAGGATGGTAGCGCCGTTGTTGTCAAAATGTTACACTTGCAGATTTAAATGAGGAAATTTTACTAGGTCACTTCATACATGCTCCGTTCCCATTGGTCTAAAGTCGGGAACGCGACATAAGCGATGTCGGGTCTGGTGTTAACAGCTAGAAACATTAGCATTCCAAGGGCTTCTTGGTAAGTGTGCTGATCACAATTGTCATCTTCAATATGATTATCCAAATTGATTTCTTTGGAACCTGGTGTTGGAACTTCCTTACAAGCTTCCATTCCATATTTCTGCAATATTTGTTGTACATAGTGGCTTTGCTGTAGCGAAATTCCCTCCTTGTCTTGTATGATCTTGATTCCCAAAAACATGCCTTTACAAGTTACATCCTTTATTTCCAGGTGATGTCTCAATTTATTGATGAATCTGTTTGAGGTGTCTTCAGAATCTGAGACAGTGATAAAGTCATCCACATATATCCCTACATAGAAGTATTTGTCTTCATTCTTCCATTTAAATAGGCAAGGATCAGATTTAAGTTTTTCCAGTCCACAGTCATGAAGTACTTGACTGAATTTCTCATACCACGATCATCCGGATTGAGGTAGACCGTAAATACTTTTGTTGAGTTTGCAAACTTTGTTTCTGTCTTGAACAAATCCAGCAGGTTGTTCCATGAATATTGTGTTTTCAATGTTTCCATATAGATAGGCTGCTTTCACATCAAATAGTTTAATGACTGAATCTTTTGTTGCTGCCATTGACAAGATAGTCCTGAGGGTGGCATTTTTAATTACAGGGCTGAAACTTTCGTTGTAATCTCTTCCTGGGATTTGGTTGTATCCCATTGCAACAAGTCTAGTTTTGTAAGTTTTGTTTTCTTGGTCTTTAGATATTTTGAACACCCATTTACTTTGACAACTTTAGCGTTTACAGGTCTAGCTACCAGTTCCCATACTTGATGCGAGTACATGTTCTGTATTTCCACAAGCATTGCGTTCTCCCAATGTTTCTTGTCTTCGCATGCGATGGCTTCTTCATAGTCTTTCGGAATGGTTTCATTCGTAGTTGCCAGAACGTAGTCATCAAATCTTTTAGGTATTGTTCGAGTTCTTTGTGGTCTGTCTGATCCACCTGACTCTGTCTGTCTGTTGATCATGGTATCTGGTGCTGGCTCTTCAATATCAACATCTGATAGAACATGATTGTCCAGTTGTTCATCCTCCTGAATGAATAAATATGTGTCAGTGTCCGTATTATTATCACTTTGTTTTTTTTCCGAGATGACATTATTGTTCTCTCTGAAGTGAATGTCTGCGGTTTCAAGAATGACTCTCGCTGTGATATCAAATACTCGATAAGCTCTTCTGCATCTTGAATAGCCCACAAATATTCCTCTCTTAGATGTCTTTGTGTCTTTGATGATTCTCGAGTTTATAGAAGACTTCACAACCAAATCTCATGATGTGAGAGACGGATGGCCTTTTACCTTTCCATTTTTCCATAGGGGTAGTGTCTGGGTCATTGGTTGTGGGAGTTAGATTGTACAGATATGCAGCTGTATTCACAGCTTCTGCCCAGAAGTGTAGGGGTAATTGGGAGACTGCCAGAAGTGTTCGGCCTTTGTCTAATAGTGTTCTGTTAGCTCTTTCAACTCTCCCATTGCTTCTTGGGGTGTACGGTGTAGTTAGTTCATGTTTAATTCCTTTGGATTCTATGAAGGTTTCAAGGTTTTTATTGATAAATTCTGTTCCGTTATCTGTTCTAAGTCGTTTTAGTTTTGAGTTTAGCTCGTTTTCTCTCTTTACAATAAACTTCTTCAAAACTTCTGCTGCTGAGAGTTTATCTTTGAGAAATTCTACAAATATTCTCCTAAAAAATCCATCTACGATGTTCAAGAAATATTTACTTCCGCCCAAGGAGTTTATTCTCATTGGACCACAGAGATCGACATAAATGGCTTCAAAGGGGTAGCTTTCCTGATTGCTATCTGTGTGAACATAGGGTACTTTGGTCATTTTTCCCAAGGAGCAAGCATCACATTGATCAAGGGTACCATTTATAGAGTTCAAGCCTTTTAGAAGATTGTTCTTCAAAATCAGGTTCAGTTTGTTGTCACTAGGATGTCCTAACCTTCTGTGCCATGCATTCCTAGAATTGTCCTTTGAAATCAAGCAATGTTCGTTTGGAACATGAGTTGCTTCAGGTAAACGTGATAGGTTCAATGTGTACATGTTACCATCAAAGTTGCCTGTTCCTATTAGCTTGTCATCAGAAGAGTATATGTATGCTCCTTCAGAGTTCAAAAGAACAGAGTTCCCTCTTCTTACTACGCTTGGAATGGAAATTAGATTTCCTTTCAGGTGTGGTACATGGAGGACATTATGCAGGGTTACAGCGTTGTTAAGTTTGTCCTTACCTTGTACAGTAGCTTGGATTAATCCTGATGAGGCAGATTCGATGTGTCTCCCTTCTTCCGCCACTCTTATGCTTCTTCTCTCCTCCGTCTTGTGCTCGATCCATTCACCATGGGAAGTCATGTGGCTTGTGCACGCAGAATCAATTATCCACACGTCCTGAGTCGTCGGGCGTTCCTCCCTTGTGATTACATGTAGTGCGTATTCTGAAGTGGAGTTTCTTCGTTGGGATGATTCCTCCGTTCGTTCTTGGATTGCTGATCTGGCTGTGTCTTTGTTTTGTTTTGGTCCTTTATGGTAGTTCCTTGTACTGGCCATGTTATTTTTGTTTGTTGTATTCTTTTGATTTCCTTTGTTGTTAGGGTTAAACCAACAGTCTTTCTTGAAATGTCCTTTTCTTTTGCAAATGAAGCATGATTTTTCTTTAAATTGGTTGCCTGATGATCTGAAAGCATTTTCATGATTTTTGCTTCTGTCCTGTCTTTTCTTCTCGAAATCCAGTAGAGTTTGTCTCAAGTCTGGTAAGGAGATTCCTCTGTTTATTGACAGTGCTGCTGCGATCGTGTCAAAGTTAGGTGTGAGTCCTTCAACAATGTATCGTACAAGTTCTCTTTCTGTTACAGTCTTTCCTAGCTGGGTGATCTCTTGTGCCAGTTTCTGTGCTCGTACAATATACATGTTAACATTTTCATTTGGGTTCAATTTTAGTCTGGCTAGATCCAACATTAGGTCTATCCTTTTATTTTCTAGAGATCCTTCAAACCTTTTCTTTATGTCGTACCAAATTCTTTTGGCCCTTTTATCGCCTCGAAAGATGATTGTTAAGTCATCCGAAAGTGACAATATTATTAGGCTGTATGCTTCCCGATTCTTTTTCTTCCAAATATCATATTCTAGTTTATTATTTGTTAAGTCTGGCTCGTCATTAACAATTACGTCCTCGAAGAGATCTTTTGAATCTAGAATTGCTTCCATTTTCATGGACCACGTTGTATAGTTATTTTCTGTTAACTGTTCGATTTTTGCTAAGTTATATGTATCCATTTTTATTCAACTTTTTATTTCTAAATTGGCGGTTAGTCCAATTATTCAATTTCTTTTTGATATAAATGGATCAATTGGCGGTTAGTCCAATTCGCGCGCCCAAACCACGCTCTGCTACCAAATTGATATAGGCTTAGCAAAATACGATGTTTATTCTTAAGGATTTCTAGTTGTTTTTGTACTCACTTATGTTGTAGTTACGAGGACATTCCTTTAGATATAAACAAATATATATTTATTTAAGGAACGACTTGTTCCATTACATATATTGTTAAGACAAGTTAGCGGTAAACAATAACAGCAAGTTTGAAGGTGTAAGTTGGAAGTAGTGACGTCATAGTAATGACGTAGCATCGATGATGATTAAAGTCAAAGAATACGTAACACACTTTAAAAAAAAATCTCTAATAATGTTGGAGGAAATGGTAAAAACATTAAGTATAATAGAATTATAAATGCAGAAAAAATATCTGTAATTATAAAAGTTCTATTTATAATGAGATCTAACTCTCCATATCAGAGTATAATATTAAGAGTGACTCCTAAAGTTTATCAAATTTAAAAAGAAAAATGGGTAATGAGATATAAACCTATTTTTTTTAGAGATGTTATATATATACACAAGACAGAATATTTGTAAAACGATGCCAAATAGTTTTGAATTTAATTTGAATCACAAAACAAAACTCTGTCAAAGCATTAAAATATGTAAGATATGCGGTGTACAGGGTAACCACAACTGTACTGAAACAACAAATTGTCACAATCATTTTAAACACCCTAAATTAAAAACTATTTTATACAAACCATAAATCAATTTCAAGTAAATGTCCGATTGCAAACCTCAAATAGACAGATTTATACAAAGGACACAATATTCACAAATACACGGGAAATCATGTATCAAATATAATTTAAAGTTTAATATTAAGTATATTAATATTCTATATGATTGAAAATGTGATATGTGTTCAACAAAATGTAAGAAAAGGTTTTACTGCTATAAATGAACTATAACATGTTTATTTTTGCATCCAAATAATATTTTTTTACACATTATAACACTTATGACACAATATCCATACATCACAGAAAAAGGTAATGCTGGCCTAGGTAAACTACCCAAAAATATCTAATTATATATAAAAAAGTAGAATTTATATATCCCTATTAGAGATTAAAGAAAAAAAAAATTACTTACATTTCCCCAGTTCATAACTTTTTTTTCCATCGCCAAGCCTCCCGTTTCCTTCTCTGCTCCCCCTGGTGGCCGCTTCCTTGACCACTCTCTAAGACTGACTGACCCCCACTGTAACTGACCCTTTCCCCAGGGTGACCAAAAAATCATCATGAGAGAAAAAATAATAATAAATCTTTATCTGGTCACCCTCTGTGATAAAAAAATTAATAATAATAATATACCTGTAGAGGCCACTTCTGGGGCCTCCACAAAGTTCACCCACAGTATCAATGGAAAGCTGGTGGACAATGAAGAAGCTGCCTCGACAAGAAAGAAGTGGACTTCGAGCATTCTTCATTGTAAAACCAGCCCATCTCTTCACCTCCTTTTTATTTCTAATTTTGTATATAAATTATAATAAATTTCCTTTTTCTTTTAAATAAGCAGCTATTTGGTTTTTTTTATATTTTAAAATAATATTTGGAATAATAATTTTTATTATAATTTTTATTTTTTTTATTTTTCAAAATTTTCTTTTTTTTTTATCACAGAGGGTGACCAGATGAAGATTTATTATTAATTTTAATTTTATTTTTTTTTCGGTCACCCTGGGGAGAAAAAGTTGGTCAGAGCCAGTTTTTAGAGCAGAGATAAGAGAGAAAAGCTCGTGAAAAAAAATCAACCAAAAATGTAGTTCTACAAGATTTTAGTGGAAGGAATCTCCTAGCCATCCAACTGAAGCACTAAGTTAAGTATCTTTCAATAATGATTTTTTTTAACAGGTATATCCATGTAAATTTTCTCACAACCTATCCTCATTGCATATTTTATTTATTTTTATTTCTTATCTTTGTGTTTTTTTTCTTTTTTGTCTTAAGAGATAAATAAATATATTGTAGTCTTAATCCAATTTTCGCGATGTGAAACCCGTTGTTTAACCCTTTCTGAATTTTGATTAGTAAATTCTGGTTCAATCCCCAATTGGGCAGCCTCTTTATTATTTCTATCTCCTCAGGTGCACATAATTGAAAAATGAGACGAGCCACAGTTGCAGCACCTAACCCTTGTTCTGCAATATCTAGCAAGATGGCGTCCCCTTAAGCATTTGAAGCAAACCTTCTTTTCACTGATGATTTTTCTTTTTTTCTTCTAAAGACATCTTTTTAGCGGCAAAACAATTTTGACTCGCATGCTTTTTCTCACAAAATATACATCCGCCTAATTCTGTTTGTTGTAATCCGTCACCGTTGGAATATCATTTTTCTTCTTATAAAATCCTTTCCTTCTCTCTTGGTCGGAAGTTTCAGCACTTTGGAAACCGCCTTTAGCTAACTGGATATTCTGTTGAATCAAAATCTCCCTTTCCAAAAAGTCCATCAGTTGATCCAGTCTCGTCTGATGTTCAACATCAAGCTTGATGAACTGAGATCTTCTCTGCCACGCTAGCAATAGTTCGTCAGATAGACACAATTCCACTAAGGGATACAGCCATGTGTCCGGGCTTGCACTTTCCAAATTCAAACTTTTTAAAGAACCAAGATAAGATTGAATTCTATAATATAGTTCATGAAAAGATAATTTTTTCTTTTCGCTAGCACTATCGATGACCAACTTGAGCAGTTCTCTCACATATACTTGTAACAACAAATCAGGATTAGCATAACGCCTTCTTAAAGTATCAATCGCCTTAGAATAATTTTCCTCAGTAAGCGGATAAATGGATACGATTTTATAGGCCTCAGTGTCTACACTCAGACTTTGAAGCAAATAATAGAACTTGTCGCTATCCTTTAGTCTAATATCAAGATGAATTTTCTCAAATTGAGCCCAAAAAGTTAACCAATCTATCAAATTACCACTAAACTTCGGTAATTCAATGGTGGGAAGCCTTATTTTCTCTGTAGTATCCAGAAAAGAATCTTGAACTACAACCTTTTTTGCAACTTGTTTTTGAGCATCTTCATATGCGACAATTGCTTCAATTATGATTTCTTGATAATGCGCACAATCATCCATTTCCTTTTCGAGATCCGCTTCATCATCTTCTGCCAAAATGTCGATTATCTCTTTATCAGACAACAGCAGTACTTTCTGTACATCCTGAATTATTCTTACTCCAACTGTTGCCTTAGAATAATCCTTGGATTCACTTCCCAAATTAGAAATAATTTCCTTGTGAATTTTTGTAACTTGACTTCTCAAGGGCTCGCTTCTTGATACATAATCTTAGAGCCATTGTATCCTTTCAACTTCTTGTTCTTGAACTTTAGCCTTTTGACTTTAACTTTACTTCACGTTAAACTTTAGTTACACTTTAAACTTCACTTCCAGATATCTCCGATAAACAATAATCCACTTGAGCAGAATCACGTCCGGGGTTCACCAAAAAATGTTAGGTAGCGGAACGAGAATACTAGGAAGGTCCGCCACCTTCTGATAACAATTTAAGTGTCCTGTCCAAGTGCTGGAAAAATGGGAGATAAACTTCGTAAAATTATTTAATAGGCTCACTACTTGATTGCCCTAATATTTCTAAGAAGTAAAGTTAAACAATTAAAACAGTCAAAGTTAAAAGGAACCAAACAAGGACAGCGGCAATCCCAGCCGTCGTCTCGAAGCGCGCAAAGCTCCGTCTTCTTGTGGACACACACCGGCACCTGATGCTATCCTAGTTTTTATAGGAAACGCGCTGTACCTAATTTTTTAATCTGTGGAAGCCGATTTACATAGATCTTTTTCCCAAAGCCTAGTTTGCATAGTCTTCTTTCTTTTAATCTTGTAAAATTTGCCTAGGCTTTCCAACAGCTATATTCTTCAATTAGAATGAAATATTATTTAATAGATTAAATATTTTAATGTCTGCAGAGGTAATATTTAATTATATTACTGAAAAGAAACACATTACCAGTAAATTTATTTGTTACAATTATTTATGTTCCTAAAATATGTATTAATGCCATTTTGTCACTGATACTAAAAGTTAATCATGAAAATAAAATAAAAACACAATGGTTTCAATTAATATCATTAATTTATATTACAAGGCTATTTTTTAAAAATATTATTTTAGCGAGTTAGATGATTACCTAATCATCTGACTTTAATTCAACACTTCCTTTAATTCAACCGAAAGCTCTGATCCCTTGGGGTGTTGAATTAAAGAGGTTCGACTGTATATATACAGTATAACCTCGTTAATTCGACACTCTACCTTAATTCGACCATATTCTGATGTCCCGACCTCCGGCCTATCAAATAACAAACCGTAATTCGACAGTATCGATAATACGACACTTCCGATAGTTAGACCATTTAAAAATTCAAATTTCGACAGTTGAATGTTTTTTACATACAACTTTACCGCTAAACGGTATTACGGCGGCGACGATCGGCGGGCGCCGATAGGATTGCGCCTGCGCACTTTTGGTTTCTGTTAGTTTAAGTTTCACTTTGCAGTGCCGTTGCGCAATGTCGCAAGTAATATTTTTTTTTTTACGCCGAAATTTAGGCTTTGTGCACCAATTATTAATATTATTTTCTTTTTAATTTTCAGCATTGAAATATTTTAGTTATTTTAAAATTTGCAAATAATTTATTTTTTAATAAATAAACCTTCATAAAATGTAGCCACAATTATTATGATAACATTTTATTTCAATATTCCATTTCCATGTTATTATAAAATATTTAAACACAAAATCAATAAAACCTGCAGCAGCAGTGGATGCCTTTAATACAATAAAAGCTCTTTGTTATTTAAAACACATTCCAGAGGAAGAAAGACATGCATGTTTTTTTTTTAAATAGGCTATCTGGAATACATTTTGAATAGGATTTCAGTGAAAAAGCAGACATTTATAAAGGAATTTTTAAAAAGATATATATATTCATTATTATTTTAAAATATTATTTTTTAATTTTCTTTTTATTTTCCATATTTATTTCCTTTCAACTGCTATATTCTTCAATTAGAATAAATTTTATTTGTAATTATTTATGCTTCAAAAATATGTATTATTGCCATTTTGTCCCTGATACTTAATCATCAAAATAAAAAAATAAATACAAAAAAGTACATACAATGGTTTCAATTAATATCATTAATTTATATTACAAAGCAATTTTTCAAAAATGTTATTTTCGTGAGTTAGATGATTAGCTAATCATCTAACCTTAATTCAACACTTCCTTTAATTCAACCGAAAGCTCTGATCACTTGGGGTGTTGAATTAAAGAGGTTTGACTGTATGTAAAAAAGATCGTCGAACTCAAATGCAAAGAACCAATCTGCAAAGATCATTCTATTGAAATATGCTTGAATTGTGCACCTAATCTTGAATAAAATATTTTAGATAACATTTTTTAGAATACATATAGAAAATTTTAGATAGAAAGAGTTTCTTGTACATTTTCATTTCATTTTGTTTAGAGCTCTGTTTATTCGAAAAAAACTGTTGACTTTGCTTAGTATTATTAATGAAACTGATTCCAATAATTATTAATTAAACATTATATTTATTGATTAACAAGAGAGATAACAAAATATAAAAGGGAAACTTATATTGAAAACAAAGGAACTCTTTTTTCTTGTTTTTTAGCGCCTATTTACCTGTGAGCTTACACACACTCTGTGGTAACAAATAATTAAAATATGTACAACACACGCTCCCCTGTGTGTAAGCCCTAATCAGCAAGTCCAAGGCTATCTGCACATTTCCGTAGTTTGTCCTTAGGTAGACTCTTCGTTAGTATATTTGCCTCCATGTTTTCACTTTTAGTGTATTCCAGCTTGATTCCATTTTGAATTTCCTCTTTCACAAAATAATACTTTCGGTTTATGTGCTTTGTTCGTGAAGTAATTTTGTCAGATTGTATCCAGTTTATTGCAGCCTGGCTGTCACTTTTCAAGGTAATTGGGAAAGTTAAATTTTCACAAAGTTCTTATAGTAATCCCTTTAACCATAATACTTCTGAAATGCCTTCACATATTGAAATAAGTTCTGTTTCACATGTAGACAAGGCTACTAAATTTTGCTTTCTACTTCTCCAGTTAAGTGTATTTCTCTTGGATCATTACTATACTGTGATAAATTGCTGACGTTGAAGGATATGTCCGGTCGAGTACCTGTAGAAAGGTACATTAGTGATCCAATCATTTCCTGGTATACAGTTTTATCTACTGGCTTAGAGTACAAATATTCATCCAAATTTTGATTTTGATCTCCAGGTGTCTGCACACTGTTGCATTCTTCCAGTCCAAATCTGTGAAGAATTGTATCAATATAATGAGTCTGAGATAGATAAAATCCATCTTCTGCCCTTTTTATTTCAATTCCAATAAATGGTTCGCTATCTTTCTTTTCTGTTAGAGTAGCATATTTTTCTATTTCTGAGGCTAGGTTGTCATTAATTTCCTTATTGGTTCCAGCAATGATGAAATCATCTACATATAGACCCAGTATTGCATACTCTTCTCCTCTCTGGAGTTTATAGACACATGAATCACATTTGGTTCTAATCATTCCCAACTGGTATAAAATTTCATTGATCTTTTTGTTCCAACATTTTCCTGATTGTGGTAGACCATACAGGCTTTTTTCCAATTTACACACTTTGTTTTCTTCTCCTTTTTGTATAAAACCATCTGGTTGTCTCATGTATACTGTCTCTTTTAACTCACCATAGAGATAAGCTGTCTTCACATCATAAGTATTTATGATTAAATTCTGTTGTGTTACAAGAGCTACTATTGTTCGCAAGCTTTCCTTTTTGAGTACAGGTGAAAAAGATTCCTTATAGTCCACACCATATCTCTGATTGCATCCAACAGCAAACAGTCTGGCCTTTTTTTATATATGCCGTCACTTGGTGTTTTCTTCGTACTGTAGACCCATTTACTATTGATGACTTTCATACCATTTCCCCTTGGTACTAGTGTCCATACTTTATGTTTCTCTATCTCACTGAGCTCTTCTTCCATTGCTTTGTGCCATTCATTTCTTTCTCCACTATCCATTGCTTCTTTAAAGTTCTCCGGGATATAATGTTCTATTTCTCCATAATTAAGTTTGCATCATTCCTATCTTTTATTCTTTGTGAGCGTCGAACTCTTTCTTTGATCAATTTTCTTTCTTGTTCTTCAAGTCTTGCTTTGTGCCATTCTTCTAAGATGCTCTTTGTTTCTCCTTTCTTTCTTCCTCCTTTTGCGCATCTTTCCTCTATTGGTTCAGTTTGTGTTGAGTCATTTTCAGTGTCACCACCTGGTTTTACTGAAGTATCCTCCTGAGACTTCATTTCACTCTCTGTGACAGGATTGTCTTCTTTCAAGATAAGAAAGTCTTCAACTATTTCTTCACAATTTCCTTTATAGGTCAAATTATCACAATTAGTATCTTCCTGAATATCATTTGCATAATCAATTCCTCTCTTATCTTCACTAAATTTTACTGATCTGACTTCATGAATTCTCTTTGTCATTATATCATATATTCTGTAGACTTTTCTTTTAATGGAATAACCAATAAATATTCCCTTTCTACCCTTTGGTGAAAACTTGTTTCTTCTTCTTTTGCCTTCAAGCCAATGTGTCAAACATCCAAATATTTGAATGTGTTTGACCGATGGTTTCCTGCCATTCCATCTCTGCATAGGTGTATAGTGCTTGATAGACCTGTGGAGGGTACAATTCTTAATGTATGCAGCAGTAGCAATTGCCTCTGCCCAAAACTTCATGGGTAATTTTGAGTCAATTAGTAAGATTCTCGCTGTATCTATAAGAGTCCAATTCACTCTCTCTGCGACTCCATTACTTTGTGGTGAGTATGTTGTGGTAAGTTGGTGATGGATCCCATTTCTCTTGAAAGGTCCTTCAAATCTAGAGTTACAAAATTCAGTTCCATTGTCGGTTCTTACATCTTTTCTTCCAAGACTTAATTCGTTTTCGGCTCTTGCTTTAAATTCTTCAAATCTCTCAAAGGTCTCATCTTTTGACATCAAGAAATATACAAAGATTCTTCTACTGTAATCATCTACTATAACAAGGAAATACTTATATCCTCCTAAAGATTGACATGGCATTGGTCCACATAAATCCATATGAATCAACTGCATGGGCTTAACTGTATAATTTTCTGTAATATTATATGGCTTCTGAACCAGTTTTCCCATTATGCATGCTTCGCACTCTGGTAACCTTTCAAATTTTAGATCCAATCCTCTTACAATATGTCCTTGAATCATTTTTTTCATGTATTCTTCATTTATATGGTTTAGTCTTTTATGTCATAAATTTATGTTGCTATTTTTATTTGATAAATGTGTATTTATAACCATGACATTTTCATTTTTTGCTATTGGTACATTTCTTTGTTTTGTTTCCATCATAAACATTCTATCTTTAATATATGCTTCAGCAACTAAATCATTCCCTTCATTATAAATTTTTGCTCCATCCTTATTGAAAATAACTGAATTTCCTTTGTTGACTAATTCGTATACTGACAAGAAATTATTTCTTAGATTTGGTACATGTAAGATATCTTTGATGTGAATATTTTCTTGGCCTTCACTTGTGCATGTAGTAAGTCTCATATCTCCTTTGTCTGTGGCTTGGGTAGTTTTGCCCTTCTCAGCTAGGTTGATTTGACTTTCATAATCTACCACATTTTCCATCAAGGTTAGGTTTGGGGTTGAATGCGCGGTGCATCCTGAATCTCTACACCATATTTGCCTATCATTTCTCTCATCTGGTGAATCTTCAAATTCTTTTACATATGTTTCAAATGCTTGCTCATTAATTCCACTTTTCATAGTATCCACTAGGTTATTTGAATGTTCCCTACTGTATTTGTGATTTCTATAACCAGGAGTCCATTTCTTTTGGTATCCTTGTTTCTGTTTATCTCGAAACCAGCAATCATTAGCTAGATGTCCCATTTTATTACAAACAAAACATCCTTTTGGCTGAAATTGTTGAACTTTTCTATCTTTAATTCTGTATGCTTGTTCATGCCCATTCTCAACCGATTGATTTAATCTCATATTTCTTCTTGACTACTCTTCACTTAGAGTTTGTTGAATCTCTTCAATTGTTGCCTCTCTCTTTGATCGTAAGACAATAGCAATATTTTCATACCTTGGATGTATGCCTCTGACAATATGAAATGAAAGTTCTCTTGTGGTAAATTGATGCCCTAATGATGAACTTCTAGCAGCAATATTTTTTGCCCTTGTTATATATTCATCTACAGTTTCATTATCTTTCATTCTAATGTTCTTTAATTCTAAGCCTATATCAATAATTTTATCTTCCAAATTGCCTGTGTATGTTTTTCTCAGTGAGTCCCATACTTTCTTAGCATTTGTTTCTCCTATGGACATTCCAGCTTGTTCATTAGTCAATGTTGTGATGATTATCCCAAAAGCTTCATCATTTTTATCACTCCAAATCTCCCAAGAACTTTTGTCTTCCATATCAGGTTCTGGATCGGAAATTACACATTTAAATAATATTCTTCCTCTCAGAACTGCGCCGATTTTCAAAGCCCATATTTGATAATTAGTTCCTGTTAATGGTTCAATTTTTGTTTGGGATAAAAAATTATATTCAGCCATTTTCGCCTTTTGAGCTAATATAAACTGTTAAAAGTCATGGCATATAGTGTGCAGAGTATTAGGCTCATAGATTGTTGAGCTCTGGAAACCAAAAGGAATAATACTCTGCTAGTGATCTCTTTTGACTTGTATATAATATATATAATAGAATAGGAAATAAACTAATGCTTAGTTAATCTTGCCTCGTCTTGGATAGCAACACATGGTGGCAGCGGTAAACTGAATTCATAAAGAAGGTCGTTGTTCGAAGAAAATTTGAAATTCGACATCAAGCAAGCTTAGGAGCGGTAAACTGAATTCATAAAGAAGGTCGTTGTTCGAAGAAAATTTTAAATTCGACATCAAGCAAGCTTAGAAGCGGTAAACTGAATTCATAAAGAAGGTCGTTGTTCGAAGAAAATTTGAAATTCGACATCAAGCAAGCTTAGAAGCGGTAAACTGAATTCATAAAGAAAGTCGTTGTTCGAAGAAAATTTGAAATTCGACATCAAGCAAGCTTGGCAGCGGTAAACTGAATTCATAAAGAAGGTCGTTGTTCGGAGAAAATTTTAAATTCGACATCAAGCAAGCTTAGAAGCGGTAAACTGAATTCATAAAGAAGGTCGTTGTTCGAAGAAAATTTGAAACTTGACATCAAGCAAACTTTTTGGTAAGTTATATTATATTATAAGTAAGTCTTTATAATGTCCCAAAATTATAATTGTGTAGCCCCAGAACCTTTTAATTTTTCAAATACAGGTGATTGGCCAAAATGGATTAGGAGATTTGAACGTTTTAGGCAGGCAAGCGGGTTAATTAATAACCCAGAAAATGAGCAAGTTAATATGCTCGTGTACTGCATGGGTGATAATGCAGATGACATTTTGTTGTCATGTAAAATAGCAAGTGACCAACTAGAAAATTATGATAAAGTTATTGAATGCTTTGAAAGTCACTTTATTCCAAGACGTAATATAATTTATGAAAGGGCAAGATTTAATCAAAGATGTCAGCAGGAAGGGGAAAAGGTGAATGAATTTATCACAGCACTCCATAGCCTAGCTGAGCACTGCAATTTTGGGATGTTACATGATGAGTTGATTAGGGATAGGATAGTTGTTGGAGTAAGGGATAGAGCATTATCTGAAAGAATGCAACTTGATACAGACTTGACCTTAGTAAAAGCCACACTAATGGCAAAGCAATTAGAAAGTGTCAAAGAACAGCAGTCTAGCCTTTACCAACAAGATTCTGTAGATCAAATAAAGAAAATGCCTAATCACATAAAAAAAAACAAAAAGGCACGAACCAAAAATAAGACAATTCAAGTCAAACCAGTTGGGAGGGTCATCACATGGATGCACCAGGTGTGGCAATTCAAATAATCATGATTGGAAAAATTGTCCAGCTATGAACTCGTATTGTAGTAAATGCAAGAAAAAGGGCCATTATGCCAAAGTATGTAGATCAGAAGCCATAAATGAAATAAAATCAGAGATAGCTTTTTTGGGATCTGTAGAAGATAATTCCAAGAAATGGATAGCACCAATTAAGGTAAATAATAGACAAATTAATTTTAAAATTGATACCGGAGCTGATGTCAACGTGCTCCCCCTACAATTTCATTATCAAAGTTCCCAAAGAATAAAACTGGAAAAATCTGATAAAATATTACAAGGTCCAAATGGAACACCCTTGGAAACAGTCGAAATGATCCACGTAAAACTTCAAAATAAAGGCCAGCACTTAAACTCGAAAATATACATTGTTGATAAACTAAAGCAGCCACTTCTCTCTGGGGAGACAAGTGAAAAATTAAACATTGTGAGAATGATTCAGCAATTATCATCAGGAGGCCGCGGCGGACAGCGTGGTAGACTCGGAAGTGGAGATAACAGAGGCTGCTACAACTGCGGGGAAGAAGGCCACCGCAAGTTTGAATGTACCAAACCTGCCCGTGGTGGTGGACGTGGCCGTGGACAGAGACGTGATGGAGGCAGCAACAACACCTGCTACAACTGCGGGGAAGAAGGCCACCGCAAGTTTGAATGTACCAAACCTGCCCGTGGTGGTGGACGTGGCCGTGGACAGAGCCGTGATGGAGGCAGCAACAACACCTGCTACAACTGCGGAGAAGTTGGCCACCGTAAATATGAGTGTACCAACAACACGGCTGAAGATGGAGGACAGGAGGAGAACCAGCGCAAGTCCAAGAAGGCTTGCTACACCTGTGGGGAGTTTGGCCATAAGAAGGATGACTGCCCCAAATCTGGAACTCAAGAGTCCGGAGATGAGGAGGAGTCCTCTGACAATGAGGAGGAAGAGACTCCCCAGAAGAGGAAGCAAGCTGAGGACAGTGAGGAGGAGGAAGTAGAAGCTGAAGAACCTCCCAAGAAGAAATCTAAGAAGCCCAAGTCCAAGAAGAAAGAAGAAGATTGCTATCTGACTCTTCAAGCATATAGGACGATGCCCCTGGAAAGCGCCAGGAGCAGAGAAATGAGGAGACCCCCACTTCGACATCAACCTGGCTCTCAAGGAGATGCAAGGATGACCAGGAGCAAGAGACCGAGGAGGATTGCCCTACACCAACGGCCTCATCTACAAGAGATGGAAGGATGCAGAGGGACAACCAAGACCAGGATCCAGAGAAGAGCCTCCCTTCAATGCCAGCCGTGCATACAAGATATGGAAGGGCAGTCAAGATACCTCGAAGGTTCCTGTAAAGTTAAGGGAGGAGATGTGCAGAGTATTAGGCTCATAGATTGTTGAGGTCTGGAAACCAAAAGGAATAATACTCTGCTAGTGATCTCTTTTGACTTGTATATAATATATATAATAGAATAGGAAATAAACTAATGCTTAGTTAATCTTGCCTCGTCTTGGATAACAACGCATATAGTATGTAAATATCTTTTTGAATGTATAACTTGGAATGTAGATTTCTTTTGAGTGTATAAATTATTATGTAAATTTCCTTTGAATGTATATAACTTAGCCGTGTTGTTCAAATAAAGAGTTTTTTTTAGTAGAGCGAGAGATTTACAGGTGTAGCCGCTGGTTTTGTCTTCCTTATTTTCTTTCTTGCTTGATCACCCGAGGCAGTCCAAACTATTGCAAAACTTTGGGTAAAAGTTTTATTTGTTAAAGGAGGTTTCTTTAATTTGACCTCTCATACCTTAACATTTTGTGGCGTCCCCGGGTGGGCTGCAGGGACTGGTCAAGTTGAGAAAAAAAAGCCCTTTGTTAAAGGAAAAGGTGAAGCTCAAGTATAAAAGAGCTCAAAGGCAAAGAAGTTGAAGAAGCTCAAGTAAGGCAAAGAAGTTGAAGAGGCTCAAGTAAGGATAAAGAAGTTGAAGAGGCTCAAGTAAGGATAAAGAAGTTGAGGAAGCTCAAGTAAGGATAAAGAAGTTGAAGGAGCTCAAGGGAAAAGAAGTTGAAGGAGCTCAAGGGAAAAGAATTCAAAGAAGCTAAGATAAATCCGGGAAGACAAGACTAAAGCTAGCGAGGATAAGATGGAGGATGTTAGCAGAAGGCGAAGAAAGGCGATAAGAGGCGTTTTTACCAAAGTGGTAAATGATATATATGCGGAGTTAAAGGATTCTTCCGTTGATAAAAATAGGATATATGCAAAATTTGATGGGTTGGAATCTCTCCATTTGGAGTTGGTGGCATTAAATGAGCAATGCCAGGGAATTTTATTGGCCCAAGAGGCTATTAGCGATGATGAGATAGATAAGGAATTTGAGGAGTGTGAAATTTACATAATGGAAAGATTTTATTTAGAGGCTAGAATTTGCGTAATGCGTGAGCAGGGGAAAGATGCTCTTTCTACTGGTGGTAGAAATGGAGTTGAATTTAAAGAAGCAAATATAAAGGGAGACAAAGCCTCAAGTGATGAATATCTATTAGAAATGGACTTTAATAAGGAAGAGTTGGAGCAAGAAGAAACTGCTAATGAAAAATGTGAAGATGCAAATTTAAAGAATAAGGAAGATTCTGAGGCTGAGTCCAAAGACGATAGAATAGGGGATTCGGAAGCTGAAACCAAGGGTAATGGAGTAAAGGATTCTGGAACGGCAATTAAAGGTTATGAACCGGTGAACAATTCTAGAGCAGCAGCTGAAGGCGCTGATCAAGTGAAGATTTCAGATGATGAAACTGAATTGATTGATGATAATGAGGAAAAGGAGGAAAGAGTTGTTAAAGTTCCAGCATCGAGGAAATTGGTGGAAGAAAGACCAACTGGAGATACGGATTCTAAAATAAAGGATAATTATAAGGAAACAGAATCCCAAGATTTGAAAACCATAAATAAATCTGATTATGCAGAGAATAAGGACGATAAATACATCGAGGGAAAAGATCATGATGGAAATAAAGCGAAAAATATAGATGCAGAACAAGGTACTGATTCAAGGGTGGAAGAAAAGCTAGATGCAGAACAAGGTACTGATTCAAGGATGGAAGAAAAGCTAGATGCAGAACAAGGTACTGATTCAAGGGTGGAAGAAAAGCTAGATGCAGAACAAGGTACTGATTCAAGCGTGGAAGAAAAGCTAGATGCAGAACAAGGTACTGATTCAAGGGTGGAAGAAAAGCTAGATGCAGAACAAGGTACTGATTCAAGGGTGGAAGAAAAGCTAAATGCAGAACAAGGTACTGATTCAAGGGTGGAAGAAAAGCTAGATGCAGAACAAGGTACTGATTCAAGGGTGGAAGAAAAGCTAGATGCAGAACAAGGTACTGATTCAAGGGTGGAAGAAAAGCTAGATGCAGAACAAGGTATGGATTCAAGGGTGGAAGAGAAGCTAGATGCAGAACAAGGTACTGATTCAAGGGTGGAAGAAAAGCTAGATGTAGAACAAAGTACTGATTCAAAGGTGGAAGAAGAAAAGCTAGATGCAGAACAGGGTACTGATTCAAAGGTGGAAGAAGAAAAGCTAGATGCAGAACAAGGTACTGATTCAAGGATGGAAGGAAAGCTAGATGCAGAACAAGGTACTGATTCAAAGGCGGAAGAAAAGCTAGATGTAGAACAGGGTATTGATTCAGAGGCGGAAGAAAAGCTAGATGTAGAACAGGGTATTGATTCAAAGGTGGAAGAAAAGCTAGATGTAGAACAGGGTACTGATTCCAAGGTGGAAGAAGGAATTATTGATCCAAAAGATTGGTTGAAGGAAGGGCTCGTCAATAGAGTTAATGAAAATCCACCGGAAGTAAAAGGATGCTATTTGCCCCGTCGCCTTTTGTTTAAGAGTGAGTCTGAAATGACGCCTATACGGCCAGTGTTTGACGACGCTTCCTGGCGAGGACGCAACAGACTTTCCTTGAGACGATTTTTAAAAAAGATACCCAATCTACTGAGGAGAATCCCTGAGATAAGGAAAAAATTCGGGAAAATGGGTTTGGAATTTTGGTAGACATAGGAAGATATTTCAAAATGATATCCATCAAGGAGAATGATTGGGATTACCTCAGATTTCTTTGGAAGAAGAGGATGGACGCTTATGGGGCAATCTCCGGTGGTGTGTATGGAGGATAAGGCCCACCTACCAGGATCCCCCCATTACGGTGGAACAGATTTTTTCTTTCTTGTTTTTACAAAAAAGAAAAGGTGGGGGTATGTTAAAAGTCATGGCATATAGTATGTAAATATCTTTTTGAATGTATAACTTGGAATGTAGATTTCTTTAGAGTGTATAAATTATTATGTAAATTTCCTTTGAATGTATATAACTTAGCCGTGTTGTTCAAATAAAGAGTTTTTTTTAGTAGAGCGAGAGCTTTACAGGTGTAGCCGCTGGTTTTGTCTTCCTTATTTTCTTTCTTGCTTGATCACCCGAGGCAGTCCAAACAATATCAAGACTTTGGGTAAAAGTGTTATTTGTTAATGGAGGTTTCTTTAATTTGACCTCTCATACCTTAACATAAACAAACCAATATAATTTAAAAACAAATATATTTATTAAATTTATTTAAATATTGGGTAGCTTTTAAACATGCAATATATAGATATAATTTAACTTAATCTATATAAATACCTTTAATCTTCTTAGAAGTGCTTCAGTTTACCAATCAAAATAAACTTCTTGCTTAATCTTCAGATTAAATATTTTCGTTTTTGAGCTTTATATCAAATAACCACGCTCTGCTACCAATTGTTGACTTTGTTTAGTATTATTAATGAAACTGATCCCAATAATTATTAATTAAACATTATATTTATTACAAAACTATTTTAGAGGCGTAATATTCTTTTTAAAATAAAACAATTTCTACTGTCCTTACTGCAATGGAAAAATTAAAGGGAGGGCCTGGCTCATCAGTGGTGAACCCTCCCAGCGGTTTCGCCAGTTTAATCTACCATACCGCTGTTATATTGCATTTTTGGAACTTCCTTTTATAGTTGACTGTTGTAAGACTCTTGGAATGGGTATTTTAGAAGAACTATGGACATAAGCTTTTAGGACAGCAGAATTAAATATAATTATAAATATATAATTTGATAACAGATGGCGCGCTAGTACATTGTATTATATTTATTGATTAACAAGAGAGATAACAAAATATAAAAGGGAAACTTATATTGAAAACAAAGGAATTCTTTTTTCTTGTTTTTTTATCGCCTATTTACCTGTGAGCTTACACACACTCTGTGGTAACAAATAATTAAAATATGTGTTGGGTCACATTTCACCAAACAGACCCAACAAAGATGTAAACATTCTTTTACATCCTAGGTACATACACGCAGTGTCTCGCCGAAAGTGTTTGGTGTACAGATGGATGCCCTACGGGAATGGCCGACGGTGGTTCAAAGACCAAGCCGGGGGGGAGACGCAGCCCTGGACACGATTCCAAGATCTACTGGAGGAGGATGATATCGGCCCCTGATTAAGATGGATACAGATGGATGTCCCACGGCAATGGCCGACGGTGGTTCAAAGATCAAGCCGGGAGGGAGACGCAGCACTGGACGCGGATACCCGTGGATACTAAGATATATCAAGGAAGGCACAGCCCTGACCAGGAGCCCGACGAAAACAGGAGCAGGAGTCCAACCACAACATAAGCAGAGAGCTGACGGACAGTGGAGAAGCCACCTCAACAAGAAGAAACGGACATCCAGCATGCGACTTTGTAAAACCTACCTTTTAATTCTTGTATATATAACCTATGACATGACATTTTGATGGATGGGGACCATTTATTAATATTCTTGGGATTTCTTAAAGGAGAAATTAGCATATAAGTCTCTCAGAGGGGTAGCATCCTAAATTGGATTTTAATTCCATTGTTAATTTAAATTTATCTCTCAATAAGACAGATAAATTCTGAATTTGGTTAATATTTAGTAAGCCGTGTAAGAATATTTCTAATTCATAATTTTCCTTAAAAATAAAAATTTAATAAAATAATATTTTCTCTCAATAAGACAGATAAATTCTGAATTTGGTTAATATTTAGTAAGCCGTGTAAGAATATTTCTAATTCATAATTTTCCTTAAAAATAAAAATTTAATAAAATAATATTTTTCTCTCAATAAGACAGATAAATTTCATAAGCTGAGTTAGAATATTCTTAATTCATAATATTTTTCTAATAAAATATTATTTTTATTCCTTAAATTTTAACTGTAGTAATATTATTTTTCCTATTTAATATTTCGAGAATTTAGTATATTCAAGGTTTATTATTCTGTGGGAGTTAGAGATTGAGGGCGCTGAAAAAAAGGGATACCGGGCGAGATTTTTTGGGGGAGCTGGACCAAGGACCAGTCAGTTTTTGACGCGGCTTTCGAGGGGGGCGGACGGAAATTCCCCACCGGGCGAGAAGTAGGTGGCCGAGGCGTTTAGGTAAGTTCCACTCTAAAATTTTTATCGTGAAGACATATTTATATACATGACGAAGTCATGGTAGGTAGAAAGGATTGTTTTTTTTTTTTTTTTGATAAAGACGCCTTGCCATTTATAGCGAGTTCATAGTGAGAGAGGGACTTATTCATGTATTAATAGATAGATTATTTCGCCCAAACAAGATCGCCTTGAAAGAGGTGTTATAGGCTCATATTTTACTTAACTATGTCATGTCATAGTAAATACAATTTGTTTTACATTGTATTTTTTTTTTTAATATATCCCTTATTTGTCGAATAAAAGTTGATGTGGTAAATTTTAATGTGTACTAATGTCTATATAAAATCACAGATCACACATGAACTTTGGTGCGTATGCTGTGGATATTGAGTGTATTATAAGAGGTTCATTGCCTTATCATAAACGGAGAATATGTATACACCTGAATTTCTTTATATGCTAAAGGAGATCAAGATATAAATGTTTTTATAATCGAAGCTCAATTACAAGACGAATGTTAATTCGAGTGTATACATTATTTACTGTGTATGATGTAATGTAAGAGCGTATCTTACGTCCCAAAAATGTCATCTTAAACAAATCACATATTTTGATTATTTATATGAGTTCCTGTGTTCGTCATACAATATCGAGTGTATACCTGAGTGTAAATTTGGTTATTATATATGCTGGTGTAAGTATTTGGCGAGTGTTACATTTGTATGTCTAAGTTAAAAGATGGAGTTTAGTCATCTAGATGTAGAAGGTCCTGGCTTTAGGACGCAACAATTAGCGCCACTTAACGTGGGGCCGAAGTCTTCCGAAAATCCAAATTTAATAAAATTTAAATTTGCAAGAAGTAGGCCTGCGAATTCCCTGAGATTAAGAAATTAGGTATCATTGCATATTTTAATTAAAAAAAAAAAAATTTTACTCAAGTTTTAGATATGAAAATGCACGCCATATTATCGAAATACGTTAGGCTTAAATAGAAACCCACGAGCTTTTTATTTCTCAGTTCCACTCGATAAAAGAAGTGAACGTTATTTTTTATTGGTTTTTGAAAAAAGCTTTATATTTCTTTTAATACGTTACTCATGCCGCCTTTTTACAATTTTATGAATTCTCACTGGATAACTGTTAGCAATTTCTGCATATCATTGGTTTTGATAAAAGCTTTATTTTTTTTAAATACGTTATTCATGCCGCCTTTTTGTCAATTTTATGAATTCTCGATGGATAACTGTTAGCAATTTTTTTTTCGCTTATCAATGGTTTTTGATAAGAGCTTTATTTAAAAAAAAAAAAATACGTTACTCATGCCGCCTTTTTACAATTTTATAAATTCTCACTGGATAACTGTTAGCAATTTCTGCATATCATTGGTTTTGATAAAAGCTTTATTTTTTTTTAAATACGTTATTCATGCCGCCTTTTTGTCAATTTTATGAATTTTCGGATGGATAACTGTTAGCAATTTTTTCGCTTATCAATGGTTTTTGATAAGAGCTTTATTTAAAAAAAAATACGTTACTCATGCCGCCTTTTTACAATTTTATGAATTCTCACTGGATAACTGTTAGCAATTTCTGCATATCATTGGTTTTGATAAAAGCTTTTTTTTTAAATACGTTATTCATGCCGCCTTTTTGTCAATTTTATGAATTTTCGATGGATAACAGTTAGCAATTTTTTTTCGCTTATCAATGGTTTTTGATAAGAGCTTTATTTAAAAAAAAAAAAAATACGTTACTCATGCCGCCTTTTTACAATTTTATGAATTCTCACTGGATAACTGTTAGCAATTTCTGCATATCATTGGTTTTGATAAAAGCTTTATTTTTTTTTAAATACGTTATTCATGCCGCCTTTTTGTCAATTTTATGAATTTTCGGATGGATAACTGTTAGCAATTTTTTTTCGCTTATCAATGGTTTTTGATAAGAGCTTTATTTCAAAAAAAAAAAAAAAAAAATACATTACTCATGCCGCCTTTTTACAATTTTATGAATTCTCACTGGATAACTGTTAGCAATTTCTGCATATCATTGGTTTTGATAAAAGCTTTATTTTTTTTTAAATACGTTATTCATGCCGCCTTTTTGTCAATTTTATGAATTTTCGGATGGATAACTGTTAGCAATTTTTTCGCTTATCAATGGTTTTTGATAAGAGCTTTATTTAAAAAAAAAAAAATACGTTACTCATGCCGCCTTTTTACAATTTTATGAATTCTCACTGGATAACTGTTAGCAATTTCTGCATATCATTGGTTTTGATAAAAGCTTTATTTTTTTAAATACGTTATTCATGCCGCCTTTTTGTCAATTTTATGAATTTTCGATGGATAACTGTTAGCAATTTTTTCGCTTATCAATGGTTTTTGATAAGAGCTTTATTTAAAAAAAAAAAAATACGTTACTCATGCCGCCCTTTTACAATTTTATGAATTTTCACTGGATAATTGTTAGTATATAAAAGAAATACGTTAGGCTTAAATAGAAACCCACGAGCCTTTTATTTCTCAGTTCCACTCGATAAAAGAAGTGAACGTTATTTTTTATTGGTTTTTGAAAAAAGCTTTATATTTCTTTTAATACGTTACTCATGCCGCCTTTTTACAATTTTATGAATTCTCACTGGATAACTGTTAGCAATTTCTGCATATCATTGGTTTTGATAAAAGCTTTATTTTTTTTAAATACGTTATTCATGCCGCCTTTTTGTCAATTTTATGAATTCTCGATGGATAACTGTTAGCAATTTTTTTTTCGCTTATCAATGGTTTTTGATAAGAGCTTTATTTAAAAAAAAAAAATACGTTACTCATGCCGCCTTTTTACAATTTTATAAATTCTCACTGGATAACTGTTAGCAATTTCTGCATATCATTGGTTTTGATAAAAGCTTTATTTTTTTTTAAATACCTTATTCATGCCGCCTTTTTGTCAATTTTATGAATTTTCGGATGGATAACTGTTAGCAATTTTTTCGCTTATCAATGGTTTTTGATAAGAGCTTTATTTAAAAAAAAAAAAAAATACGTTACTCATGCCGCCTTTTTACAATTTTATGAATTCTCACTGGATAACTGTTAGCAATTTCTGCATATCATTGGTTTTGATAAAAGCTTTTTTTTTAAATACGTTATTCATGCCGCCTTTTTGTCAATTTTATGAATTTTCGATGGATAACAGTTAGCAATTTTTTTTCGCTTATCAATGGTTTTTGATAAGAGCTTTATTTCAAAAAAAAAAAAAAATACGTTACTCATGCCGCCTTTTTACAATTTTATGAATTCTCACTGGATAACTGTTAGCAATTTCTGCATATCATTGGTTTTGATAAAAGCTTTATTTTTTTTTAAATACGTTATTCATGCCGCCTTTTTGTCAATTTTATGAATTTTCGGATGGATAACTGTTAGCAATTTTTTTTCGCTTATCAATGGTTTTTGATAAGAGCTTTATTTCAAAAAAAAAAAAAAATACGTTACTCATGCCGCCTTTTTACAATTTTATGAATTCTCACTGGATAACTGTTAGCAATTTCTGCATATCATTGGTTTTGATAAAAGCTTTATTTTTTTAAATACGTTATTCATGCCGCCTTTTTGTCAATTTTATGAATTTTCGATGGATAACTGTTAGCAATTTTTTCGCTTATCAATGGTTTTTGATAAGAGCTTTATTTAAAAAAAAAAAAAATACGTTACTCATGCCGCCCTTTTACAATTTTATGAATTTTCACTGGATAATTGTTAGTATATAAAAGAAATACGTTAGGCTTAAATAGAAACCCACGAGCCTTTTTATTTCTCAGTTCCACAATTGTTCTAACCTTTCAATTTCAAATCTACAGAAGCGTCTTATGTTAAAGTGTACCATTTTTTCTTTTCTTTCTTTAAGTTTCGAATATTGGCGAAATGGTTCCTTACTTTGTATAGATAATGAAATTTAGGGACGCTAACTTAAGCCTAGAAATATTGTTTTCTCAGAAACCTGAGAATTTCACGCGAGCCCCAAATTTAGAATCTCAGGGGGTGTCTTTTGATTGACAAGTGGGAGTAGCGTCCACATCTGGAGAGAGGGGGGGTGATTGACGTGAAAAACAACAGATGTGCATGCAAGATGTTTTCGAGGGGGGGAAGGACATGTGGAGAAAACACATGTACAGACTTTAGCTGGAAAGTGAGAAAACAATGAGAGGACAGTCCGCTGCTAGCTCTCGACTCGAAAGGTTGGTCTCACTGTCCTTCCCGCTTTTGCGGGTAGTTTTTTTTTCCCGTCTTGAATATTCTATCTTCCTTTGTCTTTCATCATTGCCTTCTTTATTATAGAATAGATGAAGCTTATTTTCTTTTACTACAGTTAAATAGTATATAATTTCTATTTAATTTAATAATATTTTAATTATTTCCGTCCCACAGAATTTCCACTCAATAGGACTAAAGATATTTTTGAATTTTATTAGAATGCTCTCTTAGCTATTCTTTAATCTTTATAATATTTAACGTTGTCTAGACAACAATTCAAAGCATTTATTTATTTTTCGATGTGCATTGACTTACGATTTAATTGATTTTATATATTTGTATTTTCTGTATTTTAAGCTTCATGCTTGAAATGTTCCATCTCCGTTAGTTTCTCACCGTTATTTTCTAATTAGTAGGTCAATACGACCTATTTCAAGTTTTAATAGATTTTATATTTAAGTAATTTTTTTTGGAAACTGGTTCCACTTGATAAATCTGGAAATATTTTGAACTTTGATATTGACATAGTACACCTGGTTTTCCCTTATCTCTCCAATGTCGAGCATTATCAATATAAACACAAAGGTTGAAGATCTTTGTTTTTCTTATCTAGTTTGAAGGAGAAACGTACAATATCACGCGATTAAGTTGATCTCATAGGCTTACAATTAATCTTTTAATTTAATTTCTTTAAAGTTATTTCATACTGATTCTTTTTATTATTTCTATAGATTTTAAATCTTTAATTGTCTTAATAATTTCGCTTGTCGTTTCCATTTAGCCAATTTGTGATTTGTCATTTTTGCTGACCAAGACAATGTTTACCTCGAAGTATTTTTTTTTCGTAATATATAGCAATATGAGTAAAAGGTCTGGACATAATCTTCGTTTTTGATTAATAATTATATTTATGTAGCTTTTCTTATCCATGGGCCTTTAGCTTTGTTTATTTTTAATTTTGTAATCCACTTATTTCATCTTACATTTTGTAAAATGATGCAGCAGTATTTATTGACATCGTTTATATAATTATATCTTAACAACTTTAGTTGAGTCTGCATTATGTATTTATTTTTTTATCTCCTTCCGCAATCGGGCATGCACACTTATTGATAATTCTTAAATCAGACATCGAATAAATATGATGTATCCAGAGACGATCTCCACATTCGTTTCATTCTCTTGGTTATGGGAAGCCGAAACGCCTTTATGGCCTTATTAGTTTGATTATACTAAATAACTAAGTATTGTGTGTTTTATTCAACACTCCGTTTAAAGCATTCATTCTCTTGACTAAGGTACAGTGTCATGCGTAGTATTTGATTTAATTTTGTCAACTTTATGTGAATATACGATTTTCTTTAAAATCTAACCCCGATATTGTAGACAAGCGTATAGCTTAGCTCGCTCCTTTAAATCGTTGAATTACCAATTTATTCTCGATATGGTATAATTCACAATGTCTGCGTGACGACCGAATCACGATAAAATTTTCAAAATGGCGGTCGATGGACACGTGTATATTTACTCTATAGAGTGGTTGTATATACACATTGGTGCCTATGGATTTGTTTAATTTTATTATGATCTCCAGCCATGTTTCTGTATTTAAGGCTTCACGTTTGAGATGTTCCATCCCTTCTTAATTCTTCACCATTATTTCTTTATAGGTTCAACACGACTTATAATTTGTAAACAAAGGCTTAACGATTTATTTCAAGTAATTTATCCAACACAAAATTTTCCACTCGATAGATATGGAGGCTCATTTTCTGTTGATTTTGCCAGATTGTGCCTTTTGTCCTCTCTTATCTATATGGTATTTAACGTTTCAATATAATGATCTGGAGCATTTATCCTCTCATCTAATGCATATAGTTCATGGACTTAATTAATTTATAAACGTTTTCAATCATTGTTTTCCTGTATTGTATGGTGATCTCATCCTAAAGGTTTAATAGCATACTAGTATTTCATTCTTTTATTCGATATTATTATTGCTTATCTTAATTTTTATGTCCATATATGAATAGAATGACCTGGTCTAAGTGTTCGCTTCGAATATCGATCGTAAACAAGTTTAAACATACCTCCCGAAATTCTCTTCCTTAGCCTTTATTTTGTGTAGTGATCAATTTTCCTTTTGGTAACAACCGTTATAGATCCCTGGAAACGCATACTAAATAATAAGACAGTATTTTGTTTACTTTGTTAACCTTATATGAATATGCATTTTCGTTTAAAACTTAACCCCGATATCTTAAGGAGGCATATAGATTTGGTTGCTTCATTTAAACGTTGAATAGGATCACAATTTTAGATATGACATAATTTACTACAGATGATTACATGTCGAAATACAATCACAGCGAAGTTGCAAAATGGCGGCTAAAAAGGCACGTCGGGCAACCGATTCTTTTCATGATGTCTCCAACTGCATATGATCTTAAATATCCTGTGTACACTGGTATGAGGTCACCTTGAAATGCAATAAACGTGCAGAATTTTTAACCTAAGAAAGATTTCATGAAACCTTCCCGTCTGGAACATTTCCCCTTGGTCAAGGACAGATAAAACATTTCGATGAGTATTAAGTTACCGTAAATATTTGCCAGCAGAAGGCAAGATGAGATTACACGAAAGTAGGATCAGTAAGTGTTTAGCTCCTGTTTTTGTTAGTAATTCTGGACCTTTACAAGGCAATGGGAGGTGGACATCAAGATATATTCTGATGACGGGTGTGTGCCTTTGTCAAGGGAAGCAGTCATTCCGTGTAATGGGGATTACAATAATCATCAAATATTAACAAATCATCTTTGGTAGATATGGACAACCAAATGGTGCCAAATCTTTTAGTGTACTTATATTTTATCACTTATTTGTTTCGTATCTAATCTTATGATGATCTTATAGTGTGGTGATCCATGTACAGAATTTAATAGGAAGTTTTTTTTTTTTTTTGGAAGCAATGAAATTCGCTGTTTCTTTCCCTAACCCAGCCAAAGGACGAAATCGTTTCATTACATCTTACATCCTTGGAAGCTAATAACATTATTTCAGAACTAAATGCAATATGCAGACCTGGCAACCTATCAAATGTATAGTTTCGAATAACTTTAGATGAACAATAATAGTAAGCCTTGCACCTCGT
Source organism: Cordylochernes scorpioides (assembly GCA_030710605.1). Classification (NCBI taxonomy): domain Eukaryota; kingdom Metazoa; phylum Arthropoda; class Arachnida; order Pseudoscorpiones; family Chernetidae; genus Cordylochernes; species Cordylochernes scorpioides. The sequence continues at coordinate 23,317,341 of CP092874.1, forward strand.
GTAAGTTTACACTTGACTGGTTTTGATAAGCCCCTCTAGAGACCCTTATCTATTTCACCAACTCCAGATTGTTTGGACAGCAGAGGTCTATAACAAAGGAGGATCTTATAACAGGAGAACAGACCTAAGATTCGTTTCGCCATCGGCTTTCATAGTTTATGGAATGTGGTATTAGGCAGTGGTAACCAGTAGCAAGGATTACATTTCTGAGAGATCGGGAATAGGCATAGAAGATTAAGAAGGATATTTTGCGTGGTATGAACAATGGACACCGGAGCATGCGATGTTGTATGTAGGACCTCTATATTATATAATAGGACTATGTTGCTCACGAAGATGGACGTGAGTGAAGAATAATATAAAACATTATATCCCAATGGACGCTACCGAGGAGCGTATAAGCCACTTGACATGAATCTGCTGAAGGAAGGGTCACTGTGGTACTATGTAAAGAAATCATCGGAAATATATGCATCATTTATAAAATATAGAGATTTACTCTATATACATCCATCTGCAGGCGATGCACCTGATTTTCGCTCAGACCTCTCAAGATCAACTATAGGACATACCAAGTAAAGTACGCAAGATATAGTGGAGCCAACCCGAATCTGATCAGATGTGTCTAAAGCTCGGTTTCTACTCCATCATACCACTGAAATCACTGCGACAGCCATGTCTTAACGAGGCAAGATCTTTGATACCATTACAACGTATACATGCTAAATGTTCAGCACTGTACCCTGACGAAATTCCGATAGGAAGGTGCGCTAAATCAAACCAGGTCAGGATAAATTACACGATATAATGAAAGGTGTAAGAGGGATAAGTCAACAATCGACAACAATATTTTTTTTTAAGCCAACAAGCAGTGAACAGGAGTTCGGGCTGGAATAGGGGAAGGAACAATAAGAAGGGAAGGCGCATAAGAAACAGTCATTCATAGAATTCACCTGTGACACCATAAAATTTAAGATCTTATATTGAAGTTTTCAGGGCTACTCATGTCAATGCATATTACAGATGTAGACAATCAGAATTATTTAATGTTAACAATTAGGTGTAGCCCACTTTAACAGAGTTGTAGGGCAACTGACTTTGTACATGCATATATCCCCAATTTCCTTGACAAGGCTACCCTTTCTATTTAGCTGAAACAAACTGCTTATCTAACTTTATCACGTTTTAACTGGCTCGAAGTATAGTGGTTTTCCTTTGTCGTTAGCAAGGTAAATACCTAATCCAGTGTGCATAAAGGATTAAAAAAATGATAGACTATAGGAATACTATTACACTAGAAATAATTAATAGTTTATCCTGATACACAGTAAAGGAAGTGAGAACAACATCTCTACCAGAAGGCCACCATGGCTAGTTAGTTTCAATATACCCAGAAAGAGCTTATCTCCTCGAAGGGGAGATTAAAAAGGGGTGGAAACGGGTCCTCTGGAATTTTCCTCGAAATTCTGCGGTAGCTCCCGCCCTGAACGAGTGTCAGACTTCCGTATAGAACTGGCAGGGGAGGGATAGCCACTAGAGTAGTTCAAAATTTAAGAGTGATAACAGATCGGGATCCAATTCCCGATGACGGGTTTCGAAGAGACTTCAGAGGGATGAAAGAGGTGTTGAAGGTGATGAAAAGGCAGTGGAATGTATTTAAAGGATGAAAAGGTAGTGGAATGTGTTAAAAACGATGGAAGAGAGATGTGGGAGAGGTGATGAAAGAGGTGTTGAAAGTGATGAAAAGGCGATGAAATATGATGAAAGAGGCGCTGAACTGTGTTATAAGGTGATGAATAAGAGATGAAATGTGTTGAAAGCGTTGAAGAGAGTGATTTAATGCTTGGTATTTAAGATTTAGAATACATTTATAATTTAAATATTTTTATTCAATTAAGATTATAATTACACAAGCATAACATTTAAATATATATATATATATATCCTGCCTAACCATTCTCTATACTAACTAACTAACATTAAAACGATCTATTTACAGTTTGTTTGGTCACTGGTCCAATATTTTTATTTTCTTAGACTAAATTATATGATAAATTCAAAGATGAAAAATATGCAAAATAAATGAACAACTATATACATCATTTTATATTTATCTAAAACAAATGAACAATATATATACATCAGAGAGATGCGATGGAAGTAAGTTGAAAGGCGTCGAGGATGATGAAGGATGATGAAAGAGTGAGAAAGCGTTGAATGTTGATGAGAGAGAGATAGAAAGATGCAGAAAGATGTTGAAAGAGAAAGTATTGAAAAAGGTTGGATAAAGAGTTTTGTAAATAGTAGATAAAGGTTGATAGAAGAAAGTACACTTAATGTGTAAAGCGTAGCCGTCGGCCGCAATATCGCCTCGATAGAAATATTTCTTTTAAAATAATACATATTATGCACTGGGGGTTTGTGTAAGCTGACTTACCTAAGTTTCAGCGACTATATACACTAATTTATATACATGGGTCTTTATTAATTACAATATTGTGTTATATATTAAATAACAAATATGTATTCTCCTTTTAAGAAGCAATTTTGGTTCTAATGTTGGTATATGATATTTAAGAGTTACTCAGTTTTTTTTTTAAACAACGATTTTGTCTTAATGATTATGGTGAACTTTGAAGAGTTTGCAGTTTTTTTTTTTTAACTATAACGTGTGTTTTAAACTTCCAGTTTTTCCTACTTTATTATGTGTTAACAATTTTGTCTTAGTGTCATGGTGAACTTTAAACAGTTTACAGTCCTTTTTTTTATAACGTGTGTTCTAGTGTTAAATGTTGAAAGGAGCTTTAACACCATGTTTCAGTGTTTGTGTGTTATTTGTCTCAACATTGCCTTTGTGCAGCATATCGCCTCGCAACCTTGCTATAGTGTTTGTTGCCATTTTTAAAGATTTTCACAATTTGTTTTAGTGTTAATGTGTCATTTAGAGAAATTGCCATAACCTCATCCTTATATAGTACACCGTTTTTACACCGTTTTATTTAATGAGCTATATGAGAGATTTTAGATGTAAAATAAGTGTTACTATTTACATGAGCCAAATCGACCCAGCAGTTAGAGCGAGAGGGGGGGAATCAGATGTTTCCTCCTTTCACGTGACGCCACTGTTTACCCCGACCGGTTGTGCCAGACAAGAGGGAATACCAGGAAACTCTGTCCTACTGACATCGCTCCCTCAACACGAGAAACGACATCTTGGGTTTTCGTGTTCTCCTGGTGTAGAATTGGCTCAGCCTCATTTTAGTATAGTATATAATTAAGAGTTGTCTCACAACCTTGTTTTAATATGACACACCGTTTTGAAGAGTTTGTACAACCTGCCAGGATATGATTTAGGAAAATTTTAGTTTCCTTTTATTGTTATGTTACAATTTTATCCAACAGTAGAACCAGAGGGACCACAAGAGACGACAATCTTGAGAAACCCGCTAGAGATAGTTAATAGAGTCATTGGTGGCAATGTTGGCGGCGCTGAAGTATGCCGTTCGACCAGGGTCAAGAAACCCACCGAGTGCAGATCGTGTTCAGGTTGCCAATGATTTGACTTATAGGAAGTGTACTAGAGCTAGTCGAATTTTGATCATAGTAAAATGTGTTAGGATGTAAGTTAAAGGCCCTAGATTGTGGTTTTAAAGAGATTTCAGTTTTTTTTTTTTTGAAGAAGCTATTCTGTATTAATAGCATGTTGTAATTTAACACCTGAGTTCGACAGTATATTTTGTTTTAATTTTTAATTGAAGGTTATGAATAATGGTTCAACTTCAAGATTAATTAGGAAACCTAGATGCTTTAGATATCTGCTGTGCTTGTAACCAATTTCTCTGTGGAGAGACTTGAAACATGTGCTGGGTAAAAAGCCCCTATAACTCCTTGTTTTTTAAGTCATAGTCTAAAGGGGGTTTCTAATGAGAGTATGTAATGCAGTTACAATCTAAGAATTGATAGAGCAACGAGTAACCTCTGTTGTTAAACTTCAGAACGAGCTGGGTATCAAAAGCCCTATAAGTCCAAAGAAAGAGTTTAACTGAATAGCAGAGAAAGAAGAAGCGTTGGCAAAACACTTGTGGACCTATCATATATTGGCAATGAGGTAAATACTTGAAGTTCAGTTCGCTCCATTTAAGTGCTAGTTTGGAGATTCATTTGTTTAGACACCAAGTGTCAAGATAAGAAGATTTTCAAATTGTGAGACACACAGTTAAAGTGTTAGGTTAGATTTCAGCATTTGATTGTTAACAATCAATTTTATTAATTTGTTTAAATATAAATAATGTTTATCCACGTATAGATAACTTTTATGTAGAGTTTGTATGAGGCATTTATTTAAGTCAGTAGGGCTTTAGTCCCCACTTTGTTTTAATTAGATAACTTTATTTGATTTCTCATTGGTCCTGAAAGACTTTATTATTATTAGGGTTTATTTGATAGATAATTGTAGTACTTTGGCATTTATAGCAATTTTTAACTATAGTATGAATGCAGTCTGCGAATGAAATATGTATGAATGGAATGACTAATGATTGTTGTCAAAGTTAAAAACTATTATACTGTTAGACCAAATTTACTTTAGCATAGGATAAGGGAACCAATGGGTTCAATTTTAAATTTGATTTCTTTATTTGTTAGGAACGATAGCCTCACAGGGCTGTACAACTCTACTGTTAGGAAAGGTATTCGCTCCATTTTGTTAGGTCTCCCCTTTCGGGAGTATAAAAATTTTTGATTTCTATTACCAGGGTAACCAAGTACTCTTTGTTATTTATATCATCTTGAATTTTAAGAGTCGTAGATAATGACCATGTCTCGATTCTCAGACTGGGGATTTGTGGAAGGTCACGGTCAGACCAAAAGCCTGCAAGTCCCCCCCTCATTAGAGGGAACGGAGAGGTATCAGGTGAACTTTGTGCTAGGTGGGGGGGATTCAGTTGCCGACGTCGCAGACTAAGTGTAAAGCGACGAAAACCTCGGGTAACCGATCTGACATCGTAATTTACGACGCTTTGAGCGTGACTGAGATGAGGGTGTTACAGTCGGGAGGTTGGAAAGGATCGGCACGTTGGGAGCTCTTTTATATATATTGCGCAGCCTGTAACAAATTCCCCGATGGACGAGCTTAGAAAACATGCGCTGGGTAGAGAAATCGAATTCCCTGTAACTCCTTGTCTATAAGTAAAAGCCTAAAGGGGTTTTCTAATGAGGGTTAACAATTGAGCATGTAACGAACAAGTTATGATTAGACGAAGCGATTCCGTCTACAGATTTTTAGGTACCAGATAGCAAAGTGACAGATGGACTGTCCGGATTCTTTGCGTTTTATATCGCCCCCTGCTAGCAAGAGTTATTCACTTAATTAAAGACTATAGTCTGCCATACGTTTAGTTAGAACGAATTTAAGTCTAAACATCAATTAGTATATAGATTTTTTTTTTAGAGTAATTCATTATAAGATAGGTTAAATTTTAAATTAATAGGATACAAAATGAACTTTTGAAGCAGATTGCCAGAACATGCCAATATAGCGGTCCAGATTTGAAGAGGAATTATTAATATTTTTTTTTGGGAAGATCGAATATAAAATATTTTTCGTTTTGAGACGGTAAAATGACCTAGAGCAATGGGTTATTTTGTTTTACAAGATTTGTTTTTCCAGAGAAGTACTAAGAACCCAGGTGGGAGGACATATATCACAAGATATGAGTTAGACCTAGTTTCTATCCATCATAATTATTTCAGAATTAGTTTAAGTATTTTTTTTACTAAAGGGATTTTTTTTTTGGTCAAAGTTTATGAGTACACATTCTATGGATAAGCTAAACAATGTATAGTAGGGGTAAACTACATGTTAAAATAAAGGACAAAAGTGGGAGAGATTTCAACCACAGGTAATGTAATTTGGAAGTAATCTGGTTGTGAGAGGCTTCCTTTTGTATTAAGAGAGGCAGGGAACACGCCAGACAAACACTCCCAGTGACAAGTTAGTAAGGACAAGTTTTATTTTTGTTAGATATTACAAGAATTTTGAGATACTAGTGAGATAACCTGGACCCCTCAGTGCATATCTATTCGTTTATTATTTTTATATATCATATATCATATATTATTTTTTTATTATTATATCCACGTATATTTGTATATGTAGAAAGCACAATTCATAGCATAGATATGTGTGACATTTTGGTAGCAGCGTTGTTACCATCTTCGGACAAATGTACCGAATAAAGATTTTTAATCACAATTTATATATTCATTTGTATTCATTATATATATATGTATATCAAACCATTTTTTTTTATAGTAAATACCCATCTTAATATTCCTTATTTTTATCTAACATCGCGTATATCCATATTGTTCCAATTTTTTTTTTTGCATGCATCGCATTCGTGCAGCTCGAATATGTATATTTTTTTTTTCGTTTCTGTTTTACACTATTATTTTTAATGTCATCGATAGGAGTTGCAACTTTAGATTTTTTTTATCATTGTCATTTTGAACATGTATAGCCATTCCTTCGCTGCCATATGTATCGTATAGAACTAATAAAGTTTTTTTTTTTTAGATGTGTTTTAGGAATTGGGCATGTCTACCATACAAACACAATTCCTTGGCGCCCATAATTATTATGTAAACCTGAATGGCATAAGAATCTGTTTTGCACAGAACCTGTGTATAGACCACCCCTTCTCCACCCACTGGGACTGCGGTCGGGGATGTGTGGACTCGACTCACATCTGGGTCAAGACTCCCTGGAATACAGACAGCAAAGGGATGGGCTCAGTATATTGCCCATAGAATGGTAGGGTAGAACTTCCTTCTGTAATCACGATGAATTAACCTGCCCCAGGTTCCATGGCCCGTCTGTTCCCCCTTTGCCGGAGTGACAGTGATTGCATAATGGTATCGTAAAAGAATGCATTTTTACCAATTTCATATTTTCTCATGGAATATTTGATCAGATATGAATTGAAATAAACTCATTCTTTCACTCTGGCAGGGGAGGAATTGTTGGGTCACATTTCACCAAACAGACCCAACAAAGATGTAAACATTCTTTTACATCCTAGGTACATACACGCAGTGTCTCGCCGAAAGTGTTTGGTGTACAGATGGATGCCCTACGGGAATGGCCGACGGTGGTTCAAAGACCAAGCCGGGGGGGGGAGACGCAGCCCTGGACACGATTCCAAGATCTACTGGAGGAGGATGATATCGGCCCCTGATTAAGATGGATACAGATGGATGTCCCACGGCAATGGCCGACGGTGGTTCAAAGATCAAGCCGGGAGGGAGACGCAGCGCTGGACGCGGATACCCGTGGATACTAAGATATATCAAGGAAGGCACAGCCCTGACCAGGAGCCCGACGAAAACAGGAGCAGGAGTCCAACCACAACATAAGCAGAGAGCTGACGGACAGTGGAGAAGCCACCTCAACAAGAAGAAACGGACATCCAGCATGCGACTTTGTAAAACCTACCTTTTAATTCTTGTATATATAACCTATGACATGACATTTTGATGGATGGGGACCATTTATTAATATTCTTGGGATTTCTTAAAGGAGAAATTAGCATATAAGTCTCTCAGAGGGGTAGCATCCTAAATTGGATTTTAATTCCATTGTTAATTTAAATTTATCTCTCAATAAGACAGATAAATTCTGAATTTGGTTAATATTTAGTAAGCCGTGTAAGAATATTTCTAATTCATAATTTTCCTTAAAAATAAAAATTTAATAAAATAATATTTTCTCTCAATAAGACAGATAAATTCTGAATTTGGTTAATATTTAGTAAGCCGTGTAAGAATATTTCTAATTCATAATTTTCCTTAAAAATAAAAATTTAATAAAATAATATTTTCTCTCAATAAGACAGATAAATTTCATAAGCTGAGTTAGAATATTCTTAATTCATAATATTTTTCTAATAAAATATTATTTTTATTCCTTAAATTTTAACTGTAGTAATATTATTTTTCCTATTTAATATTTCGAGAATTTAGTATATTCAAGGTTTATTATTCTGTGGGAGTTAGAGATTGAGGGCGCTGAAAAAAAGGGATACCGGGCGAGATTTTTTGGGGGAGCTGGACCAAGGACCAGTCAGTTTTTGACGCGGCTTTCGAGGGGGGCGGACGGAAATTCCCCACCGGGCGAGAAGTAGGTGGCCGAGGCGTTTAGGTAAGTTCCACTCTAAAATTTTTATCGTGAAGACATATTTATATACATGACGAAGTCATGGTAGGTAGAAAGGATTGTTTTTTTTTTTTTTTTGATAAAGACGCCTTGCCATTTATAGCGAGTTCATAGTGAGAGAGGGACTTATTCATGTATTAATAGATAGATTATTTCGCCCAAACAAGATCGCCTTGAAAGAGGTGTTATAGGCTCATATTTTACTTAACTATGTCATGTCATAGTAAATACAATTTGTTTTACATTGTATTTTTTTTTTTAATATATCCCTTATTTGTCGAATAAAAGTTGATGTGGTAAATTTTAATGTGTACTAATGTCTATATAAAATCACAGATCACACATGAACTTTGGTGCGTATGCTGTGGATATTGAGTGTATTATAAGAGGTTCATTGCCTTATCATAAACGGAGAATATGTATACACCTGAATTTCTTTATATGCTAAAGGAGATCAAGATATAAATGTTTTTATAATCGAAGCTCAATTACAAGACGAATGTTAATTCGAGTGTATACATTATTTACTGTGTATGATGTAATGTAAGAGCGTATCTTACGTCCCAAAAATGTCATCTTAAACAAATCACATATTTTGATTATTTATATGAGTTCCTGTGTTCGTCATACAATATCGAGTGTATACCTGAGTGTAAATTTGGTTATTATATATGCTGGTGTAAGTATTTGGCGAGTGTTACATTTGTATGTCTAAGTTAAAGGATGGAGTTTAGTCATCTAGATGTAGAAGGTCCTGGCTTTAGGACGCAACATATGTACAACAAAAACAAAATATTTATTTTTTGGAAATTATGTGTATATGTTTAATTTATTTTTATTTTATAAATAACATGGTTTATTATTGATTTTAAAAGAAGGCCTGAGAGGCCGAACGCCAGTAATTGTGTAAGGAAAATAGGCGCCAGTAACTAAGGGTTAAATCTTGATTAAGTGTTTTCTAAACATGCTAAAACTTAAAGAAAGTATTATAAAACTATTTTAGAGGCGTAATATTCTTTTTTAAAATAAAACAATTTCTACTGTCCTTACTGCGATGGAAAAATTAAAGGGAGGGCCTGGCTCATCAGTGGTGAACCCTCCCAGCGGTTTCGCCAGTTTAATCTACCATACCGCTGTTATATTGCATTTTTGGAACTTCCTTTTATAGGTGACTGTTGTAAGACTCTTGGAATGGGTATTTTAGAAGAACTATGGACATAAGCTTTTAGGACAGCAGAATTAAATATAATTATAAATATATAATATACTTCGAGCAATCGCTCTTCCGCAAATATCAAATTGTGTCTTTTATTACAACTCGCCATGTGTAAATAATCTGGACAAGGTGACTCGCGAGCTGTGCTCGAATGTAACACCTGCAAATTGAGATGAAATAAATAAATGCAATATAACAGCGGTATGGTAGATTAAACTGGCGAAACCGCTGGGAGGTTTCACCACTGATGAGCCAGGCCCTCCCTTTAATTTTTCCATCGCAGTAAGGACAGTAGAAATTGTTTTATTTTAAAAAAGAATATTACGCTTCTAAAATAGTTTTATAATTTGATAACAGATGGCGCTCTAGTACATCGTAACATTAAAGAAAGTATATTAATTTATTATGTTAATATTATAAAAATGAAATTTTAAAATTTAAGTGTTAAGTTTGGAAAATAATTATTCACTAGTTTTAAAGATTGCTTGATAAAACATTGACCCTTTTTTTGCTACCATAAATTCCAGCCATATTAATTCTAGTTAAATACATAAAGATTTCTAACAAATTTTGTACATTAAAATGGATATATTATTAAGCTTTAATGAAATATTAAATTTAAATATAAAATTGTGCAACAAATTGAGAAACACTATCGACTTTTAAACAAAGTAACATAAACATTAATTTATAAATAGTTACAAAATGTGATGATGATGGCGATAGGTGTTTGCGTGCTGCGGAAACTACGTTGTAATTATTTTACTTTTGGTTTGGCATCAAGTACATTTAGGTAAGATATTAGTGTTTATATTTATATATATTTTCCCCGTTTTATAATTTTTAGCCTTTTTAAAATTGAATTTTTATTTCAATAATTTTAACTATAAAATTTACGTGTACATTTTGAATAAAATTTTCATTTTATAAACTAACCCTATGGCGAGTAACAAAAACGATTTTATCATAGAAAGTTTGACAATAAATTTTTTACTTTACAAATTTAAAAAGAGCATTTTATATATTTGTGCTATTTAGCTAATTATAAATAGAATAAATGTAATAAATTATTTTAAACAAAATAAACTAATTAAATGTGTTAACATTATATCTTTGTACTTAAATATAGAAACATTTAATTAACAGAAAATAATTTTAACATCTTTGAGAGTGTGGCCTACATTGGGTTGTTTTCTTACAATGTCCTTTTATTTTGCCATTTAACATAGTGGATAAAAGTGCCTTAGTAAATTTTGGAACAAAGGAAAAATTACAAATACTATTTTGAAATAGGTGAATAAATTAAACAGGAAGAAAGTGAACAAAGTTTTAGAATAAAAAAAGGCAGAAAATTTTATTTAAAATATCATCTTTTAAAGGTAAAATTTAGTGTTTGTTTACCTTCCAGCTAGCACCCTATTTAGTTAACATTCTAGCTGCTCAATCTTCTTAGACATTCATGTCTTTCCTGTATTTTATTTCAAATAACAGAATGTTACTTTATAAAACAACTCTTTGTATATTCCAGTAACTAGCAGTCTCCAGTTAGGTTTAAATTGGGTCCAGGATGGACAAAAATTGAAGAAATTTTGTACCAAAATTTGCGTCTCATTGTAACTTTTAAGAATGGTGCACATACGTTAATTACAGCCATGGTGTTCTGAGAGTCAACCTGTTGTGTTTTTAGTAATAAATTATTTTTTTAAACAAGAATTGTCCATGAAAGTTTGTCAACTTATTGATGGTGTCAAATTGTTGTTTGGTCAAATTAATGTTTAGTATTTGAAAGGCTTGAGTTGTGGACATGAGAATATGGTCGAATATAAATGCAAGAGTTGAATTATCATGTGTTGAATCAACAAGGTTATTCTGTATTTCTAACAATGTTCTAACCATTATTTATAACTTGGTTCATACTACTGATTTATTTGTATGGAAGGCTCATTACACCACAAATGATTGTGGCTATTTTCTACTTTTAATTCTATTCCTGACCATAGCTGCCATATAGAAGTCTGATATTTAGTACATTTGTGTTGTTTACTTTTGTTTAAAGAATTTTAACTTCCACATGGTTTGGAAGTATATTGAAAATTAATCACAAATTTTTAAAGATTATAGAAATTGGTCCATTCACGACAACTCAGACCATATTTAATGAACTCCAGCCACTCAATTTGCCAAATAAATGACTGTGCCTATTTTTGTTAGTTTGAAAGGATTTTTTTTTTCTCTCGTCCATTCAGAACCATAGTAACTATTAGAAAAAGATTCCTCTTTTTGGAAAGTTGTTAATCAGTAAAAATGGTAATTGTTTAATAAAAACTGTCATTGATAAAGCACAATTTGGATAATAGATTATAATAAAAGAAAATAAGACCTAATCCAAATAATTTATTAGTGTGTGACGTTTCGGCAACAACATTGTCACCATCATCAGACAAAAGAATAAATGAGAAAACTTGTCTTCTTGGCAGCTCCGGCACCAATCTTGGCCTTCTTGGTTCCCCGAACCAAGATGAGAAAACATGTTACAGCAAGTTCTTATATAGTCCTGTTATCAAGTGTTTAAACAAGATAACAGATAAGGAAAGTAGTTTTTAAGTCAACTTGAAATATTCTTCTTAGAATTAAAAGTGGATTTTTTTTTTTAAATATAATTAAAGGCATATCTGTAAATATCATTTATATTTCCCCTTTCTTCCATTCTATTAATTGAAGCACATGTCTTTTGGTTGAAAAAGGCTTCTTTGAACTGTCTTTTGTAATAATTTTTTTCATAGTCCAGTGTTCTTGGGTTTTCTAAATTGGATTTATTGTGTCCTGTGTCCCTTCTGTGTTCTACAAGAGCAGAATTTTGATTTCTAATAAATATTATGATTGTAGCTATTAAGATTTGACAATATGGAGCTCTCCTGGCCTTTCTTACAAATGCAAAACACATCATCTATATATCTACGCCACAATTGAATATCAGAAGGGAGAGTGCGGGTGATCCAGTGGTCTATTTGTAATAAAACAATTTCGGCTACAATGGAGGATAGAGGGCTGCCCATCGGGGAACCCTTAATCTGTCTGTAGTGGTTCTGAGAGAATGTGAAAGTATTCATGTTTAAACATATATCAGTGAGCTGTACTATAGATGAGGAGGTTTGGGAATCAATGTTCTGTGAGTTGAGAAATTGTGACAAACTGCTAGTGATAAGTTCATGTGGCAGGCTAAGGTAAAGGGAGGTGACATCAAATGAGCACATAATGGTAGAAGGATCGGGGGTCTTAGCGGTTAATTCAATGATAAAACGGGGGGTACTATTGATGGAGTAAGTGTTGTTATAGCTGCTTAATATTGGGGATAGGTAACTGGATAGAAACTTGGCTAGAGGAAAGGCAGGAGATAAATGGTAAGCTATGATAGGGCGAAGAGGTATCTCTGGTTTGTGAATCTTAGGGAGGCCGTATATGTATGCTGAGCTGTGTAGGTTAGAAGTAAAGAGGTTGTAATCATTTGGAGTAATATGTTTGTTCTTTTTTAAGCGGAGCAGCGAAGTTTTATATGCTTTAGTGATGGAGAGACTGACCTGGTTTGATATGAGAGAGAAGGTAGAGCTATCACTGAGGAGGTCATGCATTTTTGAGAGGTAACTATTTTGATTCAAGATAACAGTATTAAATCCCTTATCAGAACGTGTGATTAATATGGATTTGTTGTGTTTTAGTCTCTGAAGTGTGGTGAGATCTGCACGGTTATTGGGGGGAGGGCAATAGGGTTTAGATAAAGATTTAGTCACCATATTCCTGATGGGCCAGGAGAGCTCCATATTGTCAAATATTAATAGCTACAATCATAATATTTCTTTTACTCTAGAGACAGAATCCAATAATGTTATTCATTTCTTAGATATCCTTATTATCCGTACCCCTTCATCATACCATACCACAGTTTACTATAAAAAGCAATGCCCCCCTAGTTACACTCACTTTAATTCTCACTGCCCTACCTCCCACAAAGTTAATATAGTTAAGACCCTTACTAAGAGAATCCATGCCCACTGTTCCCTAGATATTTTTAAAACCATAGAAAGAAACAATATCATATCTCACCTCTCCAAAGCTTTTTTCCCCCTTGCTTTTATTAATAGATATACATACACACCGGGCGCCCCCGTTCCATCCACAACTTATAGATCTATATGTTTCCTTCCCTACTCCCCCCCTGCAGTTGATATACCAGGTCTATTAGTATGAAACGCGAAAATTTTCAGTGAATTCAAAAGTTCACCAATTCCATACAACAAAATATTTTTTATTCAAAGTAATTGCCCTGATTAGCTATACACTCGGACCACCTTTCAGGCAATTTTCGAATTCCTTGTCTGAAAAATTCTATTCCTTTTGAGTCGAACCAGTCAACAAGACATTTTCGGAGTATGTCTGAGTTCGAAAATTCCTGGTTTTTTAGGGCGTGTCCTAAAGATGTGAAAAGGTGGTAGTCCGACAGCGCTAAGTCTGGTGAGTACGGCGGGTGGGGTAAGCGTTCCCAGCCCAAGTATTTTATGGTGTTTTTGACCACTGTAGCGTTGTGGGCTGGAGCGTTGTCATGCTGCAGTATCAGCTTGTTGTGCTTTTCACGCAATTCCGGTCTTTTTTCATTCAATTCCTCTCTCAAACTGTGCATTTGTTGTTCGTAGCGACTAGTATTGACCGTTTCGCCAGGTTTCAGGAGCTTGAAATATACTACGCCGGTCTGGTCCCACCATACGCAAAGCATTGCCTTTTTTCCTAAGCGATTGGGCCTAGGCTTCCGTTTTGGAAATTGGTCGAGCAGGCCCCACGACTTTTGGCGCATAGGATTGCTGAAGTGGATCGATTTCTCATAAGAAGTTACGATTCGGTGCAAAAATGACTTGTTTTCATGCCTGGCGAGCAGCCCTTCGCAGGTTACCAGACGCCGTTCTTGCTGCCTTTAGCTCAACTCGTGGGGGACCTATCTGGAAAGTTTTTGGGTCATTCTGAGGCTGTTTAAACGTAGGGAAACAGAACCTTGAGACACCTGGAGCTGTTTCGCGAGTTTCTCCTGCGTTTGGGTACTGTCGTCATCCAACAAAGCTTGCAGTTCAGCGTCCTCGAACTTTTGGTGCGGTTTTCTACGTGATTCATTATCAAGTTCGAAATCGCCACTTTGGAATTTTTTAAACCACCTGCAACACTGTGATTTGCTCAGAGCGTGGTCGCCGTGAACTTCCTCGAGCATTCGGTGGGCTTCAGTGGCACTTTTCTTCCAGTTGAAGGCGAACAACAAAACTTCCCGCAAATGGGCACTTTTTGGCTCGGAAATCACCATTTTCCACGGGCTCCAGAAATTTTCCACGATTTGAATTTTTCTAAAACTCCACGCATGCTGATGCCACGTGAGTCAAAAAACAAAATGCCTTCAACAGCGCCACCGTTGGCTCAAATAAAGTTGCACAGCGCCTTCTGGCAGCCATTGTCGCGTTTCATACTAATAGACCTGGTAGCTAGACACCTCAAATCATACGGCATCCGTACCTATTATAAAAACTCCCCCAACCTCCTCACATCCCTCCGGCATCCTCATACTAAGCCCCTTGTTCCCATAGATCCCCTCCGTTCTGATGGCGCGGTCTATTCCGTCTCATGTGATGCTCCGCTACTTATGTAGGCGAGACGGGTAGAACTGTTGCCATCAGGATGTCTGAGCACTCCCTTAACATATCTAACCAAGACTCCAAATCTCTCATATATCAACACATACAAGACACAGGCCATACTTTTAACATCAAACACCCGACAATACATTACAGACGCATCCGCAACCAACATCAAAGACTCATACTAGAATCCATAGAATCCCATAAGCAAGGCAGCATCAACAGAAAAATCGACCTCCCTGAAGCCTATCATGCTCTCCTGGCCATCATGTAGTTCTCCCTATAGTTGCCCGTGTCAGTCATGTACTATATTTCAACAATATTCCCGTTTCCAATTATAATATTAGCATCTCATTTTTGAAGAATAGATTCTCTATATGCATTGTTTCATAATGATGTAAATTTCTTATTTGCAATTCTCTTTACCATAGTTATGTAAATATCATAAATGTATATATTCTTGTCTGCCATGTGTACCATGTTTGTATCGTCGCGTTTGCTTTACACTGCCTGTCGAAGGGTTCTCACCCGAAAGCTTGCGTTTATTTAAAAATTGTTTAATAAACTCGTCTTCTCTTATTTTATTGATTATAATATACCTTGCTGAGAAGAATCTCCTATTTCTGATTAGTAAAATGCATTGTTCAATTTAGATATAGGTATTTTATCTTTGAATATATATCTATATATAAGGGTGTATATATAGATAGACTATATAAATATAACAAATTTCTATGGTAGGATATATGGAAAACTGTTAAATCAATGGGGAAAATGAGCAAAAAGTATATCACACGAGGTCTGCAGAAGCCATATGAATTACATGGGATTCTGCGAACTTGTAGGCCTGTCCACAATCACATGGGTTAGCTGTGATCTTGTTGGGATTTTAAATATTCAAATTGGAAAAAAATTTCAGACAAACTATAAATATCATGAAAAATGGAATTATGTTTTTAAATAAATGTATTTATCTAAAAATTATATAGTTAAAACTCGTATAGAAAGAAATAAAATTAGTTCAATTTATCTCAATAGAGTTTCAATTATTAGTAAATAAAGCAAATCTATTTTGAAGATATGTAAATAAAGATTGACCTGTTTGGAGCAAATGGATTAGAAACAATGTTGGTAAAAATTGAAGGAAGAGAGGAAAACCTCCAATGAGCTGGCTACAAGTGATCAAGAAAGCTACCAGAAGGTGACTAGAGCTGTGAATGTTCACTAACAGATCAAAAAGGAGTCTTGGACATTAACAACATTATAAAGATGCTAATAACTTCAAAAATTTGCATAAGAATGAACTATTTATTGTGTAATCCAGCAAGTCCTCCCAAGTTGGCTATTGTTCCATATTAGATCTCTGCTGTCAAATCACTCTCATCAAGCTCAAGGATAATGAAAGAAAAATGACTCAATTGAATTTATTTGCATAGACTTCCATGAAGAATATTTACATATAAGAATTCAGTTATTATGCAAATACAGTAATTCATAAATACAACTGAAATAGCTACAAGTGCAGATAGAAAATGACAAGAATAAATGATATTTTTAATATGAAAAATACCAAATAAAGTGATTAGAAAATAATTTTTCAATTGATTTTCTGTGTAATAATCTTAAAAGTCTTCAAAACTTTATTAATTTTTCCTTTCTGTCTTAATATAATTCAATTTATAATTAGCCAATATAATAAATATTCTATTATAAAGTTTGTATCTATATATTAAATAAACTTTGTACCAGAAAGGGGCACCTCTCCCTTTAAAAGTACATAAAAACAACTATATACAGTCGAACTTCTTTAATTCAACGCCCCAAGGGATCAGAGCTTTCGGTTGAATTAAAGGAAGTGTTGAATTAAGGTTAGATGATTAGCTAATCATCTAACTCACTAAAATATTTTTAATAATTGCTTTGTAATATAAATTGATAATATTAATTGAAACCATTGTGTGTGTTCTTTTTTGTATTATTTTTTTTTTCATGATTGACTTTAGTATCAGGGACAAAATGGCAATAATACATATTTTTGAAACAGAAAATAATTACAAATAATATTTTACTCTAATTGAAGAATATAGCAGTTGAAAGAAATAAATATGGAAAATAAAAAGAAAATTTAAAAATAATATTTAAAAATAATCATGAAGAGATCTTTTTAAAAATTCCTTTATAGATGTCTGTTTTTGCACTGAAATCCTATTCAGGATATATTCCAGATGGTCTATTTTTAAAAAACATGCATGTCTTTCTTCCTCTGGAATGTGTTTTTAAATAACTATTGTATTAAAGACATCCACTGCTGCTGCAGGTGTTATTGATTTTGTGTTTAAATCTTTTATAATAATATGGAAATGGAATATTTAAATAAAATGTTATCATAATTATTGTGGCTACATTTTATGAAGATTTATTTATTTGAAAGGAAATTATTTGTAAATTTTAAAATAACTAAAATATTTCAATGCTGAAAATTAAAAATAAAATAATATTAATAATTAGCACACAAAGCCTAAATTCCCGCGTAAAAAAACAAAACAAAACAATAACACTCGCGACATTGCGCCACCGCACTGCAAAGTGAAACTTAAACTAACAGAAACCAAAAGTGTGCAGCGCGATCCTATCGGCACCCGCCGATGCCGATCGTCGCCGCCGTAATACCGTTTAGCGGTAAAGTTGTATGTAAAAAAACATTCAACTGTCGAAATTTGAATTTTTAAATGGTCGAACTATCGGAACTGTCGTATTATCGATACTGCCGAATTACGGTTTGTTATTTGATAGGCCGGAGGTTGGGACATCAGAATATGGTCGAATTAAGGTAGGGTGTCGAATTTTCGTGTGTCGAATTAACGAGGTTATACTGTACTTACATCACACAACACAAAAATAAAGGGAGCCTCCTTCTGGTACAAGAATCTTCCCACAATGTTGTAAATTATCTAAAATATAAAGTTGGCCAAAAGATAGGTCATTGAATACAAGGTGTTAGAAGGCCATCCTATGGGACAATTTGGAGGAGTTTCTTATCATCTTCCCACCACAATGGGTAGTAAATTGTTGGAAATGCCTGGCTCATCAGTTCACTATTGTATTAGGTTGTTTCTACTACAATTATACATCATTGAGAGACACTGTCTCTACACCTTAGTTCCATAATTACCTTTGAACCCAACAACCTGATACAATAGTCTGTTAGAATCTGGATGGGAGGACTTACCACATAAGTCTTTCCTATAAGTTCATATTGCTGTAATAAAAGTCCTTTTTAGTGGTTAGATTCTTACAGAGCACAAATAATTTACATTTGCTTTATATGACATACTTTGAGAAAATAAAAATATATTTATTAAAATACATTATTAAAATATAAAAGAGGCAACATTCATCAAAAAAATATTTAGTGAATACAACTTTAGAAACTTACTTTATGGTTTATATTATATCTGCTAAAACACAGCGGAAATTAGAACTATAATTAGTTTCAATATTGATTGATAGATGGCGGTACTAATCCACGTTTCTCTTCCTGTCTAGATAACTTTCTGTTTTTGCTATTGTGAAATTGGATGAAACAAGTAAGTTTATTTTATTTTTCTTTGGCTTTATTTTATAAAATTCTTCGAAATATTTATTTAAATCTTCATTAGGTGTTTTCTAAACATTTTAAAATCTAAAGAAAGTCTATTTATTTATTATGTTAATATACATATATTATAAAAATGAAATTTTAAATTTTAAGTGTGAAGTTTGCAAAATAATTATTCACTAGTTTTAAAGATTGCTTGATATATAACATTGACCCTTTTTTTTGCTACCATAAATTCCAGCCATATTATTTCTAGTTGAGTACACAAAGATTTCTAACAAATTTTGAACATTAAATTGGATTTATTATTAAGCATTAAGGAAATATTAAATTTCAATATAAAATTGTGTAACAAATTGAGGAACACTACCGACTTTTAAACAAAGTAACATAAACATTAATTCATAAATAGTTACAAAATGTGATGATAGATGGCGATAGGTGTTTGCGTTCTGGGGAAACTACGTTGTAATTATTTTACTTTTGGTTTGCCATCAAGTACATTTAGGTAAAATATTAGTGTTTATATTTATATTGTCACTGTAAGAATCTCAAGCAACAGGCGAAGATAAATCAAACAATAATCGTTTTATTGCTGCCAACGAACAGACTCCCCTAATCAAAGAATACATGAATATATATATATCAATCATTAATTCAATATATGCAAAACAAACCCAAACAAAATCTGAAACTTAATTATGTAAAACAATACAACAAATAACGCTACAATGCCCCCCTCTCCAAAAGGACAGCGTCCTCATGGTTAGACGGCAGGCTCATCCTCGAGTAGGTCCAGTTGTTCGTCCGGGTCACGGTAGTTCTTCATTCTCACTACGTGCACAATTTCCTTTGGCTTACGACGGCGGTTAGTAGTGTCTAGACTTTCGACTTCGTACGTCACCTCCGAAATGCGTCTCGTCACCCTATAAAGGCCGAAATATCGTTTTATTAATTTTTCGGATATCCCTATTTTCCGGACGGGTATAAATATCCATACTTTATCGCCTGGCTGATAGCTCACCCCTCGATGTTTGGCGTCGTAGAGTCGTTTATTGCCCTCTTGCACTCTCAGTGTATGTAGCCGAGCCAATTGTCGCGTCTCCTCTGCTCGGGTCACTATCTCTCGATTATAGTCCTCTTGATCTTCATCTTTTAAAAGAGGAAACAATGTGTCTAATGTAGTTTCAGCTTCTCGTCCATGGATGAGGCTGAATGGGGTGAATCCGGTGGTGACTGCTTCGCCGTATTGTAAGCAAACGTGATGAAAGGAAGAATAACGTCCCATTCTTTTTGTTCAACGTCCACATACATTGACATCATGTCGGCCAGGGTTTTATTAAGTCTCTCAGTGAGACCATTCGTCTGAGGATGGTACGCCGTGGTAAATCTCTGAGCCGAGGAGCAAAGTTCCGTCAGCTCGGATATTTGTTTAGACTGAAAAACCCTACCCTGGTCATTAATTATTTCTCGTGGTGCTCCATGTTTAAGCACTACGTCCTCCAGGACGAACTTGGCCACTTGCTGAGTGTCTGCCGATGGTAAGGCTCGGGTGATAGCGTATCGCGTCAGATAGTCTGTGCAAACTATTATCCATTTATTTCCTGAATGGGATATTGGGAATCTTCCGAGGAGATCAATTCCGACTCTTTGGAACGGAACAGAGGTGGGTGGTATTGGTTGCAGCAACCCGGGCGGTCGCAAGGGAGCATGTTTACGATGCTGGCACTCCCTACAGTGACCGACATATTTTCTTATGCTCCTCAGAAGACCTGGCCAAAAATACCTCCTCCTTATTCTATCATGGGTTTTAGCCAACCCTAAATGACCGGCAGTTGGATTATCGTGGAGACTTCTGAGGACGTCAGGGCGCAAATGCCTGGGGATCACTAATAGCCATGGTTGCCCCACTGGGTCGAAATTCCGCTTGTAAAGAGCTCAATTGATTATTTTGAAGCGGTTTTGATCGTTATTCAAACATTCCTCCGATATTCTACAATTACCGGATCTTTCCGCTGTTCCGCGACAATATCAGTTAAAGCAGCTAATGTTGGTATGTCATCTTCGAATTCCCATGGTTTATTCGCTTCGATTGGATTGCGTGAGAGACAATCGGCATCTTGATGTTTTCTACCGTTTTTATATACCACGTTCACATTGTACTCATGAAGTCTTAAGGCCCACCTGGACAGTCTTCCCGACGGGTCCTTCAGGCCTGAAAGCCAACAGAGCGAGTGATGATCTGTCACAATTGTAAACGAGTGCCCAAATAGGTATGGACAGAACTTGCCGATCGCCCAAATCGCGGCAAGACACTCCCGCTCCGTTGTTGAATAATTTTTTTCAGCTGTTGACAGCGCTCTTGATGCATATCCAATCGGTTTTTCACTTCCTCCCTGGACCTGGACCAAAACCGCACCAATTTCAAAACCCACTGACGTCGGTGTGCAGTTTGGTCGCATACTTTTCGTCAAAGTGGGCCAAAACGGGTTCCAATGCGAGTGCCAGCTTCAAGGATTCATAGGCCTGCCGTTGATCTGGTCCCCATTCGAATCTGGTGTCCTTTCTCAACAACCTGTGTAGTGGTTCAGCTTTTTAAGCAAAATTCTTAATGAAACGATGATAATATGAGCACATTCCAATGAAACTTCTTACATCAGTGAGGGATTTGGGAGTAGGGAATTTGGACATAGCATCAACTTTATCCGGGTCGGGGTGCACGCCCTCTCCCTCCACCAGATGCCCAAAAATGCTTAGTCGTTTTGTTCCGAACAAGCACTTGTCTGGATTTAACACAAGTCCAGCCTTTGAGAGACACCTGAGAACTAAGTCAAGGCGTCGAACATGTTCGTCAAAGGTGGGTGAAAGCACAATAATATTGTCCAGATAGCAAAGACACATTGACCACTTCAACCCCCTCAGCAAGGTATCCATCATTTTTTCAAATGTCGCTGGGGCGTTACACCAGCCTAAAGGCATAACTTTGAACTCGTACAATCCGTCGAGTGTAATGAAGGCGGTATTCTCGCGATCTGCCTCATCCACCTCAATCTGCCAGTAACCAGAACGGAGGTCCATGGAAGAATAATAACTCGCCCCTCTTAAGCAATCGAGTGTATCGTCAATCCTTGGTAGTGGATATACATCCTTTTTTATGATTTTATTCAGGTATCTGTAATCGACACAGAAACGCCAACTACCATTTTTCTTTTTCATCAATACCACAGGAGAGGACCAAAGACTTTCGGAAAGCTGAACTATACCTCCTTTCATCATTTTGTCGACCTCATTCTGAATGGTTTGACGTTCGACCTGCGACACTCGATATGAACAGCGTTTAATCGGGGGATGGTCCTCTGTATTCATCTTGTGCTTGGCTGTGCTCGTCAGATTAGACGGAAACTTATTAAATTCAAATAAGCCGCTGAAACTCCCAAGTATCGAACATATCCTGGTCCTTTCAAGCATTGATAGGTCAGGGCTTATCATCGAGGCACTGTTTGGGGAGTTTTCCTGTCCAAGAATCCTTGCCGATTGGTGCCCAAAGCATCACAGATGACTGCCAGGTGACTCTCTTCCAGTACTTGTATCTTTCCAATACACATTCCTTTGGGGACAGTTCGATCACATGTACCGATGTTGGTTATCCAAATTCTCCCTTTTCCATGTTGGACAGCGAAGATCGAGGCGGGAACCATCAGATCACGTTCTAGAAAGAGGATCCTCGAAGGCTCCATTACGACATCACTCACACAGAGTATAGCTTCGCTGATTACATTTATCTGATTGGTCGATCCAGCGGGGATTATAAAGCTATCGTCGGCGGCCACAGTTTGGAATATGCTCGAAGAATTCTCTGGCAGTTCTGCTTTTTCTAACAGAATCTCGGCGCTACCACAATCGATTATAGCCCTTGACGCCTCCAGGAAGTCCCAACAGAGAATGATGTCGTGGCTACAACTTGGTAAAACGACGAATTCGAAGAATTCAAACGGCTGTACCAATCCGTTTATATCTAAATGTAAAGTACATTGGCCCCTGGAAACGATATATTTCCCGTCGGCACTTCTAAGTGTCATGCCAGCGTCACTGAACATAGTCTTTTGTGTTGTCTAAAGTGGTCCAAAATAACCGAAAATGAAGCGCCGCTGTCGACAAGGGCAGGAAAAGTTTTATTGTCAATAGTAACGTCCACTATATTCTGTGATAGTTTAGCGGCTATGAGCGGCGGAGGATTTATAATCTCCTCAGCGACCTTACCTCCAGCAAAGGGTGCTTGCTCTAGTTTTCCTCACGATAAGGTGATCAGCCAGATCGTCGGCTTGGCGATATCGAGGGGCGACGTTCAGCTGGGGATCGGCCACGACCTGGATAGGACGACGGGCTTCGATAACTCGGGCGGCCTGGGGTTTCATTGCTATTATAGATCGTTCGCGGGCCGTTCTGGACAGGGTGGTATTTCCCCGGGGGCTGTCGATCTGATGAGCCTATTTCGGCGCTATTAGTCCCGAAATCCATGAGGCTCTTTCATTCTCAGGGAGTTCACGAAAATACTACATCCTGCTATATAAAAAGTATAATTTGCATGTATCCTGCGCTCACTGGGGTTAAAAAAAAAGGAGAAGGACAACTGTAAAGTTTGATTAAGACTGCAATATATTTATTTATCTCTTAAAACAAAAAAAAAATAAGAAAAAATAAATGGAACGGGCAATGAGGATCAAATGGGAAAATTTACAAGGACATACCTGTTAAAAAAATAATCATTATAAAAAAAAATACTTAACTTAGTGCTTCAGTTGGAAGGCCGGGGGGGGGGGGGGGGGGGGGGAATTCCTTTCACTCAAATCTTGTAGAACTACATTTTTGTTTGAATTTTCATGAAACTCTTCTATCCTATATCTCTCTGCTCTAAGAAGAAGTGGCTCTAACTAACTTTTTTTCTCCCCAGGGGGGGTGACCGAAAAAAATAAAATTAATAATAAATCTTTATCTGGTCACCCAAATAGCTGCTTATTTAAAAGAGAAAGGAAATTTATTATAATTTATATACAAAAAAAAAAAAAAGGAGGTGAAGAGATGGGCTGGTTTTACAATGAAGAATGCTCGAAGTCCTCTTCTTTCTTGTCGAGGCAGCTTCTTCATTGTCCAACAGCTTTCCATTGATACTGTAGGTGAACTTTGTGGAGGTCCCCAGGAGTGGCCTCTACAGTCTTCATTGACCACCAGCTTTCCATTGATACTGTGGGTGAACTTTGTGGAGGCCCCCAGGAGTGGCCTCTACAGATCCACCATCCCTCGCCGCTCTCGGCAATACCTGGCGACGTGACCCGGGCGTCCGCATTGGAAACAAACGGGAATATTATCCACCATCCTCCATTCCCTCCATTCGTCAGTCTTTCTTCGGGCAGTTGTCAGTCTTGTAGGATTTTGCCGCTGGTAATACGAGAGTGGTTTCGGTCCTTCAAATCGGCAGCGTTGTTCTCGGTAGTATGGACCCTGCTCCGCAATTGAGGTCAGATTTCTCTCAACCTCTTCATGAATAATTTTCTTCAGGGAGTTCACTTCTGGCATTATAGACTCGGAATGTAGGGCAGTTTTAATTTCTTCTCTCACGATTCGTCGAATCAGATCTTCCAGAGACGAGGAGTTTGGTTGCTCTATACTTGCGACGTTAGGGAGTCGCTCAAACCTTGGTTTCCCTGATGCGTCGCTGCTCGCAAGCCTCTACTTTTCGGCACCAATCGACAAAGCTTCAACAGTATCAATTTCCTTTACCAAGATGACCTGATAGACATCTTCTACCACACCTTTCATCAGATGTGTCACTTTCTCTTCTTTAGTCATATTGGGATTCACTTGCTTACAAGCTCAGAACGTCTTGGATATAGGATTCACAGGATTCTGTACTCTTCTGAGCTCGATTCTGAAGGTTGTCTTTAGCGCGTCTGAGAAGGACACCGCCATTGTCGAATGTCCAGCTAAACATATCCTTAAACACATCCCACGAATCTATTCCTTCTTTCGTTGTTATCATACCATTGGCCAGCGGTCCCTTCCAAAAAGAACGGTGCGTTTGCCAATTTCATCGTGGTATTCCAGCAGTTAGATTTTGCAATACGTTCATAATCCTTCATCCATTTGCCACAATCCTCCGTTCCATGCCGTTAAACACAGTTGGGTTCCGTGTCAAATGTTTGCAAGCATTAACACCTGTGTTAACTCCAGCCCACATTGATATTTTTTCTGATTTGACTATTCTTTTCGTCTATATCAAAACGTGGCTCTAGGCTTTCTAGGCGACGGCTTCTTCTGACAGAGGTATCCGTGATGGATAAGCCTTTGATATTTGCTGTTTATATTATTGTAATGTATTTTAGGTTCTTCTAATGCGAAAGTGTGGCCTGTTTCTTTGCAGTGTTGGAAAATTAGGGATCTATTGATTGATATATATATTCAGGTATTCTTTGATTTGGGGAGTCTGCTTGTTGGCAGCAATAAAACGATTATTGTAGATTTATCTTTGCCTGTTGCTTGATATTCTTACCGTGACAAGTGGTGGAGAATCTGGGTACCGATACCATCGGTATTTCTCCTCATTCTCCACCACTTGTCACGGTAAGAATCTCGAGCAACAGGCAAAGATAAATCTACAATAATCGTTTTATTGCTGCCAACAAGCAGACTCCCCAAATCAAAGAATACATGAATATATATATCAATCAATAGATCCCTAATTTTCCAACACTGCAAAGAAACAGGCCACACTTTCGCATTAGAAGAACCTAGAATACATTACAATAACATAAACAGCAAGTATCAAAGGCTTATCATTGAATCTTTATTATCCAGAAAACACAACAGCATCAATAGAAAAATAGACTTGCCCGAAACATATAACACAATATATCCTAGTACCAGCAAATAATATCAACAATAATATATGTAACTTATACATAATAGCCAATAACCATTGTAAAACTAACTTAAATAATAGAATTCCCAACCTATAAGATAATTCATAGAATATAGCAAACAATAGTAAAATATGTAAATACCTTAACCAAATAAAAAACATATCCTAAGTAAAATAATATGCAAAAATATCCTAATGTATATATGTATATATTAGATGTACATAGAATCATAATAGTTTTAGCATCAGGCGGCGTTATATTTTCTCGTTATATTGTTTCTCCTGTAGAAGGGCAGACAAGCCCGAAAGCTTGAGAAGATCAAAATAAAGATACTTATCTCCGTAAACGTTTTATTCTGATATCAGATATCAATCATTAATTCAATATATGCAAAACAAACCCAAACAAAATCTAAAAAACTTGAAAACCATTTATAAGATTCCATCCTTCAGTGTAGCATATAAAAGCAGAATGATCCAATACAGTATTAGAGCTCTGAGAAGCGGTCTGGTGGATTAAATTGGCGAAACCGCTGGGAGGGTTCACCACTGATGAGCCAAGCCCTCCCTATATATTTTTTCTTCGCAGTAAGGACAGTAGAAGTTCGTTTTATGTATAAAAGAAACATTCGCGCTTTTAAATCATTTTGTTTTATATGTATAGATGGCGCGTTATTGCTTTGTGTTATTATATTCCTAACTGGCCTTGTCTTTATAGTTTGCTGAAGAGCATTGCTCGAAGCAAATATTTGAATGTAGTTCTACTGTCCTATAAGCTTATGTCCATAGTTTGCTTGAAAACCATTTATAAGATTCCATCCTTCAGTGTAGCATATAAAAGCAGAATGATCCAACACAGTATTAGAGCTCTGAGAAGCGGTCTGGTGGATTAAATTGGCGAAACCGCTGGGAGGGTTCACCACTGATGAGCCAAGCCCTCCCTATATATTTTTTCTTCGCAGTAAGGACAGTAGAAGTTCGTTTTATGTATAAAAGAAACATTCGCGCTTTTAAATCATTTTGTTTTATATGTATAGATGGTGCGTTATTGCTTTGTGTTATTATATTCCTAACTGGCCTTGTCTTTATAGTTTGCTGAAGAGCATTGCTTGAAGCAAATATTTGAATGTAGTTCTACTGTCCTATAAGCTTATGTCCATAGTTTGCTTGAAAACCATTTATAAGATTCCATCCTTCAGTGTAGCATATAAAAGCAGAATGATCCAATACAGTATTAGATCTCTGAGAAGCGGTCTGGTGGATTAAATTGGCGAAACCGCTGGGAGGGTTCACCACTGATGAGCCAAGCCCTCCCTATATATTTTTTCTTCGCACTAAGGACAGTAGAAGTTCGTTTTATGTATAAAAGAAACATTCGCGCTTTTAAATCATTTTGTTTTAAATTAATGTTTAGTATTTGACAGGCTTGTGTTGTGGGCATGAGAATATGGTCGAATAAATGCAAGAGTCGAATTATCATGTGTTGAATCAACAAGGTTATTCTGTATTTCTAACAATGTTCTTACCACTATTTATAACTTGGTTCATACTACTGATTTATTTGTATGGAAGGCTCATTACACCACAAATGATTGTGGCTATTTTCTACTTTTAATTCTATTCCAGACCATAGCTGCCATATAGAAGTCTGATATTTAGTACATTTGTGTTGGTTACTTTTGTTTAAAAAATTTTAACTTCCACATGGTTTGGAAGTATATTGAAAATTAATCACAAAATTTTTAAAGATTATAGAAATTGGCCCATTCACGACAACCCAGACCATATTTAATGAACTCCAGCCACTCAATTTGTCAAAGAAATGACTGTGCCTATTTTTGTTAGTTTGAAAGGAATTTTTTTTCTCTCGTCCATTCAGAACCATAGTAACTATTAGAAAAAGGCTCCTATTATTGGAAGATTGATAATAAGTAAAAATGGTAATTGTTTAATAAAAACTCTCATTTGTATAGAGGAGTCTTCTAATGAGACTGACCTTTCATGCAGATTCTACTTTAGTAATGTCACCACATTTGCCTCTTTCTTTTTTCTCTCACAAAAAAAAAAAAAAAAAAACTTTATCTCTTTGCTACCAAATTTTCTGTTTATACTTGTTCAACTTTTAACTTAGAAATGTTCTCCAACTGTGTGGATCATGTTCCAGAACATGGAGAACACCTGCCCATTCCAGGGATGTTCCCAGACCTTCAACAATATGTCAGAAGCCATGTTGCACAGTACCTTGTGCCAATTTTGTTTGGTGGATTGCCCTCAGTCCTGCAGAACAAAAATATTGAGAAAAGATCTGGCATCTCACTTGACAATAACCTGCAAACGTCTATTTGGAAGTTGTCAGTTTTGTGGAGCAGTCCTAACTCAGGATTCTCTCCAGCAACATGAGGCTCTATGTAACCAAACTGGTGTCAGCCCTGGGGAGAGTGTCCACTCTGTTAGTAAGAATCCTCAGTCATGTGAGCTGCCGGGCCAGGAATGTAGAAAGGAGGCAGATGTTTGTTTAAAAGAAAAAGATGAAAAATTACTGAATGTTTACCTCCCTCTTATATGTGATTCAATGAGGGACCTTTCACTGGAAATGTCACAGTGCAAAAACCTGCTGAAAGAAAACCTGGACCAGATCAAAGTCAGGAATGAGTTCAGGGGAGAGGGTCTGGAATCTCCTATCATTCAGCTCCTTCAAGAAATCAGTTCCAGTATAAAAGCTCAATCTGGAGAGAAGGAAGATCTCAAAGCCTGGCAGAGGGAGATGTCATGCCTCATGGCAGTTATGACCCGGCAGCTAGAAACTTCTCAGGCTCCCCTCAGCCATATATTGGTCAACCAGAGGTCCGCTGGGTCATCTCTAGCAGGAGTCCAGAACTTGACTGCCATGTTGTCCAATAAGATTGAGAAAATATCAAACCAACATCTTGTTGACCTCAGATACATCAGGACTGAACTAGAGGGTGTGAGGTCAGAATTGTCCACTGGCCCAACTACAACCTCACTTGGTGAAGATCATCTACAAGGATTGGAGAGAGATTTGAAAAGCACAAAAGAAGAACTGGATACTGTGAAGGCAGGATTTCAAGTTACCATAAATGAACTGAGCACGATAAAGACAGAATTACAAAACACTAAAGGAGAACTGAATGCTGTGAAGTCTGAATTACATGTTAACAAAAAAGAACTAGAAACTATGCTGACAAAACAACAAGTTGATAAAAAAGAACTGAAAGCTATGCAAATAGAATTAATTCGTAACAAGGAAGAAATAGAAATTTTTAAAAAAGTAGTAAATTGTAAAAACAAAAAAATTGATTCTTTGAAGGAAGAAATAGAAAGTATAAAAACAGAACTACAAGGTACTAAGAAAGAAATGGCCACTGTGAGAACAGAGCTCCAAACTACTACCACCACCTGCTGTGATGTCAAATGTCATGAGAATCCAGTGAAAATAGCAGATGTGGGGCTTGACTTTACACTTGGTGTCCAGAACTGGCTTCCTACTGGTGGAATATATTTTGACATGTTGAAGGACCTTCAGAAATATCTGTATGGAAGTGGAGTTCACAGAGATAAATTGGAACAACTCTGGTTATTTAGTTGGTATTATTCGAATGATGTCCCACAAGATAGATCAGTTGAGACAATTAAGAATATTGATGGCACTGAGTACAATGTTAGGAACAAGTGGAGAGTTGGAGGAGAGAGGATTGAAGTTGAGGTGTCATTCCATCAGAGAGGTGGAGGTGTCAACACTCTGGCCCAATATAAATATTGTATTTTGGAAGTGTGGGATATTATTCTCATTGGTAGTGTATTTATCAACTCTGTGTTGGTTGGTCAAACCTGCCGCTACCTGATAGACACAGAGAAGTTCAAAAAATATTTTAGTAAACCCGGTCATATGTATGTACGTATAGTTTTGTGTAAACCACAGTGATATATTTTCTGCACAGAGAAATACCATTATTACCATCAGTTACCACAAATATAATTAGGATCACTATGTCAACAATAGAGTTCTCTCCATTTTAACTTTCAGTCATTTTATATCTCCACATTTAATTTACCATTTTATATCTACTGACTTTATTCTCCCAACATACAATGTAAAAAACACATTATTTACATTTCTAATTGTTAAATTTATTCCTTATAACACTAAATTATATTGTTTGACATAGAAAAATTAGGAAAGACAAAGGTCAGGAAGTAATTCATTTGTATCCCCACAATTAAACCCTCTTTACATCAAAGAACAGAGAGGCAAAGAGATATGTTTACCTTGTAGCAAAATATTGAAATTAGGTATCTCTTTATGTTAAATATTCTGTTACCCTATTTCCATCATGTTTATAAATAACCCACTTTTATATGAAACTATCATCATGGCATTATAAAATATCAATGGTAATTTCCTAATGGTATTGTTGTTGACCAGTATCAGTACTGAATGGGATTTATTTCTAATCACTTGTATGGTTGTTTGAATAAAATATATTTGCCACATGTCTCTTTAGTGTATTAACTAACCACTAACTTGAAGTTAACTACATACCATGATTATCATTGCCTGTGACATGTTTACTTAGAAGTAAAAAATATCCATATAGACAAATTTAAACGCTGGTCACTTAATTTACTCATCTAATTTCAATAGCCAATTACTTAACCCTTAACAGGATGGGTTGGGTTGATTCCGCCCATGCCTAAACTTAATATATGAAAAAGTATTTTTTTCGTTTACTGAGAGCTACCAGCTTTCATTTTTTTTACATTTTAAAGTGGTACAAACATTTTCCAACCATCATTTATAAATATCATTTGGTGAAGGGGGTTAAATTTGCATGTGGGGGCGGATTCGGCCCATCCAGGAGCTTGAGAATTTTTCAGTCAGTGTTAGCTCGTGGCTCATACTTGAGTGGCTTTCTTCCGCTATTTTTTTAGCTTCCTCTTATAAAGAAAACACTTTTTTCTTTGAATAAGCAGAATTATCAATCAAGTTAACAGAGATAACTATTCCTGCCAATCCAAATTATATGTAAGTTTTAGAGATTAGTCGACCATTTTAGAAGAGTAATAGAAATATTACAGCAGACAATTGGTTCACTTCAGTAGAATAAGTTGAAAGAACATGGCCTTACATATTTAGGAAGGATGAGAAAGAATAAACCTCAGATTCCACCACAATTTCAACCGCACCCTAATAGAGAATTAGGAACATCTATTTTTGGTTTCTCTGGAACAACCACTTTAGACTTCTATGTTGCCCAAAAAAAGAAAACTGGTATTAGGAGAGAGAGAGATTGATAAAAAGATAGGAGTAATTTTATTCGTGATCTTGGGAGATGAACACCTGGCCACATATAATCTAAATTCTCTTTCGCTGGAATTACAGACGACAATTCAAGAAGAATGATGTTTCACGTACATCAAGGGAATCTACAATGCCACAACAATCTGATACTCCAAAAAGGTGCTACAATGTCCATCAAAAAGGCGGTAAAAAATAAAAACCCTTTGCCTTGTATGTCAATTAAGCATTTGCAAAAACATTTATTAATAATTTGTGAAATCTGTAAATAGATTAAATTCAGAATTTTTGAACGATAAAATCTCTTATGTTAACATTTGTATTCATTTAATATTTTTTAAATATTGATTTCAATCATTATTTAGCGCTTATTTCATAAAGTTACATAAGTGGGTTGAATCTACCCAACCCGTCCAGTTATGTAAGAAAAATTCCCCTGTCCAGTTAAGAGTTAATACATAGAGCCCTTTGTTATTTAAAAGACATTTCAGAGGAAGAAAGACATGCATGACTTTTAAAAATAGACCATCTGGAATACATCCATAAAAGGATTTCAATGCAAAACAGACATCTATAAAGGAAATTTTTAAAAGTTCTTCATGATTTTTTAAAATTAATATATTCAAATTTCTTTTTATTTTCCATATTTATTTCAACTGCTATATTATTCAATTAGAATGAAATATTATTTGTAATTATTTATGTTTTGAAAATATGTATTAATGCCTTTGTCCCTTTTACTAAAAGTTATTCATGAAAATATGAAAATGAATACAAAAAAAGTACACACAATGATTTCAATTAATATCATTAATCTATGTTACAAAGTTATATTTTTTTAAATGTTATTTTGTCGAGTTAGATGATTAGCTAATCATCTAACCTTAATTCAACACTTCCTTTAATTCAACCGA
>CP092874.1:23349285-23375618 GCA_030710605.1 Cordylochernes scorpioides
TCCGTTCTTTTTCCTGGTGAGTCTATTGTTACTAATCCCAACATGTATCACCAAGCTCTCTCCTCTCTGTTGTTTTTGTTTCTTATCCCCTTGTGTACAGATTACACAAATTCTGTGTCCATGCTCCTCGAGCTGTCTTCTTCCATTTCAAAACATGTTGTTTTTGTTTCTTATCCTCCTGTGTACAGATTGCACAAATTCTGTGTCCATGCTCCTCGAGCTGTCTTCTTCCAAAAGAAGAGAATTTTCACCTCTGGCGAGCGGAGGAATGTCGCTGGAAGCGACGAATTTGGTATGGGCTGGAAGCCCTCACCCGGCTGAACATGAGCCTGCAAGGCTCGGCTCCGAAAGTGAAGCCGTTGCGGATTTATCCGCGGAAAACCATTTTCAAGGTGAAGATTCGAGAATGGATGACGCAAGCGCCAACTATGCAAATCTGCCAATCGACAGAAGCCATGCAAATTTTGCCGCGGCGTGTATCGCTGACGTCACGCCATCAACAAGCGGCGCCTTGGCCGCTGCGACGAACTGGGCCGAGCAAATGGAGGCTGCGGAATCAGGTGAAGATAGCTTCACCGTAGTTAAACACAAGCGAAGACGCAGGGAGTCGCCAAACCGCCCTGTCGAACAACGTTCCAGCGGTGTCGCGGCCTCCAGAAGGACCGGCGCAACCCCGCGAAGACGGCCAACAGCGGGAGGAGCTACGGTGGTCCAGGAAATCAGGGCTACTCGGGCCGACATCGCCGATGCCAGAGTACAACAGCGCTCTTCAACTGAGGATAACTGCGTCTTCGTGGAACACTGCCCAGACTTCGGATACACCCATTACCTACAGGCGGTAGAAGAGCTGGTCGGAGGAGCCGGGAATGTGCTCCAAGTGATGAAAATGGACGGCCACATGCTGGTGGGCCTGTCCACCAAGGCCCTGGCGGAGCGACTTCTAAGGGACGGCCTTGAAATCGGGCATACCCACCTCAGGGCCTTCCCCTTTAAGAAAAGGGCGGAGAGGATCACCGTCGCAAACCTGCCCTTTTTCTTAGACGCCGCCGCCGTCATCGAGGCCCTCAAGCCCTTCGGTGACGTGTCTTCCATTGCCCCTATCTGGCTAAGAGCCGGAAGGTATACCTTCACGGATGGCCGACGCGAGGTATTCATCCTCCTAAAGGAGGGCTTTACCCTGGAAAAGATCCCGACCCGCGTCGTCATCAGAAACAAAGGAAACGTCCTCTCGGCCTTCATATCATATGGAGTCAAGTGCTCCAGATGCGGCCGGCA
Source organism: Cordylochernes scorpioides (assembly GCA_030710605.1). Classification (NCBI taxonomy): domain Eukaryota; kingdom Metazoa; phylum Arthropoda; class Arachnida; order Pseudoscorpiones; family Chernetidae; genus Cordylochernes; species Cordylochernes scorpioides. The sequence continues at coordinate 23,350,561 of CP092874.1, forward strand.
GGGTCACCGTAGGGCCAACTGCCCCATCAATCCTGGGAGAGCCTCCAACAACGGCCAGCCACAACCGGCACCCCTTCCACCTGGTGCTTCGTCCACCGTGTCCCGGCAGCAGAGCCGTCCGACACCAGCGGCCCCGGCCTTGCCTATGGAGGAAACGCCTACTGCCCCTCCACCTGTGACCCCTGCTCCGCCCCTGCAGGCGCCTGAGGGTCCCGTGGGCCCTCGCCCGGCCGGTTCACAACATCCTGAGCCGCCTCCCGCTCGGCCGGACCTTGTTGCCCCGCTTGGCCCTCTGCCCGCCCAGAAGACCCTCGGACCTGCGGCCCCAACACCGGACGTGGAGATGTCCATCGTGGAGGAGACCTTTGCGTCCTCCACGTCATCGGCAAAGAACGCAACGAGAGTCGACCTCGATGCGTTCATCGAGGGGCACCCCAGCGTGTCCTTCGCTGAGACGGACGCCCTTGGTCTTGGGCGGAAGGAGGTCCTGGACCTCCTCTCCTCGAGGACCAAGGCGCAGAGGAAAGGACCCCTCCTGTCGCCTCCGCAGTGCGACGCCCTCGCCGGCCTGATCAGGCAAATATTGGATCTGAGGCCCGGAGCAGCCAGCAACCTCTACAAAGTCCTCGGGCAAGTCAAAGCTGAGCTGAGGACAACACCAACTTCAGTGTCTCCAACACCCCCACTGCCTGCGCCTCGGCCTGCCGAGCCAACACCGCCCGCTCCCCATGGGAAAATGACAACACCGGCCCTGGCGACATCTCCACTGTTTCAAGTGGAGGAGGATCTGACGTCGAAGCGCTGGGATGAAGCAGCTGATATAATTTATAAATTGTGCAATGAACGCTACTCGGGGCCCTTGACTGATTTGGGAATCACAGAGGGTGACATCACGGATGCGGTCATATACCCCGAGGACAGGGAGCCTCTCCTCAGGACCTGCTCCACCCAGAAGAAAAACCTTATCACCGAAATCAGTGCTGCAATTGAGCGCGCTCGGGACTCAGATCCCTTTGTACCTGAGGGCTTATACGCGCTCAGGAGGATGTTACTCCCCTGACGGAGTCCAGACTACCCTTGGCAGGGGAACCTCCTGATGTGTATTTTTTAAATTGTAAATTTTTAACTGCCTAACTCTCCGGAGTGTAACAATTGACTGAGTTGTCAATAAATATGTTTTTAATTGTCAATTGTCTTCTTCCATTTCAAAACATGTTGTTGTTGTTTCTTATCCTCCTGTGTACAGATTGCACAAATTCTGTGTCCATGCTCCTCGAGCTGTCTTCTTCCATTTCAAAGCATGTTGTTGTTGTTTCTTATCCCCTTGTGTACAGATTGCACAAATTCTGTGTCCATGCTCCTCGAGCTGTCTTCTTCCATTTCAAAACATGTTGTTGTTGTTTCTTATCCCCTTGTGTACAGATTGCACAAATTCTGTGTCCATGCTCCTCGAGCTGTCTTCTTCCATTTCAAAACATGTTGTTGTTGTTTCTTATCCCCTTGTGTACAGATTGCACAAATTCTGTGTCCATGCTCCTCGAGCTGTCTTCTTCCATTTCAAAGCATGTTGTTGTTGTTTCTTATCCCCTTGTGTACAGATTGCACAAATTCTGTGTCCATGCTCCTCGAGCTGTCTTCTTCCATTTCAAAACATGTTGTTGTTGTTTCTTATCCCCTTGTGTACAGATTGCACAAATTCTGTGTCCATGCTCCTCGAGCTGTCTTCTTCCATTTCAAAACATGTTGTTGTTGTTTCTTATCCCCTTGTGTACAGATTGCACAAATTCTGTGTCCATGCTCCTCGAGCTGTCTTCTTCCATTTCAAAACATGTTGTTGTTGTTTCTTATCCCCTTGTGTACAGATTGCACAAATTCTGTGTCCATGCTCCTCGAGCTGTCTTCTTCCATATCAAAACATGTTGTTGTTGTTTCTTATCCCCTTGTGTACAGATTGCACAAATTCTGTGTCCATGCTCCTCGAGCTGTCTTCTTCCATTTCAAAGCATGTTGTTGTTGTTTCTTATCCCCTTGTGTACAGATTGCACAAATTCTGTGTCCATGCTCCTCGAGCTGTCTTCTTCCATTTCAAAGCATGTTGTTGTTGTTTCTTATCCCCTTGTGTACAGATTGCACAAATTCTGTGTCCATGCTCCTCGAGCTGTCTTCTTCCATTTCAAAACATGTTGTTGTTGTTTCTTATCCCCTTGTGTACAGATTGCACAAATTCTGTGTCCATGTTCCTAGAGCTGTCTTCTTCCATTTCAAAACATGTTGTTGTTTCTTATCCCCTTGTGTACAGATTGCACAAATTCTGTGTCCATGCTCCTCGAGCTGTCTTCTTCCATTTCAAAACATGTTGTTGTTGTTTCTTATCCCCTTGTGTACAGATTGCACAAATTCTGTGTCCATGCTCCTCGAGCTGTCTTCTTCCATTTCAAAACATGTTGTTGTTGTTTTTATCCCCTTGTGTACAGATTGCACAAATTCTGTGTCCATGTTCCTAGAGCTGTCTTCGTCCATTTCAAAACATGTTGTTGTTGTTTCTTATCCCTTTGTGTACAGATTGCACAAATTCTATGTGTCCATGCTCCTCGAGCTGTCTTCTTCCATTTCAAAACATGTTGTTGTTGTTTCTTATCCCCTTGTGTACAGATTGCACAAATTCTGTGTCCATGCTCCTCGAGCTGTTTTCTTCCATTTCAAAACATGTTGTTGTTGTTTTTATCCCCTTGTGTACAGATTGCACAAATTCTGTGTCCATGCTCCTCGAGCTGTCTTCTTCCATTTCAAAACATGTTGTTGTTGTTTCTTATCCCCTTGTGTACAGATTGCACAAATTCTGTGTCCATGCTCCTCAAGCTGTTTTATGATAAGCAATGTAAACATGATAAACATGTAAAACTAGGCTGTGTGTCTTTTTACTTAATTCAAGATATCTACATAATGAGAACATGTGTGTTTACTTATCCCAAGATATGTATATAACCAGACCATATCTTTGCATATCCCAAAATATATAACCAGAGGCTGTTTATTTTTTACTCATCCCAAGATAGGTATATAACCAGACCATGTCTTTGCATATCCCAAAATATATATAACCAGAGGCTGTTTCTTTTTTACTTATCCCAAGATAGGTATATAACCAGACCATGTCTTTGCATATCCCAAAATATATAACCAGAGGCCGTTTATTTTTTACTGTTGTTTCTTATCCCCTTGTGGAAAGATTTCACAAATTCCATGAGTTCATGCTCCTCGAGCTGTTTGATGATAAGCAGAGGCCTCTCCTAAAGGCGCCAAGCTACATTTTGGGCAAATAAGGTAGATTTTGTTGTTATTTTCTTTTTTTTTTTTTTACCTATCTCAAGATATAAAAACAGGCTGGGAATTTTTTTACTATCCCAATGTATTTCACCAGGCTGTTCACTTTCTTATGCTAACAAATATATTCAAACCATGTCTTTTTACCTATCCTTTGATATATAACCAGACCCTGTTTGATTATCTTGAAAAAATCTGGGCTTTTCTCTTCTAAACTTGGGTAACCCAGTCTTGCCTTTCTACTGAAAAATCCAAAGGTCACCTAGATAATGAATATCACGTTTCTCTAACACCATCACTGCCATCATTCTACTTGATCTTCATTTTAGAATGTGGATTATATCACTCATAGAGACAAGATTTAAGAGTGTTGTACCTTTTATCATGTATATCAGGATTCAGACAATAACTCTGAAAGATATTACAGTGACCTTTATTGAAGACATACCAGATAACCAAGTGTATATACACTCATGGACAAAACTTAAGGAAGTTGTACCTTTTACCATATATATCGGGATTCAGACAATAACTCTGAAAGATATTACAGTGACCTTTATTGAAGATACACGAGATAACCAAGTGTATATACACTCATAGACAAAACTTAAAGAAGTTGTACCTTTTAGCATGTATATCAGGATTCAGACAAGTGTTGTACCTTTTAGCATGTATATCAGGATTCAGACAAGTGTTGTACCTTTTAGCATGTATATCGGGAATCAGACAATACCTCTGAAAGATATTACAGTGACCTTTATTGAAGACACACGAGATAACCAAGTGTATATACACTAATAGACAAAACTTAAAGAAGTTGTACCTTTTATCATGTATATCAGGATTCAGACAATAATTCTGAAAGATATTACAGTGACCTTGATTGAAGACACACTAGATAACCAAGTGTATATACACTCATAGACAAAACTTAAGGAAGTTGTACCTTTTACCATGTATATCGGGATTCAGACAATAACTCTGAAAGATATTACAGTGACCTTTATTGAAGACACACGAGATAACCAAGTGTATATACACTCATGGACAAAACTTAAGGAAGTTGTACCTTTTATCATGTATATCAGGATTCAGACAATAACTCTGAAAAATATTACAGTAATCTTTATTGAAGACATGCGAGATAACCAAGTGTGTATACACTCATAGACAAAACTTAAGGAAGTTGTACCTTTCAGCATGTATATCAGGATTCAGACAATAACTCTGAAAGATATTACAGTGACCTTTATTGAAGACACACGAGATAACCAAGTGTGTATACACTCATAGACAAAACTCAAGGAAGTTGTACCTTTTAACATGTATATCGGGATTCAGACAATAACTCTGAAATATATTACAGTGACCTTTATTGAAGATACACGAGATAACTAAGTGTATATACACTCATAGAGACAAAACTCAAGGAAGTTGTACCTTTTAGCATGTATATCGGGATTCAGACAATAACTCTGAAATATATTACAGTGACCTTTATTGAAGACACACGAGATAACCAAGTGTATATACACTCATAGACAAAACTTAAGGAAGTTGTACCTTTTATCATGTATATCGGGATTCAGACAATAACTCTGAAAGATATTACAGTAACCTTTATTGAAGACACACGAGATAACCAAGAGTATATACACTCATGGACAAAACTTAAGGAAGTTGTACCTTTTAGCATGTATATCGGGATTGAGACAATAACTCTGAAAGATATTACAGTGACCTTTATTGAAGACACACGAGATAACCAAGTGTGAACTAAATTACCCCTCTCTCCTTAAAAATAAATAGAATACCGGCGACATCAAAGACTTTCCACTTCCTTAAGTTTTATCTATGAGTAGCCAATATTATGTAATATACATTCATGGACAAAACTTAAGGAAGTTTTTACACCTTTTAGTATTTATATTGAGTTTCAGTTAATAACTGCGAAAGATATTTGATTGACCTTAATTGGAGAAACACGAGATAACCAAGTGTGAACAAAATTGTCTCTGTCTTCTTAATAAAAATAGATGACCGGCGACAACAAAGACATTCCACTTCTTTAAGATTTGTGTATGAGTGTATTTGAATCATGATAAGGCACCATTTGGGGATTATAGATTATAAACTTATTTGAATGTAATTCTACTGTCCTAAAAGCGTATGTCCATAGTTTTCTTAAATACCATTTCTAAGTTCTATCCTTCAGTGTAGCATATAAAATCAGAATGATCCAATACCGTATTAGAGCTCTAAAGAAGCAGTCTGGTAGATTAAATTGGTGAAACCGCTGAGAAGGTTCACCACTGATGAGCCAAGCCCTTCAAATATTGTTTTCATCGCAGTAAGGACAGTAGAAGTTTGATTTATTTGGGAAAAGAAACATTCGTGTCTTAATGTTTTCATTTTTTATTAATAGATGGTACGTTATTGTTTTGTATTAAATAAAGAAAAAATGCTAAGAAGGTTGGTAAAAAAGAGTTGGTGGAAGTCAAATTCCTTGATGAGCAACATTTTCCTAAATATTTTCTCTCTCAATAATTAAAGTAGTTTATTTCATTATAAAAGATAATAAGACACCATTTGGATTATAGATTATAAACACAAGGTAATAAGACCAAATCCAAATAAATAAATAGATGTTATATATGATGATATAGGAGCAGGATATACGGCCCTGGATTGAGATTCCATACACCGAGTGGTCAGGCTGGCGCTATGTTTAGTAGGGTCGTTGTCCGTAGGTAACCCAGGGGGCACTGGTATGTCTTAATGTCTTCATTCATTATTACCTTGTGTTTATGATAAGGCACAATTTGGATTATAGATTATAAACACAAGGTAATAAGACCAAATAAATAAATAGTGTGTGACGTTTCGGTAACAGCGTTGTTATCATCTTCAGACAAAAGTACTGAATGAGAGCATGCTGTGGTAAAATTTCCCATTCAGTACTTTTGTCTGAAGATGGTAAAAATGATGTTATCAAAATGTCACACACTATTTATTTATTTGTATTTGGTCTTATTACCTTGTGTTTTGGGGGGGTCGGTGGAAGGCTGGTTAAACCGTTTGGTTTTCGACCACTAAGACCCGGGTTCGATTCTCGCATTGGACACTTTTTTTCTGTTTAAAAAAAAAAATGCTCCAATGTCCCCCGATTCTTGCAAAAGTCCAACCTCACCAGTGCGTGCAAGTAACCAAACGGGGCTCTGGCACATTTGTAAGTGCAAAGTCGAACTGCTTTTCACATGTGTAGACATGTTGTGCACTTACAGTAAAAGCAGTCGTTAACTTCTACCCACCATGATTATCATGGCTTTGAGATAAGAAATAAGAAGACCTTGTGTTTATATTCGAATCTATCTTCTCTCTTGAGATCCATCTATCCGTATCAGTAATCCATTGAATGGTGTGGAGATCAGGCTAGAGAGACAACCTATCCAATACCACTTCCTACTCAAGACTGACGACGACGTGGCACTCAACCTTCACAGTATCCAAGAAGAGATTTCCATTCTCAACTTCAACGATATGGTTATCTGGAGCAAGTAAGACTTCTTTTTTTTTCTTCAAATTTGCATAACTCCAGCAGGTTCCGGCGATGGTGGCAGGTCAACGACTGCAGTAAATGGGCAGACCTGGACTATGTCTCACTGACATATCCTCCGTTCCCCTGTGGTGGAGGCTACGTACTCTCAAGACCCCTGGTGTCCTGGCTAGCTGACAACAGCCATCTACTTCATCCCTATCAGGTCTGTACTGTCCACAGAAACATCAAATATTATTCATTATTACATGTTGACGGATTCCAACAAATTACAAAAAAAAAAAGTATAAGGTGCTGCAACTCTTTTTTATTAATTCACAAGGTAATAAGACCAAATCCAAATAAATAAATAATGTGTGACGTTTCGGTAACAGCGTTGTTACCATCTTCAGTCAAAAGTACTGAATGATTATAAACACAAGGTAATAAGACTATCATTTTATTATAGATTATAATGAGATTCAGTAATTTTGTCTGAAGATGATAACAACGCTGTTACCGAAAAGTCACACACTATTTATTTATTTGGATTTGGTCTTAATACCTTGTGTTTATAATCTATAATCCAAATTGTGCCTTATCAATCAAATATTATTCATTATCACAGGTTGGGGTGATTTCAACAAATTACAAAAAAAGGTATAAGACCCCACAACTTTTTTAAAATTAATTATATAAAGAAGCTTTCGGACAAGCTCTTCCTCATCAAACTAAAACAACTGTTGTAAAATCAGCTTGCACCATAATATTTTAATACAAATACAACATTTCTGTAACAGCGTTGTTACCATCTTCATACAAAAGTACTGAAGATGATAACAACGCTGTTACCGAAACGTCACACACTATTTATTTATTTGGATTTGGTCTTATTACCTTGTGTTTAATACAAATTGGTATAAGATGCTGAAACTCTTTTTTTATTGTATATAGAAGCTTCCAGGCAAGCTCTTCCTCAGTTTATTTAGTTTGCTGAGGAAGAGCTTCCCCGGCTCGAGAAGCATGAACTCATGGAATTCGTGTAATCTTTACACAAGGGGATAAGAAACAACAACAACAACAACAGAGCTTGCCCGAAAGCTTCCTTATACAATTCTTTATACAATGAAAAAGAGTTGCAGCATCTTATACCTTTTTGTAATATAATATTATGGTGCAACCTGATTGTGCAACTAAAAGTTGTTGATGGCTTGCTCCACACACACACATCTGTCAGAATATATATCAACTATATAATATATCACTGATTTTTTAGAATTATTCCAGAATTTATTGTGAAAGATGGCATAAGCCATCAGCAACTTTTAGTTGAACGATCGAAGGATTCCTTTTTTTTTTCTTAATTTATCCTCCTGAGTTCAGTACAAGTTTACTTTTGTACTATTTTTTTTTTTTCATAAAATCTTAAGAATAAAAAAATAATCACACATTCGATACTATTAAAAAATTATGCAAAAAGACATCTCCTTATCGTGCAACTGAAAGTTGATGATGGTTTGCGCCATCTATCAGAATAAATATCAACTATTCTCATTGATTTTTAATGTGTCCATGTCTGTGGTTAGCTTTTCTTGATTACTCAAGAATGTGTAAATGGCCAATTCTGGAATAATTAAAAATCAACGAGAATAGTTGATATTTATTCCAATAGATGGCAAAATCAATCAGCAACTTTCAGTTGCACGATAAGGAGATGCCTTTTTCATAATTTATGCACCTTATCCCAGTACAATATTACATTTGTACTATTTTTTCACTATTAAAAAATGTTTCTCTTTCGTTCAATATTTTCATTAAGAGAGTATTGTTTGTATGTTACAGGGTGAAGATGTGTCCATGGGAATATGGCTGGCAGCCCTAAGACCCCGTATGATAGAGGTATGGTCCAATATGGGGCAGGGTTATTTGTGTGACTTAGGGCAACCATAGAGAAAATACAGGATTTAAACCTAATAAGGTACAGTTTGGATTATAGATAAGAAATATTGGGTAACAAAACCACATCCATATTTATAATCAAAAGATAACAAGACAAAATATCATGAGAAGACACCTCTTTTCAAAGGACAGTTTTCATCACCAAAATTACCATTTTTACTAGTTAGAGGACATCTCTCTCTAAAGGACACTTTTACTCTGCATTTAGATGTCTGTCGCCAAGAAACAGTCAGTATTTGCCGGTGTCTAAAGGATTAAGAAGGAGGAACAGACAGCCATCTTTTTTTTTTCTTATCTGTTCGGATTTTATCTATTAGCAACACCTGGCATCAGGATTCTGGAATTTTCTTCTGTTATCAACACCTGATGTAATCTGTCTGGAATTTTTCCCTGTTATCAGCAACAGACGTCAACAAACCATCAATATCTTGTGTTCTATCATGGCAGCCTGTAATTTTATCTCTCTCTGTTTTCATTTGAAAGAGATTGTTCTCGTAATCCCCCTTTAGACAACACCATGCTCAACAGCAGTTTTGTTCCTCGAAAGTGTCCTTTCCAGTGAGGTTCTTCTTTGCCAGCAACTCAGATAGAAACACATAGTAATAAGAGACCAAATCCAAATAAATAGTGTGTGATGTTTAGGTTAAACGTCACTCACTATTTATTTCTTTGGATTTGATAAGGCACAATTTGGATTATAGATTATAAACACTAGGTAATAAGACCAAATCCAAATAAATGCATTATTACCTTGTGTTTCTAATCTATAATCCAAATTGTGTGGCAATGTACATTAATGCTTCCTCTCAAACAAACATCTTGAAATTTGAACAAAAAAAAAATCCAAAGAAAACAAATTCTCATTCAGAAAACTTCAATTAGGATTTTTATCAATCCTAATTGAAGTTTTCTGAATGAGAATTTTTTTTCTTTGGATTTTTTTTTTTGTCCAAATTTCAAGATGTTTGTTTGAGAGGAAGCATTGATGCACATTCCCATAGAGCATCATGATTATCATGGCCTCTACTACACACAGAATGTTTACAGAGATGTATCCTGTCCTTACTGTAATGTAACCAGATGTTTTGTATTTGTTCCAGGATGACAGATGGAACTGTGAAGATTCTTGTCTTCCTTCCAGCTTCAACTGGCCTCAACTTTCTCCAACTCAGCTGAGGGAATCCTGGGAAACCTTTAGGAACTGTGGCAGTATTTGTCATTGTGGACAAGTTACATGAAAACTTGATCCTTTTATTCTTCCTCACAACAAGGATTAGAACAAGTACCGGGTTCGATTCCCGCATTGGACACTTTTTTCTGTTTAAAAAAAAAAAGCTCCAATGGCCCCCAATTCTTGCCAAAGTCCAACCCTACCAGCGAGTGCAAGTTACCAAACAGAGCTCTGGCACATTTGTAAGTGCAAAGTCAAACTGCTTTTCACATGTGTAGACATGTGGTGCGCTTACAGTAAAAGCAGTCGCTAACTACACACCATGATTATCATGGCCTGTACCACGTGTACTAGGGATAAGCAAAAAAAAAAAATCTCAAAATAAGGATTAGGACTCCTACCTAAACACAGCTGTGGAGTGGACCAAGGAGGAGCTCTGAACCTCAGACAGCACCAAACAACACTAACAAGATTTAGAACAGGAATTAATGAAATATCAAAGAATAGGTATATAGCGGTGGCGATATTTGGATTCCACAGGATTATATCCCGGAAAAAGGCCACACAGTGTTCTCCCCATCCCTTGTGAACTGGCGAATCCTGTAAAGGGCGAGAGGCCCTAAATAAAGGCTTTGTTGTTGATTTAGAACAGGCCATCTCTAGCCATTGAAGATAGAAAATAACAACAAAATCTACCCCACACAAGGTAATAAGACCAAATTCAAATAAATAAATAGTGTGTGACATTTCTGTAACAGCGTTATTACCAAAACATCACACTATTTTTTTATTTAGATTTGGTCTTATTACCTTGTGTTTATAAGCTATAATTCAAATTTTGTGCCTTGTCAAAATCTACCCCACTTGCCCAAAATGTAGCTTGGTGCCTGCAACTCCAGAACACATTTTGGCTTGTATTAGATGTACTAAACAGGACCTTTGGGAGAGGTCACTGCTTATCATCAGACAGCATGAGTAGAATGAACTCATGGAATTTGTGTAATCTTTACACAAGGGGATAAGAAACAACCACACCAGCAGTGGACCATGAACTCATCGAATTCGTGTAATCTTTACACAAGGGGATAAGAAACAACAACAAAAACACTAGCAGTGTAGCATGAACTAATGGAATTTGGGTAATTTTTACACAAGGGGATAAGAAACAACAACAAAAACACCAGCAGTGTAGCATGAACTCATGGAATTTGGGTAATCTTTACACAAGGGGATAAGAAACAACAACAAAAACACTAGCAGTGTAGCATGAACTAATGGAATTTGGGTAATCTTTACACAAGGGGATAAGAAACAACAACAAAAACACTAGCAGTGTAGCATGAACTCATGGAATTTGGGTAATCTTTACACAAGGGGATAAGAAACAACAACAAAAACACCAGCAGTGTAGCATGAACTCATGGAATTTGGGTAATCTTTACACAAGGGGATAAGAAACAAAACAACCACACCAGCAGTGGAGCATGAACTCATGGAATTTGGGTAATCTTTACACAAGGGGATAAGAAACAAAACAACCACACCAGCAGTGGAGCATGAACTCATGGAATTTGGGTAATCTTTACACAAGGGGATAAGAAACAATAACAACAGGATTAGGACAAGTACTTGGAAACTCCCTTATACCAATGTTTCGACAAGTTACAAGGAGCATTTTGTTTGCCGATACTTTTACAACACTTTCTTCCCTCAAACAATGCTATGGTGATACACAAGTTATTTTCTTGAAACCATTCTTTTAAAGAATATTTTTGTAACATTTTTTTAATCAGGAATCTTGAAAATAAAGATACTTCGGCCAGTAAATCTTTTTATTACCTCGACGTTTCGACAAAAAGCTTTTGTCCTCGTCAGGAGCAAACAAAAATTAAAACATTTGGCAAGGCTTCATTCTAAGGCTCCAAGGGTGTTCACACGCGATATTCTAAATTTTGTACATTTTTGTTTGCTCCTGACGAGGACAAAAGCTTTTTGTCGAAACATCAAGGTAATAATGTCGTGATACTCCTGTGGAAGGACTGACAGGTCCGAAAATTAGAGAATAAAATTTGAACAAGAAACTTAGCCCTGGAGACTTTATTTTCTTCATAATAAAAAGATTTACTGGCTGAAGTATCTTTATTTTCAAGAACTATGAATACCGGCCAATCAGCCTCTATCTTTACGGTAAGACTAACTTGGGATTATTTTTCCACAATAGATGTTTTATACAGAATATTTTGTGAAACAGACTCTAACATTTATGCACAAAAGGTCATTGATATTAAGAAAAGTTAAATATCATGTGACATGTTCCATGTCCTTTGTGATAATTTCTATACATCAATAGAATTGGCTTGTAACCTCTTTGTATCACTTTCCCACTAAGACAATCTGTTCAAGGAAGCATCTTGCTAAATCCATCTGATCATCGGGATTGGAAAAGAAAATTCTATCTTCCAAAATCCATGTTTTTGTAACTAATTTTATATGTTTTCAAATAAATATTTAAAAATAATTATATATATTGTCCATTTTAAAATTATTATTTTTCAATCAATAAAAAAAACCTATTGACATTTATCAGATTATGTGTCGGATGAAAAAGGAGGAGGAGGAGCAGTAACAAGCTCATTAAAAAACCTGGGCTCAACAGGCCCAGCTGATAGTACTGTGTAAGGGCTCCTAATCCAGGGATACAGGATGAGCAGTGTTTGTACTCCATGTTAGGAGTGGCTGCACATGGCGTCTGTTCCTCATGTCAGAGGCGGCCATTTATTTTAAGCTAAGTCGGCCTGCCACTGAGTAGTGCTCCCAGTCTTAATGACAAAGGCAGACGCATTCTACTTCACCCAGTCATGATGGTTGTCAAACAGACACCATCAAAAGTCTCAAGCTTTACACCCTACTATGATTGAGTGGAGAGAATATGAAGAATTATGTGTTGTTTTTCTTAAAATAGAACACCATACAATATTCCAATATCAACTACATGGCACACAAAGCTCTTATTAAAACCTATACCTATACATTGGATATACATAGCTTAATTCAAAATAATACATAGGTTTATATATAAACATGTATGCTAATGATAAGAAGAACCTATTAAAAAAAAGACTTCTTTTGATATTCAGCATTACTGTAAAGAAATAGGTCAATTTAGGGAATTAAAACAAAGTGACCATTATTAAGTGGCTGCCTTTTCCTGTTTGTATGGCTGTTTTTTAATTATACGGTCTAAAAATTTATAAAAGTTAAAAAAAATGGCCAAACCATGGCTATAGTGAACCAAAAGCTCTGTCCCATTGGGGTTCACTATAGAGGGGTTTTACTGTATTTGGTTTTTTTTTCAAAGTTTTTAAAAATCAAAATAAAAGTTTAAGTTATTTATGAGAAATACAACTATTAAGCATGAATGTTTATTTTTTAAAGGGCTTGGCTCATAAATGGGTAACCCTCGCAACAGTTTGGCCAATTTAATCTACCAGACCTTTTTTAGACTTGTAATACTGATTTATAATAATAATAATAAATATTGGATAATTCTTCTTGTATATATATGAGCTCATTTAAACACAAGGTAATAAGACTAAATCCAAATAAATAAATAGTGTGCGACTTTTCAGTAACAACATTATTACCGAAAAGACACACACTATTTATTTATTAGATTTGGTCTTATTACCTTGTGTTTATCATCTATGAATGAACTAGTTGTTTGTGAACTTAACGATTTGATTTCAGATAAAAAATCATATTTAAAGTTCAATTCATTTTGTAAATACATTCTAAACTTTCTACAAAATCTGGATCTCCAATGTTTTCATGCGTTGAATAATGTAAATAACTTATGTAAATAAACTTTTTTCCTTGTTTGGCGCAAGTATCCCTTGCGGGATATAGCGCTTTGGAAATAAAATCTATATATATAAAAATGAATGTTTGTTTGTTTGTATGTCCGGTATACAAATTTACAGTATTTCACTAATTCAAACCAAAATTTCCATACATAGGTAAAAAAATACGGGGAAGACGATAGGCTATTTAAAAAAATATATAAATCAATTATTAAAACTATATATTCAAATTATTCTACTTAGCTCACGAACAGCGCCCTCTATCAAAGATTAGATTAAATTATGCTGATGCAAACAAATAGATAATGCTAATAACAAACAATTATAAAATAAAATTTATCTAAATATATATCACTCGGGTAGATATGCACACGGGTCAATCCCGGGGCGAACTCGGATCACCCGTCTAGTAATCTATAAACCTAATTGTGCCTTATCATGAGCTCATTTATAAACAGAATCATCGAATACTGTATTAGAGCTCTAAAAGGCACTCTGATGGTTTAAATTGATGAAACTGCTAGGAGGATTCCCCACTGATGAACCAAGCCTTTCCACTATCCGTAGCAGCAAGGGAAGTAGAAGTTTATTTCATTTGAAAAAAGAAACATTCCTGCTTTAATGGTTGTACTTCTTATATATAGAGAGAGAGAGTTGGCACATTATTGCCTTATATTTAGAAACACAAGGTAATAAGACCAAATCCAAATAAATAAATAGTGTGTGACGTTTCGGTAACAGCGTTGTTACCATCTTCAGACAAAAGTACTGAATGAGAAATTTTACCACAGCAATGTTGTACCACAATGGTTTAAAAACATGCTGTGGTAAAATTTCTCATTCAGTACTTTTGTCTGAAGATGGTAACAACACTGTTACTGAAATGTCACACGCTATTTATTTATTTGGATTTGGTCTTATTACCTTGTATTTATAATCTATAATCCAAATTGTGCCTTATCACTTATATTTAGAAGTTATTTATATATAATAATAATTTAGTAGATATGTTTGTACTGTTCAGTAGATTTTGCTGGTTCTATGTAATTCACTCTTGAAATTCTAGGTATAGTTGACGCCTTAGTCTTCCCCAAGAATGCAGCGGAGCCCACAGGATCCAAACAACCACCATTCATCCATTCAACCACTGATCTTACACACACTTTATTTTCCAATCACAATTTATATACACTCAATTTATACACATGCCCAGATATTGTTGGTCAAATAATATATAGATTAATTAAATAATAATAAAAATTATCAAAGAGAGAGAAAAGCAAAAGAACTAAAATTCCCCCCCCCCCCCCCCCCCGCAATATAGTAAACCTCTATGAGAGGACACTCTTGCTAAAGGGGATACCTCTCTCTACAAAAAACTATTTTCGTCGCCAAAAACATGTACACATAGCCTCTTTTATGACTTCTACATTGAATCTAAATCCATAAAGATTAAAGAACAAAAATATCTATATATAAAAACAAAAAGGTATTTACATACTGTTGGCTTCACGATTGTAAATATTCAGAGAGTGAGGAAGGAATGACCAACCCATCAACAACCACTTTAAACAACATGTTTGTATATATTTCCTTTATATAGTAGTCCCTTTTTCTTTCCTTACCTTTTCTGTGCTAACATTTTGCTTTATACTGTATTAAATAAATAACTTTTCCTTGATTGAGTCTTCAACATATTTATACATAAACCACTATTGAGTTCTGCATCCATACCATGGAAAATAAAAAGTCCTCTCTCCTCCCTTCAAAATAGACACCATCTATAGTCATCAATTTTGAAAAGAAAGGTAGACTCAATATCCTCCCAGAAAAAGTTCCATTTATATTTTGACCATAGTTATATGATGATGCCCAAAAGAAAGCTTCAAAGTGCCATGATGGCAAGCAGGGTCAGTTTGATCATATGTGTGAATCCCAAGAATAGCTAAGAGGAGAAGACAAACCAATCAGGAAGGAAGATGTCCATCTGGCCCGCAGTCAAATCGTGCACCCTCATGTTGACTGCTGTTAGATGATTCTTCATGTATATGATTTGCCTGTTCTCCATAATACAAGAAGGTAAATAAAGAAGAGTCGTGAACAGAGATCCTTACTGATCCTGTGTGCTTATTTGGGCCATCCTTGACACAGCAGCGATGCATAGAGTAAATCTAGCCCCCCCCCTACCAGCTAAACACTGTTAGAAAAAAGAAAAATAAATCAATGATCTTAAAATACTTTTAGACTGACAACACTGTAATATAAAACCAGAACAAAGGAGTGTTTTTTTGTTTACATAATTAGTAATTGTAATGTAAATTGTAAAATGTTTTTTTTCTCTCTCTCTTTGAAAATAATAAATTTAAAATACTCTTTCTTAAAAGAGGTAAAATCGCCTAATTCTTTAAACCATTTCAGCTGTAAGTAAACTTGTTTTTTGTTGTTTCATGTCTGAACCATAAAAGATTCCCAACAAACACCTCATTGGCAAGTTCAGAAGATTTCATTTGATACCTTATAGATCTCATGAAATCAAAGCATGCCCACTAGTCAAAACCATGGTTTCCAGGTGGGTGCTTCTCAAATTGCCAAAGCAAGTGTTGTAAGATTTATAAATGACCAGAGATGGGAGAGGTGGCCTCTATTTTAATTCCCTCAAAATACTCCCAGCAAAATTTCTAAAAAATAAAAGAGTATATATACACTCATGTTCCTTGATTTAAAACTTGAGCCAGGAAACAGGAGATTTCTGCTTTAAAATAATTATCTTCTTAATCGTAATTAAATATCACATAAGTTTCGAATATACATAAAGTCAATTTATTTGTTTGACAGAGCATTTAGAGCTGACAGGGGGGGTTAGATGGGAATTTTAACATTGTTAACTGATAATTAATAAAATGTAGCAGATTAAAAAATAAACTATAGTGTAAGAGTAAAATACCCCTTGTCATGAGGAATTTATAGTGAGGTTGTTTTAGAAACTCCGCTTTGTTTTGTCCCTGCTTCCGCTTTTCAAGGAATCCCAAAATAAAACTACCGCTTACTTGACCTAGTGTTGCTGAACTCGCCCCAGAAGATATCATCACGCTTCTCTGTGAAATAGAAATATTAAAAAAATATATATATATAAGTATATTGGAGAAAAATTCACCAATAAAAAATGAATATGGATAAAAAGTATTAAAAATGAAAAATATTTAAAAAACAAAATGAACGTGGAGGAACCTGGACATCTTGAGGTTGAATTGGTAAAGGTTTAGGGCTCGAGAGGTGGAGCTGGTTTTCGGCCTGTAGATGGTGATTTTACCAGTCACCATGATTATGTGGCTTGTTCATAAAGATAGGTATGCTGGAGTCTGGCTTGGTGGAATCAAGTCAGCCACCATCTGCGCCTCACAATCACCAGAGAATTGCAACTTAAATGGGGTTTTGGGTGAATCGTGGCATACTATAATACAAAGGTCACGAGGTGACCTAACAGTGATTTGATAATTAGCAAATGGCAGCTTTTATGTTCACAATTTAATAGGAATATATTCAAGTACGCAAACTATATTTAAAAATTATTAAGTGAAGGATAAAGATGCTAAGAAAAAATGTGTCTTATCTGTTGTTTTAATTTCAAACTGTTAAAAAAAGTGGGCATTAGTGGCCACCGAAGCGCAAACCTCAAATTCATAAGCTGCTTAGCAAGTCCTAGTTGTTACTTTTTCTACCCTTCCCCAAAGTTTTGCCAAACTCACCCCAAAGCTATAAAAAAATAACTCCTTTCTATTCTCTCTCAGTGAAAAAATATTAAAATAAAAATTAATATATATACATATATATATCGAATCGTGGCATATACTATTGTTTACAGGTCATGAGGTGTCTATGCAAGACCAATAACCTTTAATGGGCCATAAAGATTTCTTCCTGTGTATTACAATAAAAAGACAAATAAAATTATTTATTACCGGCTATTTAAAAATTCATATAATAATATTGCAACATCAATATTATTAGGTTATTTGCGAAAGCGGATAGTTGGTGTCCTGTGCTTCAGGAATCTCTCCTGGGTTACAAATATATCTCTCTGAATGAAAAAAAAAAAAGAGAAAAAAAAAAGGCTGTTAACAGACATTTTTCTTATAAATGGATTTGGTAAGAAATTTATTATGAGAACAATATATAAATTCCCTTTAAAAACAATATTTACTTTTTTTTTTTTTCAAAATCATTATTTTTCTGCAATTCGGAAGTTCCATTTAAAGTCTGGGCTCACTATGTCATGTGACCAAAATGGTGAGTTTGAAAACAAAAAGTTTTATCCAACTTCAGATTCCAATAAAAATGATTAAAAACCTTCAAACCTTAAAAAAACTTCAACTTTAACCAAAATTTCATCTCAGATTTTATAATTCATGAAAATTTTTCAATATTTTACGTTTTGTAATACTTATATCTGTCATTTAAATAGTCTGCGCACAATCCGTCATCTTCCGACTAGAAACCTTTGGGCACCATTTTGAAGCAAAAGGTATACATTTATTTATATTTTCTTTATTTTTATTGTTTATTTTGTTAACATAAATAGAAATATTTGATTTTACATATCAAAAATGGAAGATTATTGGGATATGCTACCCTTTAGTTCTAATCGGGTTTTTCCGATTGTCTATTTTGAACCTTATTACGATACTACATTAATGCAAGCTGCTAGTGTGGGAGATGTAAAAAGAGTCAAATTATTACTCTACAGTGAACCACCATGGTTAAAAAACATTATTGGATGGAATGCTTTAATGTATGCTAGCCATAAGGGTCATTTAGAGGTTGCAAAAATCTTAATAAAAGCAAACTCCAGTCTAAATACAATGGATTTTTCAGGGAATACTCCCTTGATTGCTGCAATTGATGGTGGACATTTAGAAATGGTAAATTTACTGATGAAAGTGGGTGCTGAATATAACACTGTAAATAGAGAATGTACTGATTGTTTATTTGGAAAATATCTATTCAAAAATAAAGCCTGTGACAAATATTTATATGGAAATACCATTTTCAATACCAGATATCCAAGAGGTATTGCTCCACCTAAAGAAATAATAAGTAAAAAAGAAAAAGATGATGATGAAGAATATTATGATGATAAGAAGTTTGACCAAGCTTCATCTAATGAACAAGTTGAGAATTTTATAACAAATTGTTATAGATGGAGTCCGTTAAGTTTAGCTGTGGGTGATGGTCAAATAGATATTGTGAAATTATTACTAATTGCTGGTGCAGATGTTGATGTTGAAAATTCATCAAATGAAACACCATTACTTATTGCTGCCTATGAAGGTTGGGTTGATTCAGTTAAGATATTAATTGAGGTAGGTGCAAATATTAATCAAAAAAATGTATTTGGTATATCACCCTTAGCACTTGCAGTAAGCCAGGGTTATATTGAAGTGGTGAACGATCTTATTGAAAGAAATGCTGATATCAATATTGAAACTGAAGAAAAACTAACACCACTTATTATTGCATCTTTCAACGGTTTCATTGATCTGGTTAAATTTTTGTTATATTCTGGTGCCCATATTGAAGCTAAAGATAAAGAAGGTAATACATCGTTGATGCACGCAGTTGCATCCTGTCATTTTGATATTTCAACCTTCTTGATTGAAAATGGTGCGAATGTTAACACTAAGAATATTATGGATCAAAATGCTCTAATGTATGCAGCTAAGAATGGCAATTTTATAATCACATCTCAACTTATCCAAGCTGGTTCTCATATAAATGAAATTGACAAGAATGGAGATACAGCGTTGGCACATGCTACTTCAGGAGGACATCTGAATGTAATGAAATTGTTGCTGGAACATGGTGCTGATGTCAATTTAACAGGTTCCCGTATTCCTCCACTCCTCATTGCCATCAATATCAACCATATCCCAAGTG
The DNA here is from genome assembly GCA_030710605.1 of Cordylochernes scorpioides. Classification (NCBI taxonomy): domain Eukaryota; kingdom Metazoa; phylum Arthropoda; class Arachnida; order Pseudoscorpiones; family Chernetidae; genus Cordylochernes; species Cordylochernes scorpioides. The sequence goes on from CP092874.1 coordinate 23,370,344, forward strand.
TAGATCTCCTTATGAAATTCAGGGCCAATGTGAATGCCCAGCTGTTTACCATTGAATCTATTCTTATTCTGGCTGCTCGGATTAACATGGATATCTTTAAGATGCTCCTGAGGGCAGGGGTACGTCTGAAGAAGACAGATTTGTTCGGCTATCACCCTATCCATCAGTTGATTGCTGAGAGAAGGATGGAGGCCTTGGAGCTAATGCGTAGATCTGGGGTGGACATGAACCTTGAGATCCATCGCCAATATACACCCCTGTATTTGGCCGTTCAGAAGGGGGATCTGGAAATGGTGGAGTGTCTGGTCCGTTTGGGAGCCATGATCGACTTCAAGAAGAAGAATGAAACCCCCCTCAAACTAGCTATTGCTCTGAATCACCAAAATATCTCCCAATACCTTATAAGGAAACTGGTCTACTGCATTCCCAGCATGACGAAGCCATTCTACGTCAGCAATGTTGGCCATGTGTCCAACTACTGGGACCAATGCGTACACGAGGTGAGAGGTATGCAAACCTGTATTCTAGGTTTCAGTAGCGTGACCGTCCGGCAATGCATGCTGGAGATTGACATTGACAAGCTGGCTGGTTACCTCTCCAACCAAACTTTTGACCGACCCGTAGAAGAGTTATACAAACCTTACTTCCCAATCTACCTTAATGATATTGCGGAGACCTTCAACATCGGACTGAAGAGGAGGGCCTACAGAGAAAAGGCTCAGCTCGTTCTGAGACATAGCGATGCTGACGTCCTACCGGAAGACATCACCACACTAATCACATTCCTCATTTCCAACACAGATCTGGACAACCTTATTCAGAGCGCCTTAATCTGAAGTTCTTGTTGTTGGTTTTTTCGTCATTTCAAAGGTAGGTTAACTTGTTCATCTTTAAAATAGTAATTCTCTCTTCTGTTTTTGCATATGCTCTAGGTTGGATTTTCTGTTTTTGCATATTCTCTGGGTTGGATTTTCTGTTTTTGCATATGCTCTAGGTTTGATTTTCTGTTTTTGCATATGCTCTAGGTTGAATTTTCTGTTTTTGCATATGCTCTAGGTTGGATTTTCTATTTTTGCATATGCTCTAGGTTGGAGTCTGATTTAAGACTCATCAAAAAGTTTTTATTCTCCATAAAAGTTAAAATTTGGCCAAAAGCTTTCAACCTTGAAAAAAGCATCCCTCATTCAGAGCGCCTTCAACTGAAGCAGTAAGCTAGTTTTCATTTTGTTTAAGTCATTTCAAAATCAGATTGTTTGTCTTTAAAAGGCTCTTTTGTTTTTACATATTGCTTATGCTCTAGGTTGGATTTTGATTTAATCTAAGAGACTCATCAAGCGCTCAAAAAAAAAGTTTTTATTCTCCCATTTAAAAGTATATTCAACTTTGCTAAAAGCTTTTCACCTTTGAAAAACAGGGTGTTAGAAGTGGGGGTCTCAGAAACATCTGATAATACTTTTTTTTTTTTTTGAGGTTTGATGAGTCTTACAATCTGGAATTTGCATATGCTGTTTCAATTGGGAACACATCTTTTCTACAAAAATCTTTTTTTTTTTTCATTTGAAACATTACCACACATACCTCCTCTCTATAGGGAACCCCTATTGGAACTGAACCTGTGGTTCATAGTCATGGTTCATTATAGTCATTGCTGTTTTTTTTTTTACTGTTTTATGTAAATAGTCTTTTTTTTTTTTGTGTGGAGAGGAAAAAGACTAAAATCCATGTGCCAATTTCTTTTTTTCTTTCCACTTTTTTTTTTTCCAAAGGTGACATCAAAAATTTAAATGCATTTAAAGTTTATAATTCCATTATTAATGAAATTATTTTGTATTTTTTGTATTTATATTTATTATTTATATTTATATTGTATGTGTATATTACAATTGTATGTATTGTAGAGAGGAAATATGTAAATATTGTTAACCCACTGACACATCGTTTAAATTGAGCAAAAATTATTGAAAGAAAACATCCTTTTTTTCATTGACATCCTATTTCATTTTTTTTATTGTATCAATATTGTCCATAATTGTGAAAAGAACAACCCAAAAGAGGTAACTGAATTTATCTAATAACTATTTTTTTCAGGAGGGTTCAATTTTTTTAAAAGAGCATTATAATTTTGATAAATACTTATCAATTGCCTTGTTTATATGACACCTTGTTTAAAGGTCATTTAAAGAAAGAGTTTACTGAAAAAGAGCTTGCCCGAAAGCTACTTTAAACAATTAATAAAAAAAGTTGCGGAGTCTTATACCATTTTGTAATATCCATCACTTCTTCTTTCTTATCTCCACTCAATCATATTAGGGTATCAAGTTGTGACCCTTAATGGTGTCTGTTTGACAACCATCATGACTGGGTGAAGTAGAATGCATCTGCCTTTGTCATTAAGACTGGTAGCACTACTCAGTGGCAGGCCACTGACTTAGCTCCAAAAGAAATGGCCGCCTCTGACATGAGGAACAGATGCCATGTGCAGCTGCTCCTAACATGGAGTACAAACGCGGCTCATCCTGTATCCCTAGATTAGGAGCCCTTACAGGGTACTATCAGCCGGGCCAGCTGAACCCAGGTTTTTTAGCGAGCTTGTTACAACTCCCCCTCCTCTGGAGGCGGAGTTGTAACATCCATCTAGAATTGAGAAATAAAAGGTCCTCTCTTCAGTCAAAATAGATGCCAAAACTATACACCAGTACCATCTCAGTATTCTCTAGAAGATTAAGATAAAAGTATCATGGGTATATACAATATAACAACCTCCATGAGTGGACATTCGCTCTAGAGGACACCTCTCCTTAAAGAACACTTTGGCTCTGCAATTAGGTGTTGTCCTTTACAGGGAGGTAGTTCTACTGTATATATGTACTTTTCTAAGAAGAGATAAAGAACTAACGGCAGCGAGTTTCTTTATTAAAGATTAGGCTTAGCAGGAGCTTTTGGACAATAACCTCCTTCAACTGTAATACAAATATTCGAATTTTGACTCATATTTTTGTGTCAGATATTTTTAATACAATAAAGAAAATATAAAGTCTGTTCTTATATCCATGTTAAAAATTTGAAGAATAAAAAAACCCCAAAAAGAAAAGATGCCAAACAAAGTCAGTCTATTTTAACACCAAGATTTATAAATACAACATTGAAGGATGACAAATATTTTTTTAATGAAAAAAAAATAAAAATTTGGAAGTTTGTGAACTCCTGTGTTGTTTATACAACAACACAAAGCTTTTATTAAGACCCCATTGGTCTTACACAGATTCTCCAGAGTGTAGACAATATTGATCAGGATGAGTGGAGTTTTATATGTACAATATTACATAAAATGTAGTAAAAAGTATTGTCTAACTTTTATGTTATTAAAGTAAGTAAGAAGGACGTAACCAATTTAACTTTACATATTATTTATTATTAATAGCAATTATACAAAACAAATCTTGGTATATGTTTTACATTAGAACAACAAAAACAATAAATATTATATACATACAAGTTCTTTTTCAAACACAAGCTCATCTATAGCCATTGTTACTCTGTGTAATATTCCAACACAAGAAGAAAAAGAAAAAAAGAAGAAAAGTTTTGAAGATTAATTATCATTATTATAATGGAAAGACTAATTTATTAGATCCGCTTTTCTTCATAACTCTTCTGAAGAAATTAAATTCAGATAAAGCAATATTGTCTATCAGACTTGATAGAAACTTCTGTTGTTTATTATCCTTATCTTTCTTATCTCTACTCAATCATATTAGGGTATCAAGCTTTGACAACCATCATGACTGGGTGAAGTAGAATGCTTCTTCCTTTGTCATTAAGACTGGGAGCACTACTCAGTGGCAGGCCGCCTTAGCTCAGAAAGAAATGGCCGCCTCTGACATGAGGAACAGACGCCATGTACAGCCGCTCCTAACATGAAGTGCAAACGCTGCTCATCCTGTATCCCTGGATTAGGAGCCCTTACAGGGTACTATCAGCCGGGCCAGCTGAACCCAGGTTTTTTAGTGAGCTTGTTACTGCTCCCCCTCCTCCTTTTTCATCCGGGCTTGGGACCGGCAAAGGCAGAGTTGTGATTTAGTCCACTGAACCAAAGTAAAGAAGTGAGCAAAACACTGTTGTTTGGAGCCAGATTTTAAAAATACAAATGAAAACCATAGAAATGTTTTAGCTCATTGAAATTTTTCAAAAATATCCAAAGTTAAATATGAAATATAACCAAAGAAAAGATAAAAATATTGTTTTCATTTTTTTTTAATTTTAACAAATTTGTTGCACATACCTATTTTAAAAGCTTTTATATATCTCTTTATATATATATACTTATTTTGTGGCAATTTTTATCCTATTTTAAAATATTTTTTATTATATACAGTTAAACCTGTCTATAGCGCCAGATTTTAAATATGTAGTACAATGCGATTTACATTAAAAGTGACCTGTCTATAGCACCCCCTCTCTATAGCACCCTATTTTGGTGAGTCCCAACCAAGAGGGGGCATTATATACAGGTTTAACTGTATATATAATTATTATTTATTTTATTTTATGGCAATTTTTATCCTATTTTAAAATATTTTTTATTATACCTCATATTTGTTTACATCTCATTATTTTTTTTAGAAGAAAAAAACATAATTTTGTGGCAGTTTTGATCCTATTTTAAATGATTTCTTATCTCTTTTTATACAATATTACATTTATATTTTTTAAATTATTATTTTGTGGAAATTTATATAACCTATTTTTAAAAGCTTTTTATTATATCTTTGTTTAGAACTTATATTATTTTTTAAAACAAGAAAATAAGACGATAAGACACAATTTGGATTATAGATTATAAACACAAGGTAATAAGACCAAATCTAAATAAATAAATAGTGTGTGTCGTTTCGGGTAACAGCGTTATTACCATCTTCAGACAAAAGTACTAATGATGGAAACAACGCTGTTACAGAAACAGCACACACTATTTATATATTTGGATTTGGTCTTGTTATCTTGTGTTTAAGAAAATAAGACTTAATCCAAAAAATTCTTGTATCTATAATCCATAATCCAAATTGTGCTTTATCGTTATTTATTTAAAAAAAAAACATTATATCAATTTCCATTTTATTTTAAAAAGCTTTTTCCATCTCTCTTGTTTATATATTGTTATTATCATTTTTATTTATTAAAAAAATTATTATTTTTTGTGGAAATTTGCATTTGTTATTATTATTCATTGATAAAGAAAGAGAATAACCAGTCAAAACTCTCGTTTAATTTGATC
>CP092874.1:23375718-23414039 GCA_030710605.1 Cordylochernes scorpioides
GCAATTTCTGAGGAAGTCTGCGGTAGCTGTCCAGACCATCTACCATCAGGACATCTCCATGTTCCACCATTTCTTTGTCCAGGTCTTGTCCAACCTTCTGGGTCACTCTAGCCCAGTGTTCTAGAGCAGCTGATCTTCCAGCAATATGAGACTGAAGAGCAGCGACATCTGCCACATTTAGGATCATCCAACTACAGGCAAAGTCAGACTTTCACCAAAGTGTGCCTGGATCATAATGCCATGATCAACGAAAGCTGCACCCCTATACCCCATTCCATGAGATCAGATGTTGATTTGCATGCTGCATCGCCCGTCGCGCAGAATAAACAGGGGCGCGGTCAGGACTTAGGTAGAGGGTTCTGTCCGATAAGTATAATACAGTCTCCACAAACTTCTAACTTTGCAGCTTCCAAGCAATTGAGAATTTTGCAGTGCAACATAAATGGATTGTGCTCAACAGCAACAAAAATAAAATTAGAAGAAATAATGGAAATAGCTGAAAAACAAAAGATACAAATTATAGCCTTACAGGAAACCAAATTAAATGAAAAGTACAATCTCAAATATAAAAACTATAATATCCTCAGAAAAGACAGAAATAAAGAAGGGGGTGGCCTTGCATTTTTAATCAAGAATTTGTACTATGAAAACATAGCCATTAATATTCCAAACACATCAGACCTCGAAGCCCAAGGTATCAAAGTCTACCTCAGTCAAAACAAAACCATCGACATATTCAATATGTATCACCCACCAAACAATAAACTTATTGACGATGGAACAATGGCTCAATTTCTTACAGACAACACAATTATTGTAGGTGACCTTAATGCCAAACATCAACTATGGGGATGTTCCATGCCAAACCCAAGAGGCAAAATACTTTCAAACATATTTGACGACAATGCCTTCATGTGCTTAAATGATGGGAATCCCACCCACCATTCCTACAGCTATAATACTGCACAAGCACTTGATATAAGTTTCTCCAGTCCTGACATTTTCCACAAATGCAAATGGCAAATATTAAAAAGTATTGGAAGTGATCATTTGCCTATTTTGATAGAAATTAGCACCAAGACCAAAACCAGCTCAATTAAAGAAAAATTCTGGAACTTCAAAAAGGCTAATTGGAATCTTTACCAGAAAAACACCAATGAAGACTTTAGAAAACCACCCACTAGAATAAAAGATCTGGAACAAAATTGGATATCTTTCAAAAACACCATTATTAAAGCAGCCAAAGTTTCAATACCAAGAGGTAATATTAAGAAATGGATTCCAAATTATACACACCAGGCAAAAGATATTCAAACACTTATAACTAAAAGAAATGAACTACAAAAAAAGTGCACCCAAAACCAAACAAATTGTAGAACTGAACTGAACATTGTGAATGCAAAAATAAAAAGGTTATACGTAAATATGAAAAGGGAAAAATGGAAACAAACTTGTGAAAACCTGAACCCAAGAAACCCGAATACAAAACTTTGGCATTTGGCAAAACAAATTGACAGAGCCCAGCCACAAACTGAAAACACAAATATGATTAAGAATACGGATGGTACCCCAGCAACTAATGACAAAAATGCTGCTAATCTTTTAGGTAATTCATATCAAATAAGTAGTAAAATCAAATTCGAAATAAAAGATAAGAAAGTTGAAAAAAAGGCCCGAAAGATTATTCATGACTGTAAAAATTTCACCAGCACTCATAATATTTTCCATGAAAAAATCAATATGAAAGAGCTAGATTATGCATTAGAAAACACTGACCTAAACAAGACTCCTGGGCCAGATGGAATCCATGGCCAAATGATATCAAACTTGGGCAAAAATGGCAAAGAAATACTTCTTGATATTTTCAATAACTCCTGGAAAACTGGAAAATTGCCTCAAGACTGGAAAACTGCAACAATAATTCCTATTAAAAAACTTGACAAATCTGCTGATGACCCAAAAAACTACCGACCTATCTCCCTCACAAGTATTTGCTGCAAATTAATGGAAAAAATTATACTCAGACGACTTACCTACCACCTTGACACAAGAAATCTCTTACCAGAAGAACAATATGGATTTAGGAAAGGACATGGGACAATAGACCAACTCTTATTTTTCACACAAAAGGTAAAAGATGCACAAAACAGAAAACCAACTAGCCACACCATAGCTGCTTTTTTAGACCTTACACAAGCTTTTGATAAAGTATGGAAAAACAAGTTGATTACAAAATTATACAAGCATTTCAAAATTGATGGAAAAGCTATCACTTGGATAAATGATTTCCTTAAAAATAGATACATCAGGGTCAAATATAATGGAACTCTGTCTAAAACCTTCAAATTGTACCAAGGATTACCACAAGGATCAGTCCTTAGCCCAACTCTCTTCACCCTATTTATTGCAGGCATAGAAGAAAAAATTTCACATAAAACCAATATTGGACTTTTCGCTGATGACATTATTCTATGGAGCAGTAACACTAACTGGAAAAAAGCTGAAAGGGATTTGAACAAGACTCTTCTCCACCTAGAAAAATTTGCTAATAAACATAAATTAGAATTTAACCCCCAAAAATCTGAAACCTGTCTTTTTACTACCGATAAGAAACTATACAAAATAAGGCCAAAAATTATTCTGAAAGAACAACAATTACAATATAATAAACATCCTAAATATCTTGGCTACACCCTGGATCCAGAAATTAACTCCAGTAATATATTTCAGGAAGAGAGTGGGGAGCCGATGCAACCACACTAAAATTAACTTACACGTCTCTAATTAGACCTATCCTGGAATATGGATATCAAATCTATGGTACAGCATCTGAAACAAATCTAAAATCACTGGAAAGAATACAATTAAGTGCAGCTAGAATTATTACAGGTCTTCGAAATACCTGCCCTAACGATATTGTACTTTACGAGGCAGACATTATGCCCTTAAAGGATAGAAGAAGCTACAATCTGCCAAAATATATAAACAAAATCAAGAGTTATGGAAACAAACACAGAACTTCCAATTACATACTTAATTGGGAATCCAACCTGAGACTCAAAAAAGAAGGTCCTCTCCACCTGGCCAAAAGAAATGGATTTTTAAAATATAAAGTAGAAAAAAATTATTTAGCAGAAAAAATTTCTCCATGCGAACCACTACAAAATGTTATTTTTAATGACACTTTAAATGAACCCACCAACAAACAATACCAAAATCCAGAATACTTAAAACAATTATCATTAGAAATAATTAATAACATTCCTAAAAATGCAATAACTATTTATACCGATGGTAGCAGAGATGAGTTGGGACACACTGGCAGTGGCTGTCTCATCAAAACTACAAATGGCATTGAGAAAATGAACAGAAGAAACCCAGATTTTTGCTCAGTCTTCAGATCAGAACTTATAGCCATCTATGAAGCCTTAAAATCCATCAGAAATACTAATTATCAAGATATCTGGATTCTTACTGATAGTAGAAGTGCCATACAACACTTGAGTCACACAGGGGAACTCAGAGACAAAGTAAGCAGGAACATAATTGGTTATCTCCAAAAACTCTCAAAAACCTCAAAAATTCACCTTCAATGGATACCCTCACATGTTGGAATTGAAGGCAATTAAGCTGCTGATGTTCTAGCGAAAAAAGGTACAAAAGAACCCTTGCCACAGAAAAATAAACTTACTTTTAAAGAAATAGAAACAGTAGCCAAAACAAAAATAAACAAGAACTGGAGGATCCCACCTAAGCACAGTTGGTACAGTGGAGTGAACCCAGGAGGAGCTCTAAACATCAGAAATAGACAGCATCAAACAACACTAACAAGATTTAGAACAGGCCATCTCAAGCCATTGAAGATAGAAAATAATAACAAAATCTACCCCACTTGCCCAAAATGTAGCTTGTCACCTGCAGCTCCAGAACACATTTTGGCTTGCATTAGATGCACTAAACAGGACCTTTGGGAGAGGCCGCTGCTCATCATAAAACAGCTCGAGGAGCATGAACTCATGGAATTCGTGTAATCTTTACACAAGGGGATAAGAAACAACAACAACAACAGAGCAGCGACATCTGCCACATCTAGGATCATCCATTTGTCAACAACAGCCCCATAGAAGAGGAGAAACACCTTTGACCTGAGTTCAACTGACCCGGTTGATAGACCTCAGTAAGGGTCCCTCTACAAGGATACAGAGAAGCTATGTCTCTGTACTCATGTTAGAGTCAGAAGCATCTGTTTCCATGTTAGGAACGGCCTCAAATTACAGGCAAAGTCAGACTTTCACTAAAGTTAATCATGGTGCCATGATCAACGAAAGCTGCATCCCTACAACCCATTCAATGAATGAATTCATGGAATTCGTATAATCTTTACACAAGGGGATAAGAAACAACAACAGCCCCATAGAAAACCTATAGGGTTTTCTACAATACATGTCACAACCAACCACAGTATTATTGTATAAGAAATGATTTGATAAACTTTAATTAATTACTTTAATTCAAAACCCCAAGAGATGAGAATTTTCAGTTTAATTATCATCTTCTTCTTTCTTATCTCCACTCAACAATCATATTAAGGTATCAAGCTTGTAGATCTTGTTGATGGTGTCTGCTTGGGGATGAGTAGAGCTCATCAATGGATGAATCAATACAGCAGTTGAATTATAAGTTGGTTAAATTAAAGTTGGATGAATTATAGAAATTATAATAAATGTATATGTGCACCTAAAATGTGATATTAATGTCATATACATGAGGATATACTTATGAACAAAACTGTCTTCTTTATAACATTTTCTCCATGGGACATAGCAATTGGTCTGTTATGAGTTATGTTCTTTATAAATTACGCCTCATTATTATACACTCATGATCAAAACTTAAGGAAATGGAAGTTGCCCGTCATCTATTTTTTTTAAGGAGACAGAGGCAATTTTGATTACACTTGGTTATCTCGTGTGTCTTCAATAAAGGTCACTGTAATATCTTTCAGAGTTATTGTCTGAATCCCGATATACATGCTAAAAAATACAACTTCCATAAGTTTTGTCCATGTGTGTACTTGAAAAGAAATATATTTACCTTGAATAACAAACTCCATGGAGATGTAAGAGCTGAATTCAACATGGTGATCCCCACTTTGCCATCCAGTGTTGCCAATCATTATCTGGGAAACACAGTTTCAACCAAAAATATTTATATAAATAAAAATCAACTTTAATTATGAAATTTGTATAGGAAAAACAACAACAACAACAAAAAAAAGAGACAAATCTTAAAAAGTATCTTAGAAAAGAGTTTACTAGTCCTAAAACATTGCTTTTCTTTTATTGACATTCACCAAAATATAAAAATATTTTAAATTAAGAGTGCTATAAAATTACTCACTAGTTTTTTTCAAATGAGATTTCATCATTTTTAGGAGTATAAATAAGTTCGTGCATTTTGAAGCTTTATTGTAGAATATTGGTTAGACATTCAATGTTCAACGTATTGTCCTTCGCTAGACACTACTTTTTCCCATCTTTCTGGCAATTGATGAATCCCATTGCGAAAAAAGACCGGCTCTTTGGTCGCTATCTATTCATCGATTCTTTCTTTGACTTCATCGTAATTGGAGAAGTGCTTGTGAGCCAGGCCATGTTGCATTGATCATAAGAGATAATAATCGGAAGGAACAATATCTGGGTTATATGGTGGATACCTAACTGGCCTTGTCCTTATTGTTTTAGGAAGAGCATTGCTCGATGCAAATATTTATATGTAATTTTACTGTCCTAAAAGCTAATGTCCTTTGTTTATTTGGATTACAAGAGAAGGAATTGCCAGACATCATCTTGAAGAAGGAATCAAAGTTTACGTCGATGAGTTTCTTTTATTTGTGCTGTATAATCAGCAAGCTTTCGGACTATGACGTCCTTCAACAGGCAACTTTCCAAGAAACTAGAGGATACTGTATATATATACACATAAATATTTACATAATTAGAAATTTTCTTAATGAAATGAATGATTATTATACAAGTTTAGCATATATATAAGTAGATACTTTCATTTACAGAAAAAGCCTTCTCAAGAACAAGATCCTCGAGCTCACTAAAAAACCTGGGCTCAGCTGGCCTGGCTGATAGTACCCTGTAAGGGCTCCTAATCCAGGGATACAGGATGAGCAGCGTTTGTACTCCATGTTAGGAGCGGCTGCACAAGGCGTCTGTTCCTCATGTCAGAGGCGGCCATTTCTTTTGGAGCTAAATCGGCCTGCCACTGAGTAGTGCTCCCAGTCTTAATGATAAAGGCAGACACATTCTACTTCACCCAGTCATGATGGTTGTCAAACAGACACCATCAAGGGTCACAACTTGATACCCTAATATGATCGAGTGGAGATAAGAAAGAAGAAGAAGATCCTCAAGGACCCACACAAAGACACTAATATAAAATATAATTGTATATAAACCCTTTTATATAACCACATCCTACATTGTAAATATGATTGTCTAGGTTGCTCTTTTTGAGGCAGTATCTTTTAAAGTTATTTTAGAACTTGGCTTACATTTCCTATATATATATGGCACATTATTGGTTTTATATTAATTTATTGATATTTTGTACCATTCCAACCTCATGGTACTATGAGTTGGTACCTTGGTGAATTTAGGTTACCCTCCCAAGTACTGATAGAGCTTGACATAACTTCACTTCTGTGATTGGATGAGACTTGGTGTTTTCAATGGGGTACCTTGGTGAAGGTCAGGACTCCGCCAGCATTATCCCAGCTGGTGTTGACAGAGGTGACTCCAGGTGGGGGCTGTGGGTCAACAAGGAGGACCCCTTCAAATCCCTGTCACAGAACTCGGAATTGCCAACTTTACCTGTGGAATATGGCTGGAGGTGAACATGTAGCTGAGGTAACACACACATGCATTCACATATATACATATGGTATGAGATCCTATGAGATCCTGGTATGAGAAACAGTAGTCAAAACAAAAATAAACAAGAACTGGAGGATCCCACCTAAGCACAGTTGGTACAGTGGAGTGAACCAAGTAGGAGCTCTGAACATCAGAAATAGACAGCATCAAACAACACTAACAAGATTTAGAACAGGCCATCTCAAGCCATTGAAGATAGAAAATAATAACAAAATCTACCCCACTTGCCCAAAATGTAGTTTGGTACCTGCAGCTCCAGAACACATTTTGGCTTGCATTAGATGCACTAAACAGGACCTTTGGGAGAGGCCGCTGCTCATCATAAAACAACTCTAGGAGCATGAACTCATGGAATTCGTGTAATCTTTACACAAGGGGATAAGAAACAACAACATGAGATCCTGTCGACTCTCTCTATACTGTGATATCCTGAGGGTCTCTCGCTGTGGTGTGAAATCCGAGAGGGTCGCTAGCTCCACTGTGGTAACCGAGAGGAACAGTCAGGATGTGGAGAGTTTTCTAGTACTTCTCTGCACCTTGGAAGACCTCTAACAGTTCTCACAGAGTACAGGCAGTCGTGGTCGAGGCAGAGTGGAAAGCTTGAGAATGTCCACACAAAAAACGAAGGAACACAGTTGTAGTAGGAAAGTTCCGTGAATAGATAAAAGTCAAGCTAAGGAGCAAGATGGAGATTTAAGAAAAGTTCTTTCTGGTCTACATGGTCGATGAGGTGGACCTTGGACACAACCGACGAGGGCTTCCGCTGATGGTGAAGTGACTGTTTATTTCTGGCCCTGTTGGAGGCTTGTATATCTTTGCAGAGAGTAAGTATTGGGTTTCAGCGGATGCTATATGGGCGTAGATCGAAATAGATCATTGTACACTGGCAACACCCTGACATCTTGTAAGCCTTGATTTTAGATGTTTTTGAACTTCTATCTCAATCTCTTGCTTTAGCTCAACTCTTAATCTATTACATAGTTTTATTTATTCATCCTCAGTTTGTACAAAGTACATTACATATGATGACGTAATGACACATGTCAATCATGCGTATAATTATTTACATTAAAATCTTGTTATATTATATACAATATGAGGTTGTTGGTTTAAATTACCTTATATATACATGCGTACACACACGCATGCACATAAACACATGTATGTGTGCATACCTACATATATACATATCCATGCATACTTACACACAGATATGCGTGAATTCACACAGACAATTTAAAAAAAAAAAAAGAAAAGAATAAAACTTCAAATTTACCCTCATGGTCAAATGATAAAGCACATTTTGTATTATAGATACAAGAAAATAAGACCAAATAATTTAATAGTGTGTGACATTTCGGTAACAGCACTGTTACCATCATCAGACAAAGGAATGAAAAATATATATACAGTTAAACCTGTCTATAGCGCCCCCTCTTGGGACTCACCAAAATAGGATGCTATAGAGTAGGGGTGCTATAGACAGGTCACTTTTAATGTAAATCGCATCGTACTTCATATTTAAAATTGGGCGCTATAGAGAGGGAGGCGCTATTTAGAGGGGGCTCTATAGACAGGTTTAACTGTATATTCTTTAGATAAGGCACAATTGTATATTCTTTTGTCTGATGATGGTAACAATGCTGTTACCGAAATGTAACACACTATTAAATTATTTGAATTAGGTCTTATTTTCTTGTACTCATGGTCAAACTTAAGAAAGTGGGAAGTCTTTGATGTTACCAGTGATCTATTTTAATTTTGAAAGAGACCTAATCAATTTTGTTCACTTGGTTATTGGGAAGAATTGAAGGAAGATAGGAAGACTTGCAATGAGCTGGCTAGAAAGGGTCAAGAAGCTATTGGAAGGTCACTAGATGAGAGTAATGGTCACTAACATATCAAATTGGACAATATTTGTCCATCTATATGTCCATTATATTGCAGCATCAACCACATACTTTTAGATTATTGATAAGGCATACAATTTGGATTATAGATTATAAACACAAGGTAATAAGACCAAATCCAAATAAATAAATAGTGTGTGATATTTTGGTAACAGCATTGTTACCATCTTCAGACAAAATTCTGTACTGGATTCAGTACTTTTGTCTGAAGATGGTAACAATGTTGTTACTGAAACGTCACACACTATTTATTTATTTGGATTTGGTCTTATTACCTTGTGTTTACTTTTAGATTATAATCCTTTGCTAGCAATTTTGGATAATAAAGTGTAGGGATGAGTATCTTTTATTATGATGCATTAGCGAGCCATCTGTTATGAATATTCGAAACTATTATAGACGTGTATGATTCTTTTTTTAAAAATACACTATTTATACTGTAGAACGAAAATTGCAATTATACCGCAAATGTTTCTTCTGAACGAAATATCAAAATTATTTTAAGGAGAAATAGCGATTATTTCCAACCTTAGGAATGAAGTATGATAGGATGAATTGTGAAGAGTAATGATAAACGGAAAAAAAAAAGAAAGAAACATTTGCGGTATAATTGCAATTTTCGTTCTACAATCATAAGCTGCATTATATTGTATTATAAATTTCTACTGCCCTTACTGCAATGGGAAGAATTAATGGGAGGGCCTGGCTCATCAGTGGGTTCACCACTGATGAGCCAGGCCCTCCCTTTAATTTTTTTCATTGAAGTAAGGACAGTAGAAATTTTTTAATTTTCAAAAAAGAATCATACGCGTCTATAATAGTTTCGAATATTCATGAGTATCTTTTAATTAAACGTTTTTTTAAGCTTTCGGGATAACGCTCTTCTACAGGAAAATTGATACAAAATGAAACTTTGCTATAAAGCTCAAAAAACATTTAATTAAAAGATACTCATCCTTAGACGTTTATTATCTAAAAAAAAATCAACACATACCTTGGGTAGGATGAGATTTCCTCCTATAGGACGATAGAGGTATCCTTCGTGGTGTGTTCCAGAGTTGACTAGGCCGCCCAGCTGAGTCTTGGCCAGTACCTCCTACAACATCAGACTCTCAGTAAGAGGGTAGCACTGTCTGAATTTCTGTTTCAATGTGAGCTTGAATCCAATAGGAACCTGTTCCAGCAGCCATCAAATGACAGGCAATATTTAATATAGCTCTTATAAACACAAGGTAATAAGACCAAATCCAAGTTGAGAAAACACAGCATTAAAAGGGTAAGTTCTTTTTCTCACATCTATTTTTTTTTTAAATTCTGTAAAATGCATCAAGTAATTCCTAATGCATTTCTCATTACTAATAGATGGAATTTCCCAAAATCTGATTCAAAATTGAAAAGATTATCACTTAATCTTATAAATGGAGAGATTAGATTTCATTGGAAAAATATTCATTTCAATGGATTTGGTCTTATTACCTTGTGTTTATAATCTATAATCCAAATTGTGCCTTATCAATTATATAGCTCTATAATTTGTTTTAATCATCTTTAATGAACACTATGATTTTTCAATTAAAAAATATATATATTATCCCTAATACAGGTGGTACATGTTGTTAGAAGAGGAGTAGACCTCTTTAAAAATCCTGGGTTCAACTCACCGGGTTGATAGACCTCAGCAAGGGTCCCACTCCAGGGATATGGAGGAGCTGTGTCTGTACTCATGTTAGAGTCAGCAGCAATTCCATGTTAGGAACGGCCTCAAATGACAGGCAAAAGTCAGACTTTCACCAAAGTGTGTCTGGATCATGGTGCCATGATCAACGAAAGCTGCACCCCTACACCCCTGGGGGCCATTGGAGCATTTTTTTTTTAAATCAGAAAAAAAGTGCCCAATGCGGGAATTGAACCCGGGTCGTAGTGGTCAAAAACGAAACGGTTTAACCAGCCTTCCACCGACCCCTCGGGTATATTATATATGCATTCTTTTGTCTGATGATGTAACAACGCTGTTAATGAAATGTCACACACTATTAATTTATTTGGATTAGGTCTTATTTTCTTGTAGGTAGTAGAAAACGGGCAAAGTCAGACTTTCACCAAAGTGTGCCTGGATCATGGTGCCATGTCAATGAAAGCTGCACCCCTACACCCCATTCCATGAGAACAGCTCGAGGAGCATGAACTCATGGAATTCGTTGTAAGCTTTACACAAGGGGATAGGAAACAACATCAGACAAGAAAGATAGAAAATAACAACAAAATCTACCCCACTTGCCCAAAATGTAGCTTGGCACCTGCAGTTCCAGAACACATTTTGGCTTGTATTAGATGTACTAAACAGGACCTTTGGGAGAGGCCACTGCTTATCATAAAACAGCTTGAAGGCATGAACTCATGGAATTTCTGTAATCTTTACACGAGGGGATAAGAAACAACAACAACAAGCCTTCCAGTGGTTTTACCAGCTTAATTTGCATACCTTGTTGAAGTCTTTGAGTAAGGAGACAGTGAAGGTGAGGTTGGAGGTGGTCAGGAGAGACTCCACCAATCCCAGCTTGTGGATGGCAATGGGATGGTGAACCTGCGCCGCAGATAATTTACTTGAACCCTTGTTGCCACACAGACTGCAAGTAAGTAGTTCTTCAAATTAAAGATACTTCGGAATGGTTGCAAGGTTTTCCCACTATGTACTAAGTGCAATTCTCAACCTGCAACCCCAAAACACATCATTGACTGTATTGACTCATCCATTGATGAGCTCTACTCATCCTCGGCAGACACCATCAACAAGCTCTACAAACTTGATACCCTGATATGATTGAGTGGAGATAAGAAAGAAGAAAAGAAGAGGATACTTCGGCCAGTAAATCTTTTTATCACCTCAACGTTTCGACAAAAATATTTTGTCCTTGTTAAGAGCAAACAAATATTAAAACATTTGGCAAAGGGTTAAAAATTATTAATATATATATATATAAAATATATGTAATTTTTAACGCTTTGCCAAATGTTTTAATTTTTGTTTGCTCTTGACGCAGACAAAATATTTTTGTAGAAACGTCAAAGTAATGAAAAGATTTACTGGCCGAAGTATCTTCTTCTTTCTTATCTCCACTCAATCATATCAGGGTATCAAGCTTGTAGAACTTGTTGATGGTGTCTGTTGGGGATGAGTAGAGCTCATCAATGGATGAGTTAATACAGTCAATAATGTGTTTTGGGGTTGCAGGTTGAGAATTGCACTTAGTACATAGTGGGAAAACCTTGCAACCATTCCGAAGTATCTTCAATTTTAAGAACTATGAATGCCGGCCAGGCAGCCATTACTTTACGATATGTAAGTAAGTAATAAAGCTAATTGATTGGTTCATCAGGAGGAGAAAAATTTAGACCTAATTAGAAATATAAAAAATGGTACAAAATTGAAGTTGTGATTAGGTGAATAAATTATAATAAGGTCACACACTATTTATTTATTTGGATTTGGTCTTATTACCTTGTGTTTATAATCTATAATCCAAATTGTGCCTATCACTAGGATGATAAAAAACAGTGTATTTTTTTAATGCATAATTAAATTGAAAGGGCGTGTATATTCCTGCATTTACTCTACATTTCTGCTGGGAAAATCTGTATAAGACTAAAAGGTCTTAATAAAGCTTTTTGTTGTTGTTGTAATTAAAGGGAGAGGTTCCTCCTTTGGTACAAGAAAGAACAGTGTAAGTAATAAGACAAGGATATTTGACATCAGAATTTAAAACGCTTATGGAGATATGTCCTAATGCCAGCTAACAATATCAGCAATAATATATGTAACTTATACGTAATAGCCAATAACCATTATAATTCTAACTTAAAATAATAGAATCTCAAACCTATAAGATAAATCTTAGTATATAGCAAACAATAGTAAAATATGTAAATACCTTAATCAAATAAAAACATATCTTAAGTAAAACAATATGCAAAAATACGCTTGTATATATATATTAGATGTACATAGAATCATAGTAGTTTAGTATCAAGCGGCGTTATATTTTCGTTATATATTGTTTCTCCTGTAGAAGGGCAGACAAGCCCGAAAGCTTGAGAAGATTCAAAATAAAGATACATATCTCCATAAGCGTTTTAAATTCTGATGTCAAGACAAGGATACTTAGAAGAGTTGTGTATGGGAGACAATAATACAGACCTTGAATCCAAAAGCATGCGCAGCAGTTGTTGAAGAAATGTTGGACACAAGTTGATGGGTATGGAAATTGGCATCCATTTGGAGTCCTACACATCCAAAGAAATACAAGGAAGTGTTAATTAAATCTCATCTTGGATTAAATATTTTCCAATATTTCTTGTGGCTATGCTCAAACTTCCTCAGGGAACAAAAGTTGTTTTAAAAGAAAACAAATACTATACAAATAATAATAGGGACTTCCCATCCCAGGACATTATTTTTCCATTTATCATTACTCTTCACAATTCATCCTTTCATACTTCATCCTTAAGGTTAGAAATAATCGTTATTTCTCCTTAAAATAAATTTAGATCTTTCGTTTAAAAGAAAAACATGCGGGATAATTTTACAATCATAAGCCGCATTATATTGTATTATAAATAAGTTATGAATTGCTCCATTTTCAAAAACACAATATATATATATATAGAGTATTTCAGATAAATTGGGAATAAAAACAATGGAATTTTAACTGGAGAGATAGGGGACCAAATATCAGAACTCCAGTGAGTGGGAAAGTTAAGTCTCAGCCACTATTGTGTCTTTTTTTGTCTTGTGGGTTGGAGCTGAGTCCTGTTGGAAGACAATATTTCCTTCCTGCGGCTACCATGTCCATCCAAGGCTTCACAATGGTCTCGAGAACATTGATGTAGATGTCAGTGTTCATCCTAAGGCCCTCCTAAAAGAAATGGGGAGGCATAACATCACTGCTGATAATACCAAGAACCATCACGGAGGCAGGAAATTTATGTGCATCAAGACAAGTACCTTTTGGGGGTCTTCACAGATCTGGTTTATTTCTGGGATTTACTTTTCCTCCAGGTCAAAGTTCTTTTCATCAGAGAAGAACCTCAGCATGCCACAAGAGTCACGTTTCAGGTTGTTGAGGAGGGGAAGCAGTCTTTCCTTTTACAATGCCTCATAACTCCGCCTTTGCCGGTCCCAAGCCAGGATGAAAAAGGAGGAGGGGGAGCAGTAACAAGCTCACTAAAAAACCTGGGCTCAGCTGGCCCGGCTGATAGTACCCTGTAAGGGCTCCTAATCCAGGGATACAGGATGAGCAGCGTTTGTACTCCATGTTAGGAGCAGCTGCACATGGCATCTGTTCCTCATGTCAGAGGCGGCCATTTTTTTGGAGCTAAGTCGGCCTGCCACTGAGTAGTGCTCCCAGTCTTAATGACAATGCCATGATGGTTGTCAAGCTTTACAAGCTTGATACCCTAATATGATTGAGTGGAGATAGAAAGAAGAAGACAATGCCTCATATTCTCAGTCAGCAACTGGCCTTTTTACTTGAGACCAAAGTCCTGATGGATAATCCAAAATTCCATTGAGTCAAACAGAAAAGATCAGAAACTTTAACTAGGGGCGGGAGAGTGTCAGAACATTCAAACTCAATGAGAATGAATACTACAGAGGTATTCCCTCACCTGTGAGATTGTAGACAATTTCTGCGCAGGAATACGGATCTTGTAGAAACTGTGGCGGAATGGCACAGGAGTTGGATCCCACAACAAACCAATGACGAGCTGAAACCACAGCAAATACAGTACTTAAACAGGTTTCAATATGCTATCCAAAAGCATTATCATGTGAATGAATCTTTCACAAAAATAGCTGTTGTCATATATTGGCAAAAAAAACCCCTCAAAAAATAGATATGGTACAATTTGGATAATAAAATAACTTCTTCTTCTTTCTTATCTCCACTCAATCATAACAGGGTATCACGCTTGTAAACCTTGACACTTTTGATGGTGTGTGCCAGGGAAGAGTAGAGCTCATCAATGAATGAGTCAATACAGTCAATAATGTGTTTTGGGGTTGCAGGTTGACACTTAGTACATAGCGGGAAAACCTTGCAACCATTCTGGAAAGTCATTGTCCATAGATGACCAGACTTAAGTCAGGAAATCAAAGACTGTTGTTCTCTTGAGAGGACAGAACCGGTGCTTGTCCCTCCTGCTCTGTACCAGTCATGTGCAACATTAGATTTCCATTCCTGTAGGCATTGTGTTTTGATGGTACGGAGGAGGTCTCTTTTGTCTAGTTGGGTGGTAGATTCTCTGGCTTCAGGTAGGCCAATAGCTCCAGCCTTTGCCAGAGAGTCTGCTAGCTCAAAAAAAGAAACTCTCCTCTTCTTTCTTATCTCCACTCAATCATATTAGGGTATCAAGCTTGTAAAGCTGGGTGAAGTAGAATGTGTCTGCCTTTATCATTAAGACTGGGAGCACTACTCAGTGGCAGGCCACTAACTTAGCTTCAAAAGAAATGGCCGCCTCTGACATGATGAGGAACAGACACCATGTGCAGCCACACCTAACATGGAGTACAAACGCTACCGATCCTGTATACCTGGAGCCCTTACAGGTAAAAAGAAAAGAACTTTTCCCTCTATGAATTGTCTTTTATTTAAATTACGAGAAAGGCATCTATTGATCATTCAACTACAAGTTGCACCATCTATTGGAATAATTATCAGCTAATCCAGATTTTTAATTATTCAAAAATTGGCAAATTACCCTTTCTTGATTAATCATGAAAGCTAACCACGTACATGTTTCAAGGCGCAAGCCATTAGCATTTTTTAGTTGCACGATTAATGATGCCTTTTTATTAATTTATCAAGCTGATTCCAGTAGAATTTCACTTTTCTACTATTTGGTCACTTTTTTTAAAATGCTAACAGTAACTTTATTACATGTAGTAAATAAAGAGGTAATGACTATATTTGGCTTCATAAGTTTCAGGAAGGTTAATAAAAAATTTTGATTACTTTAAAAGTTACTATCATCTATTGCGAGTAGTAATTAAAAAAAAAAAAAAAAAAATCAATTTTATTCTTACTTGAACTGTTTTTACTTTGAAGCCAAGAATTTCTAATTGACAATCTATTCATGAAATTTTCACGGGCTGAAAGAATAATAATAATTAAATTATATGACAATTCCCCATTTAAATTTCTATTTAAATATTTATTTATAAAATATGCTATAATAAGACTGGCTATTAAAACGAAAGTAGTTGTAATCTTCATTTTAAAACTAATAAGGCTTCTACATTCAAAGTTTAGGAAGGTAAAGATTAATAAATAAATAAACGCCAATATATTATAACACTATCACATTTGTCTGGCAGGAGAGATGAACTGTTATTTCAAAACAAAATCGCGAATAAGTAAACACTGCTAATTTAGCCTCATTCCATAAAATTATATCAGAGATAGAATCTAATAAATTTTCAAATGTGATAAATATAAATTATGAGGTAAAGATGTCAAAATTTTTTAAAATATATATCTTGTGGACATATATAATTAATATAATAAAAATATTTTGCCATAAAATATATATATTTTACTAAATTATTATTATATCATAATAGTAAAATTATTTTTAAAATCTTCGAAAAATATTTTTATATAATGAATATTTTAATTATAACTTTTTACAATATAAAATCCAAAATTTTAATTTTAGCCAACTTAATTAAATTTCAAAGAAACTGGATTGAAAAAGGGAATTGTTATCATCATATGTATTTATGCTCTCCCACGCATGCGCAATTTTGTTACTCTATTTTGATGTGTGACTTGTCTACAATCTTTAAAATTTATTTTATCTCGTTTAGGTGTATCAATGTAATTTAACTAGAGACTTTTCTCTATAATAACTTTTATAGTTTTTCTATGAGCAATAATAGCTAGTGTTTTTGCAAATTAAAAAAGATGGCTGCTTCAGCGACAACTTCGACGGCACTACCGCGGAAGAAGGGCGTAAAGCGTCCGCAGGACTCCGAGCCTATCTCCGGCCTAAAATTGATGGCAGAATTAGTCGAAGCAGAAGCTCCACTATCAAAGAAATTGAAAAGTTCAGGTGAAACCTCGTCTTCTAAGTCGATTGATGGTGGTAAGTCGTTTGAATATTTTATTTCCTTTTTTGTCAGTTATCGAACGTAGAGGTTGTCCGGGTCGACCCTTCGGTAGTCGACGCGGCTGCCATTGGCAGCTCGCCCGGGGTGGGTTGCGCCAGATGGCCGCCCTGCCTTCCCTATGCTGACTGACTAGTTTTCTCCAAACTCAGGCCGCCATTTTCATCAAAATTTAGGCGTGTGCTTTTAAAAATATATATATGTAGTGTAAATCGAAAGTAAATAATTACAATTAATTTAAACCCAAATAATTTCTATTAAATAAATTTTCTTATAAAAAGCCTTGTGACCTCAATTTTTAAAAACCCAAATAATTTTTTTGCCAATTTAATATTATATTTGCAAACAAACACAATTCTAGTTTAAAAACATCTTTATATTTTTTAAAATGATAGATTGCCAAGCTCAAGTTAATTATAAGAAAAATTATACTATTTTTCTTTTTAATAAATTCATTTTAAAATCTTCAATCATCTCTTGAAAAATTAACAAAAATATTCTAATATATACAATTTTGTTTTTTTGCAATATGCAATTCTTATTATATTTTTATGTTTATTTTCCTATAATAATTCTTATTAGAATTGTAAGCACTTTTAGAGAGAGAGAGAGTCTGTGTGGACATAAAATTAAGCATTTTATTTGAATATTAACACTTTATCAAGTATAAATCTAAAAATAAATGTAGCCACATGGTTGGATGGCCATTTAACTTTTGTTTACATTTTAAAAGTGCATATAAATAAAAGTTGTTCGTATGGTTTATAAACATTTTATTTTAAAGCCCCAATTTTGAATAATTAAACAAATAATGAACTTTAGAATTCAATGTCTTTTGTCAGTTTTTCTTTTTATTAATAATATCAAAGGGAGATTATATTATATTTTTATCTTCTCTTTTGGGTAAAGTAAAAAAAGTATTTTTTAGAATAAAAAGAACAAAAATAAAATAATCTTTTGTTTACCTTTTTTTAAAACAGATTACTTCAATTAATTACCCACATGTAAAAGAAGATCATTTTTAAGCCTAGTTACACCTTTTTAGCCTAGGTTAGAGATGAAAAAAAATTTGCCCTAATTATCTAAAGTATCAATTGATATAGTCAAAAATTAATAAATATATATTTTTTTAAATGCAGATATGTGTAAGATTCAGAACATTTTCAATACCAATTTGTTTCAACTGGCACTTTTAATATTCGCAGACGATTTTTTTTGGAACAGTTAATTTTGGCACTGTTAATATCTGCAGAAGAGTTTTTTTGGCTCTGTTGATATTCACAGACAAATTTTTGACACTGTTAATATCTGCAGACGAGTTTTTTGGCTCTGTTGATATTCACAGACAAATTTTTGACACTGTTAATATCTGCAGACGAGTTTTTTGGCTCTGTTGATATTCACAGACAAATTTTTGACACTGTTAATATCTGCAGACGAGTTTTTTGGCTCTGTTGATATTCACAGACAAATTTTTGACACTGTTAATATCTGCAGACGAGTTTTTTGGCTCTGTTGATATTCACAGACAAATTTTTGACACTGTTAATATCTGCAGACGAGTTTTTTGGCTCTGTTGATATTCACAGACAAATTTTTGACACTGTTAATATCTGCAGACGAGTTTTTTGGCTCTGTTGATATTCACAGACAAATTTTTGACACTGTTAATATCTGCAGACGAGTTTTTGGTGCTGTTAATATCCGCAGACGACTTTTATTGGCACTGTTAATATCTGCAGACGATTTTTTGGTCGCTGTTAATACCCGCAGACGATTTTTTGGTCACTGTTAATACCCGCAGACAATTTTTTGGTCACTGTTAATATCTGCAGACGATTTTTTTGGCACTGTTAATATCTGCAGACGATTTTTTAAGCACTGTTAATATCTGCAGACGATTTTTTAAGCACTGTTAATATCTGCAGATGATTTTTTTGGCACTGTTTATATCCGCAGACGATTTTATTGGTACTGTTAATATTTGCAAACGATTTTTTTGGCACTGGTAATATCTGCAGACGATCTTTTCTTTCTTCTCATTTAGGTTTAGATTGAATACTTCATTTAAAACATTTCATATGTGAAATTCTCAAACTCTTTTGCATATAGGCTTGATAATGTTTGTTGGAAAAAATATATTCTTTACTGGGTCAAAAATTAATAAAGTTGCCTTTTCCTGATATTTTGGTGCCTCAAGGCTACCTTCCTCAGGGGAAAAATTGTGTTCTGGAATTCTGACCTCTTTCAAAAAGTTGACAAGGTTTTGGCTTCTAAATTGTGAAAAACCAAGATGAGTTTATGTATCCGAGAGATGTGGAAGTTGATCAAATAATACAATTTAAGTAAATTGTGTGCCTGTTTTAAATAGGAGAGATTTGATTCAAACTGTTAACTATCCATTCAAATTACTATTGCGGCAAAGAAATAATTTATTTTTAAATATTATTTTTTTAAAAAACATCTAAAGTAATAAAGACCAAATCTAAATTAATAGTATGTGACGTTTCAGTAACAGCATTGTTACCATCATTAGAGACAAACATACTGAATGATTTATTTAACAAGCTATTTATTCCTTTATATTTTTGTGTGGTCTACTAATTACAATGAATTTCTAATCTATAATCTACACAACAACTGCTTTATTAGGACATTTCCATCCTGTAAGGACTTGCCATG
This sequence comes from Cordylochernes scorpioides, assembly GCA_030710605.1. Taxonomy (NCBI): domain Eukaryota; kingdom Metazoa; phylum Arthropoda; class Arachnida; order Pseudoscorpiones; family Chernetidae; genus Cordylochernes; species Cordylochernes scorpioides. Next base: position 23,395,422 of record CP092874.1, read on the forward strand.
CATCATTTTCATGAAAAAAGGGGGGGAAAAAACATAAACAAAGGAGAGAAGGGAAAAGGAAATCAAAGTATTCAATCTATAATCTACATTTTATAGAATTTTAACAAAATATAAACCCTTATTTTTATTTTTTGTTTTTTGCTTATCCCTAGTACATGTGGTACAGGCCCATGATAATCATGGTGGGTAGTTGGCGACTGCTTTTTACTGTAAGTGCAACACATGTCTACACATGTGAAAAGCAGTTCGACTTTGCACTTACAAATGTGCCAGAGCCCCGTTTGGTTACTTGCACTCGCTGGTGGGGTTGGACTTTTGCAAGAATCGGGGGCCATTGGAGCATTTTTTTTTTTTAAACAGAAAAAATTGTCCAATGCGGATATCGAACCCAGGTCGTAGCGGTTCAAAACCAAACGGTTTAACCAGCCTTCCACCGACCCCCATAAACCCTTATTCTTTATATTTGTACCATAACTTCATTCTTTCAATGTCCTCTTATCTATAATATAATTGTCATCTAGATGTGTTGATGGCATTAATAAGAACTTTTCCATCTTTAAATAACCAACACTTTTATTTTCCAATGTTACATTATGGTATTGGAATTATAATCCGCATTAAACAGGACCTTTGGGAGAGGCCGCTGCTTATCATAAAACAGCTCGAGGAGCATAAACTCATGGAATTGGTGTAATCTTTACACAAGGGGATAAGAAACAACAACAGAATTATAATCCTCTGTATCAATTAGATAAATCAAATCTTCGAGGTTTCTTTATTACACTATTAACGAGTTTACAAGTTTTCTGGTTTTAAACGACTCTTCTACAGGTAATTTATCCTTGGAGATACAAGAATATAAGACCTAATCCAAATTTGGATTATTTTCTTGTATTATAATCTATAATCTATATCTAAAAAAAAAAAGCTTCAATGGCCCTCGATTCTTGCAAAAGTCCAACCCCACCAGCAAGTGCAAGTAACCAAACGTGGCTCTGGCACATTTGTAAGTACAAAAGTCGAACTGCTTTTCACATGTGTAGACGTGTGGTGCACTTACAGTAAAAGCAGTCGCCTACTTCTACCCACTATGATTATCATGGCCTGTACCACGTTTACTAGGGATAATATAATAAAAAAAAAATAAATAATAATAATCTATAATCCAAATTGTTATTCATCATTTTTGATAGACTTCAATGGACCTAAGAAGTTATTCTATTTGGATTAGGTCTTATTTTCTTGTATTATAATCTATATTCCAAATTTTGCTTTATCATTATCCTCGGAGATTTATATTTTATTAAACAATATGGTATGAAAAAATGGCTCTAATAAGTTGCCTATATCACAAATTTCCTTCCTTCCTTTTTTTAGACAGTGCCGCTGAAAGAGATTTCCTCCGTAGTTTTCCATTCTTCCCTGCTATTTTTTTTCCTCCCAATTTGTTCTTTCTCTTATTTAAATTTCACCATCTCTTTCTATAGACAGTCTTCTTCTTTTTTTTTTCTTGTCATAGTTTCTGGTGTAAAAATAAAGAAAAACAAATTTGGTTTTTGGTTAAAGCTTTTCCCTTTATATACACTTATAGACAAAACTTAAGGAAGTGGAAAGTCTTTGTGTTGCCTGCCATCTATATTTAATTTTTTTTTCGATTTGTTCACACTTGGTTATCTTGTGTGTCTTCAATAAAGGTCACTGTATTAACTTTCAGAGTTACTGTCTGAATACCGATATACAAGAGCTATCAGCTTTCGAGTGTGCTAACAAATCTTCAACAGGCACTGCAGATAAATATCATAATGTTCTTCTTTTTCTTTCTTATCTCCACTCAATCACACTAAGGTATCAAGCTTGTAAAGCTTGAGACTTTTGATGGTTTCTGCTGGGGAAGAGTAGAGCTCATCAATGGATGAGTTAATACAGTCAATATTACCCATCATATTCATAATATTTAAAATATAAAAAATAAAAGTGGCTTGTGTGGGAGTATGAGGAAAAGTAATATAAAATAGCTGGGTCAAAACAACCCCCTGGGGCACCAGATGTTTAGCCTATTTAAAGCTACAGTATTCTCTTGGACTACTACAGTATTTGAAGTTTTTAATCAGAGAAAGCTCCTGAGTGATATTACCCCATTTTATTAGAAAGGAACATTTGAAGCTATCAACACAGCTGCAATGAGTTAATTTAAAAAAACTGTGAAAGGTCTTGGATTATATACTCTTCTTCAGGTGATTCAGACAGCACATTTTAAAATATAATCAGCTTTTTGTTGTTACATACTTATTTGTTCTTGTCCCCTTGGTTATTTTTTGAAAATAGGTTATAGTTAAAATTATTATATATATTATCTCATTTTATATTTATACAAGGTGTATAGACTGAATTCATGGATCAAATTTACAATCTTGGTGAGGATTGGTATATAGGTTCTGTCTTGAGAAGTTCAAATACATTCCAAGCGGTCTGTGAGGCATCTTTAGATCTGTAGATGGTGTATTATGGGAAGGTCATGAAGATCCCTAAGTCTCCTAATGATGGGTAAAAGAGGTGCTGTTGTTGATTGGTTATCCACCAGGGGGCACCACGTGATAGTCAGACTTTGCCTCCTCCCCCCTACAGTTGTTGTTCCATAACAGCAACCATTCCATCCTACTAGGAAGTCAGTGAAACATAACCCTATAAACACTAGTTCAAACAAATGGCTCATCTATAAACACATTTCATCTACACACTATGCAAATATTTTGAATAACACAAAAGCACTTCCAATTTTACATACTAGCACTTATACATAGTTACTAACCCCATCTTTTTTTTCTTTTCTTATCTCCACTCAATTATATCAGGGTATCAAGCTTGTAAAGCTTTTGATGGTGTCTGCTGGGGATGAGTAGAGCTCATCAATGGATGAGTCAATACAGTCAATAATGTGTTTTGGGGTTGTTGCAGGTTGACACTTAGTACATAGTGGGAAAAGCCTTGCAATCGTTCTGTAATTTTCCATAGATGACCAGACTTAAGTTTAGACACTAACCCCATTCATATTTTCAAAATACATAAATATACAGTAGAAGTTACTTCTCTGTATAGGACAGCACCAAGTTACACAGCTAGAGTTACCCTTAGAGAGGTGTCTTCTCAATGTAGAGCATCTAATTAGTAAAAATAATAATTTTGGTGATGAAAACTGTCCTTTGTAGAGAGGTGTCCTCTAGTGAGAGTATCCTCTCATGAAGGTACTGTATGTGTATATATATAATTTGTTGCAATTGATGCAAAATTTGCTGAAAAGAAAATGTTATATTACTTTTCAATGGAACTCCATATTTAAACACAATAGACAATTTTTTTTTTCTCCTCCTTTTCTTTGTTCTCATACATTTTTCCTTTTCCCTGTCATTCAATCCACAGCATTATTCCTGGTATTGTTGAAGTAGAGGCTTGCAGCTGCCATTAACACATCATTATAACATATTTATATCAGCCCAATACACACAATATGTGGTTATATTTTATTGAGTCATTAAGATGATAAGGCACAATTTGGATTATCTATATATATAAAAATGAATGTTTGTATGTCCGGTATACAAATTCGCAGTAGTTCACTAATTCAAACCAAAATTTCCATACATAGGTAAAAAAATACGGGGAAGACGATAGGCTATTTTAAAAAATATATAAATCAATTATTAAAACTATATATTCAAATTATTCTACTTAGCTCACGAACAGCGCCCTCTATCAAAGATTAGATTAAATTATGCTGATGCAAATAAATAGATAATGCTAATAACAAACAATTATTTAAAAAAATCTTATCTAAATATATATCACTCGGGTAAATATGCACACGGGTCAATCCCGGGTCACCCGTCTAGTAGATTATAAACACAAGGTAATAAGACCAAATCCAAATAAATACATAGTGTGTGACATTTTGGTAACAGTGTTGTTACCATCTTCCATGCTGTGGAAAAATTTCTCATTCAGTACTTTTGTCGGAAGATGGTAACAACACTGAAACGTCACACACTATTTATTTATTTGGATTTGGTCTTATTACCTTGTGATTGAGTAATTAAGAAAGGGCATTCAGCTGAATCTCTGAAATCTTTAAAAATTAGTTAATATTTATTCCGATAGATGGCGCAATGATCAGGAGATGTCTTTTAAAAAAATGTATATCTGTTATAGAATTACTTCTTATATTTAAATACTTGGGATATATTAGGATGCATTAGCGCGCCATCTGTTATGGAAAATTCGAAACTATTATAGACGTGTACGATTCTTTTTAAAAATAAAAAAATTCTACTGTCCTTTACTGCAATGTAAAAAATTAATGGGAGGACCTTGATAAATACACCACTGCAGCCATTTAAAATGGCTACACTTAGAATAGATTGCCGATAACAAAATGATTATTATTGGACAGATAGATATTATTGGGAATAACAAGTGATTAAATTTTTCAAGTAATATTTGATGGTATTGAGAAACCAGAACTACCCCTGGTAGCAATAACAGCCTTTACCCCATTTGGACATTGAGTCAAACCACAGATTGGATGGACAGCTACGTCTTTCAATTCAACTTCAACAGGAAGCTGCAGCTCATCGACATTAGTCACTAGCGTGTGGTGATGAGCCACTCACTGATGTTTTCTATTGGTGACAGATCAGGAGAATGTTGTGCTGGCCAGGGCAGCAGACAAACTGAATGTAGGAAGGTCCACTGGCAACATCCACAGTCATCAACATTATCCTGCTGGAACTTAGTGTTTCCCTTAAATAAAGGGTACCAATGATTAGTTGATATTGATTTCTGCAGATATAGTGCAAGTTCATCAATGATCAGATGCTTTTTTTTCATTAATTATATAGTGATAAAGCACAATTTGGATTATAGATTATTTTATTTTTTGCTTCTCCCTAGTACACGTGGTACAGGCCATGATAATCATGGTGAGTAAAAGTAGGCGACTGCTTTTACTGTAAGCGCACCACATGTCTACACATGTGAAAAGCAGTTCGACTTTGCACTTACAAATGTGCCAGAGCCCCGTTTGGTTACTTTCACTCGCTGGTGAGGTTGGACTTTTGCAAGAATCGGCGGCCATTGGAGCATTTTTTTTTTTTTTTTTTTAATTATTCAGAAAAAAATTGCCCAATGCGGGAATCGAACCCGGGTCGTAGCGGTCGAAAACCAACGGTTTAGACCATTCTTCCTAGACCCCCACAGATTATAGATTATAGATACAATAAAATAAAGACCTAATCCAAATAATTTAATAGATTATTATTAGACTTGTTAAATTATTTGTATTAGGTCTTGTATCATTAATTATATAGATATGTTGGGGGATTGATTATAAAGATTTATTTGCCAATATTTTTGGGTTGGCTGAAACCTTTGTCAAGGCATTACATTTTGTATTTAATTGATAAGGCACAATTTGGATTATAGTTTATAAACACAAGGTAATAAGACCAAATCCAAATAAATAAATAGTGTGTGACGTTTCGGTAACAGCATTGTTACCATCTTCAGACAAAAGTACTGTATGAGTTTTCACTTGATAACAAGAACTATTTAAAAACATGCTGTGGTAAAATTTCTCATTCAGTACTTTTGTCTGAAGATGGTAATAACGCTGTTACAGAAACGTCACACTATTTATTTGGATTTGGTCGTATTACCTTGTGTTTATTTTGTATTTAAGTTGTGTATTTGTGTATAAACTTTGTATTTAAACATAGATAGATATGTGAGCCACAGAAATTATTTGAAAGAGGGAAAAATAAAACTCGGGTAAAAATTTTCTTTTAATTTTGAATTTGGAAGCTTTCAAGCAAGATATACTACTCTTCAACGAAAGCTTGCAAATTCAAAATTAAAAGAAACTTTTTAACCCAATATTTATTTTTCCTCTTTCAAAAGATAGATATAAACACAAGGTAATAAGACCAAATCCAAATAAATAGTGTGACGTTTCGGTAACAGCGTTGTTACCATCTTCAGACAAAAGTACTGAATGGTAATAAGACCAAAGCCAAATAAATAGTGTGTGACGTTTCTGTAACAGCGTTGTTACCATTCAGTACTTTTGTCTGAAGATGGTAACAATGCTCTTACCAAAATGTCACACACTATTTATTTAGAATCTATTATCCAAATTGTGTCTTATCAAAAGATAGATATGTTATTGCAGGGACATGAGCCCACAGGTATATAACCCGTAACTACACTAGGAGGGAATATCCTTTTTTCTTCTTTCATGCTAATAATATCTTTTATTGAGGGCTAAAACTTTCTAGAAAACACAAAAACCTCGGAATATAGATTCAATTTTTAAGTTGATCATATTTTAAAATAATTTTTTTTTCTCTTCAAGCTTTGGAGCTATTTTTCAATTTTTTTTTCTGCGTCTTCTCTTTACCTGTTAAGGTGTTTTTTTTTTTTTTTGTAAAGGCATTAAAAGATTGCAAAATTAAACGGCTCCCTATCACAATAAGGAAATGTTGGCTCAATAATTATCTGCCATTATTTCTAAATGGAGGCAAATTACATTTTGTTTGAAAGTCATTTTTGTTCAGATTAAAATGGGAATTTATGTTTCAATACAGCCTGCCCCACTTGTTTCAATCTTGATTTCAAAGAGGTTGTTGCCTTTATTTTTTTATTATTGTATTCCCTAATATACCCCTCATGCTTGTTATAAAGACAATAGGGAGGTTTTTTTTATCCCCCTTTCTATCTTTAATTTGGCCTTTAAATATTAAAGCTTTTTTTTTTTTCTGATAAAACACAATTTGGATTATAGATACAAGAAAATAATTCACACACAATTAAATTATTTGGATTAGGTCTTATTTTCTTGTATCTATAAAGCTTTCTTTTTTTTTCACAAGGTAATAAGACCAAATCCAAATACAGTAAAACCCCTCTATAGTGAACCCCAATGGGACAGAGCTTTTGGTTCACTATAGCCACGGTTCACTATAGCCACGGTTTGGCTATTTTTTTTTACTTTCCAAAATTTTTTGACCATATAATTAAAGGACAGCCATACACACAGCAAGAGGCTTCCTCTTAATAGTGGTCACTTTGTTTTAATTCCCATAATTGATCAATTTCCTTACATTAATACTGAATAACAATAGAAATCATTAGATGATAGGTTCTTCTTATCATCAACATACATGTACGTCTATGTCAAATTTAAAAATCAAGACAAATCCTAGGCAGTTTTATTAAATATATATTCAAAGATTTAAAATGATTTTAAAACATATTTATCACATTATATAATACAATTACAATGTTTACTTGGAAAAATGACTCTAATACCTTGTTGCTTCAAAGCACTCTTCAAGCATTGCACCATTCAAATAAAGTTAGTGTTTTTCTTCCATTTCATGTTTCCACATATTCTTCATGGTCTAGATTTCGTTTTTTAACCTGTCATGCAAAACATTGCTGACTTTAAAATCACCATAGTTAATGGCATAAAAATAATTTTTGTTTCATCACGGGACCATATTTGGATTTTTTTTTTTGCCTTATAACGTACGATCGCGATCGCGGCAAAAGTTGAGGTTAATTCCTCTTTGTAACAATTTTTAATAGCTTTATATTTTATCTTTTATAATAGAAAAGTTATATTCTCTTATTTTAATATTTTCTTAACATTTTGCTTGTGTTGTTTCACTTTGAAAAGTTCTGAAAATGGCCTTTTTTTTTAGAGAAATAACGTTTTTGTTTTTAAAATGACTTTGTTTTCTTCATTTTTTTTGGAAGCCATTTGCATTTTTTATATTTCAAACTTAATGGATGCAAAGATATTCTATTTAATAAAAAGTATAATGTGTAAAAATTTGTACAACATACAGCAAAAATAAAGTGCAAAAATCAAAACAAACAATGCCGCTAAATTCATTGTTTTGAAATCGCGATCCGCAAGCTGAAACATGCCTAAAATTTTGTTGTTTTAATTTTTTAAAAATTATAATTGCAAGTTCGTTAAAAGCATAGTATTTTAAATAGATTTTATTATTTTGGGACCGAAAATAGGTTCGTTATAGGGGTAGTTCATTATTCTAAAAATCGCAAAGTTCGTTATAACGATGGTATTTTTAATGGAATGGAATTGGGAATCGGCGTGGGTTCTGAAGATGGTAACAACGCTGTTACCGAAACGTCACACACTATTTATTTATTTGGATTTGGTCTTATTACCTTGTGTTTATAATCTATAATCCAAATTGTGCCTTATCATAATTTCTTATCCAGTTCTTTGTAACTTCATCTTGCCTGTGTAAGAGCAATTATGTAAGTATGTAATATTGATGTGTGTGTGGTATCTAGGTGGCACCCAGAAGTACCACAATAAGGAAAATATGCAAGAAAATAAGCAAGGTGAGTCTCTTTCCTTCTTTCATACCACTGTCGACGGCGAACAGAAAATATCTTGGAGACACTTTGGCTAGAAATGGTTTTTATTTTACTCAATGTTTCGACAAAAATCTTTTGTCTTTGTCAAGAAAAAAATAAAATTAAAGTGACGTAATAAAAGAAAATAAGACCTAATCCAAATAATTTATTAGTGTGTGACGTTTCGGCAACAACATTGTCACCATCATCAGACGAAAGAATAAATCTTCTTGCCGAAACGTCACACACTAATAAATTATTTGGATTAGGTCTTATTTTCTTTTATTATAATCTATAATCCAAATTGTGCTTTATCATTAAAGTGACATACAATATGATGAAGCACAATTTGGATTTTAGATTACAATACAATATTAATGCTGTGTATTAAATTTGAAAAATTGCCTATTAATGCTCTTGAAACCTCAGATATATTTATAACGCTTTGCCAAATGCTTTAATTTCAATTTTTTCCAGACAAGGGCAAAAGATTTTTTGCCAAAACATTGAGAAAATAAAAACCTTTTCTGGCTCCGAAGTTGTCTCTTAATTTTAAGAACGATGAATGCCGGCCAGACAACCTCAATCTTCAATAAAATATCTTTGGATACCCAGAAAATTAATGGGATTTTATGGAATTTTAATTTCTATTAATTTGTGTTTGAAGACCTTTCTTGAAAAAAAGAAAATATTTCCAATTCTCAGTGCCATCTGCTATAAAAAAAATTCAAACTTTTTTTTTCTAAGCGAATGTTTTTTTTTTTTATGCAAGAGTTCATCACTAATGAGCATGCAGGTTCTCCCAATATATTTTATCATTGCAGTAAAGATAGTGGAAAATTGATAAAGCACAATTTGGATTATAGAGTATAGCTACTAGAAAATAAGAGATAATCCAAATAAATTAATATTCATACATATTATTATTATATATATAGCATTCTTTTGTCTGATGATGGTAACAACACTGTTAATGAAATGTCACACACTATTAATTTATTTGGATTTGGTCTTATTTTCCTGTAGGTAGTAGAAAACGGGCAAAGTCAGACTTTCACCAAAGTGTGCCTGGATCATGGTGCCATGATCAACGAAAGCTGCACCCCTATACCCCATTCCATGAGATCATGAACTAATAGAATTCGTGTAATCTTTACACAAGGGGATAAGAAACAACAACAACACAGCCTCAAATTACAGGCAAAGTCAGACTTTCACCAAAGTGTGCCTGGATAATGGTGCCATGATCAACTAAAGCTGCACCCCTACACCCTATTCCATGAGATCATGAACTCATGGAATTCGTGTAATCTTTACACAAGGGGATAAGAAACAAAAACACATTTTTTAAGGTGTAAGAGAAACATATGTCTAAATAGGTTTTGAATTTTTTTTGTTTAGTCAGACGATATAGGTTGAAGAAATGGAGGTCACAACGTGAGAATTGGAGAGGAACAGTCTCCTTTTTTAAAAAAAAAATAAGGTCCTGGTAATGGGAAAAGGAAAGCAATATTTTAATAGAATTTTTTAATGGGTGAGGAAATGGATTTTTTTTTTTTAAATGGAATTTTGATTATTTTTTTTTTACATCAGGAACAAGGAGGTAAAATTGATACTCATAGACAAAACTTAAGGAAGTTGTACCTTTTAGCATTTATATCGGGATTCAGACAATAACTTTGAAAGATATTACAGTGATCCTTATTGAAGACACACGAGATAACCAAGTGTATATACACTCATGGACAAACTTTAGGAAGTTGTACCTTTTAGCATTTATATCGGGATTCAGACAATAACTCTGAAAGATATTACAGTGATCCTTATTAAAGACACGAGATAACAAAGTGTGAAAAACCTCTGTCTCCTTCAAAAATATAGATGACTGGTGGTGATATTGAAGACTTTCCACTTCCTTGCTTCAATGAGTGTATTATGTAAGCCGTTATAAACTTCCACAGACATCATTAATGTTAAGAGAGTGTATGAATTAACACATGATTAATGTTTTTTTAGAAATAAATTTATTTCTGTTGAATGCACAAGGTAATAAGACCAAATTTAAATAAATAGATAGTGTGTGACGTTTCGGTAACAACGTTGTTACCATCTTCTGACAAAAGTACTAAAAATGCAGTATTTTTTGTATGAAGATGGTAACAATGCTGTTACTGAAATGTCACACACTATTTATTTATTTGGATTTGGTCTTATTACCATGTGTTTATAATCTATAATCCAAATTGTGTGCCTTATCATTTCTGTTGAATATTTATTCTAGTTTGTCTCAGGGGTATTGTTTCTTTTGTTGTTACTTAAAGTGTATTAAGAATATGATAAAGCACAATTTGGATTATAGATTACAATAAAAGAAAATTAGGTCTTATTTTCTTTTATTGTATTAAGAATAATTTTTTATAAAAAGAAGAGAGATTTGGATATGTAGAGAAGAGAATAAAGCTGACCAAGGATGTAAATAAAAGGTCAACACTTAAAGAAAATAGAGCAATGGATATAAATCATAAGTGCTACCATTGTGTAAATGGCTGATGGGTGTTTGTTGATGGTTTTTTATTGTGGTCACTTCTTTTTTTCAATTGTCATTGTTGACCTCTCATTTTACCCATGTATTATTTTTTTGTTTGTTTCAAGAAATGAAATCTCCCTAGAGTGAATAAATAGAAATTTAAAGTTTTGAGGTTTTTTTTTTTTTTTTTTTACTACAGCAGTATAGAGCTCTATTCCAGAAAGAATTTTTCAAAAAGTTTCTCTGTTTTTGAACTGTTATTGAAATGGATGACCCAATTAAGTCTTTTTTGATATTTTAACCCAAGTTTTATTTAGGTAGTGCATAATGGAAATGGTGAAAATTGCTGGCTAAAATATGGTTTTCTAAGCAAAAGTAAACACAAGGTAATAAGACCTAATCCAAATAAATAGTGTGACAATTGACAATTAAAACAACTTTTATTGACATCTTGTCAATATTTACACTCAAAGAGAGTTATAATAGTAAAATTATATAATAATAAATAGGAAAATTAAAATATGTACAAAAAGTTAAATAATAGAGGATGAGGGGAGGCATCCTCGGCGCGCGAGTGTTCTCCTCCAGGCGATGAGCGGGTCCTCCACTCCACCGAGCCCAACCTGAACAAAGTGGCGGTAGATCCGTAACTTTGCCGACGCGAGGATGGTCAGGGCCTCATCCTCAAGGCCGGACCCGAAGATCCAAGCCTGCAGGTCAGGGGGCCGCCCGATGATGTTGAAGGCCTCCCGGACGAGGGGCCTGATGGACTGGCAGCTCCAGTAACGGTGGCTCAGGGAGCAGTCGACGGACCCACAGGCAGGACAAGAGGAGCCGGCCAAGGCAGGATGGGCCGGGTGGGGAAGAGCATGGAGGGCCAACTTGAGGGCGGCATCGGCCTCAGTACTTTTGTCTGAAGATGGTAACAACGCTGTTACCGAAATGTCACACACTATTTATTTATTTGGAAATGGTCTTATTACCTTGTGTTTATAATTTACTAGCCGAATGACCCGGGCAACGCCCGTGTTTTACCCGATTGAATGTTTTGTTTCAAATACTATTTGTTACACAATTATAAATTGGCGCCTTAAATGTATGCATATATTAGTTAATAACTATGGCCTATGTGCTTTATCTGGCTTCCGTAGGCGTCTCTTACTGGGAAAAAGAAAGAGAGGATTCCATTTAGTTATTAACTAATATATGCATTTATTTAAGGAACGACCCGTTCCAACACAATAGTTACAACAACCAAAGAGCGAGTGGGGGGGGGGCAAAGTAAAAAAACAAAGTGTCTCGCGTAGTGGCGGCGCCATCGTAGCCACGTGATCGTAGCCAACCAATAGGAGAGCGCCATTCCAAAAAAAAAAGCCAACGGTGACAGAGATGAAGAATTGACTACGCATGATGCTCGTAACTGTATATAGAATAATCCAAATTGTGCCTTATCATGTTTATAATAAGGATAAGTAAAAAAAAAAAAATGTTTATAATCCATAATCCAAATTGTGCCTTATCAAAAGAAAAAGTAAAAATTACAAATACTATTTTAATCTTAAGTGAATAAATTACAATGAAAAAAAAAGAATAACTTTTGAAAATGAAGACTAAATATTTTATTTTACTCTTCAAAAGTTGTAGAAGCTAGAGGAAGAGATTGACGTAACAAATAAGGCATTACTATTGATCTGTATTGACTGAAGCTAAATAAACTGGGGCTGATTGGAAGGATATTGACAAAGGTGGAGTTGGCTGGAAGTTTTACCGCTCACACAGATTTAGAATGGGAAAAGATACCTTAATTCAACCTCCATATCTAACTCAAATAAATGCAATATTTCTGTATAGTTGACCATTGTTGCTCCAGTATTTAGACAAGGCTACGGATATATCAACTCATATTTCTATAGATTTGATGAATCTTGCTCAACCCCCTCTTTGTGTTTCCCTTCTCAAATTATTTTGTTTCTATATTATCTTAGATTTCACTCTATATCAAGCCAATCTCTGCACGTGTGCTCATGCTGATATACATAGATTTGATATGGTAGTGCCAGATACACTTGGCCATGTTGGTGGGTAGTAAGTGACTGCCTCTACATGTCTACACATGTAAAAAGCATGTTCAATTTTTGCACTTACTGTTGAGAGTCTGGTTTGTGCAAGAATCGGAGACCATTGATTTTTTTTCTAGAAAAAAAAAAAGGTCCAATGCGGGATTCGAACTTGTGTCATGGCTGTCGAGAATTGACCGTTTATACCAACTCTTCCATCACGATCTCTTAGGTTTAATATAAAATCTTTCTAACCTTTTATACTATTGAAGTTGATAATAATAAAGAGACAAAGAAGTCATTCAGTGATGTTTTCTTACCTTGACCAGGATCAATGCCCAGTTAACAGAAGATATGGGAGTCAATCCCATTAACACTGCAGAGCGTGGTTATACATTGTGTCTCCATCCCCACATGGCTGCCTGGGAACTCTTCAAGCTTTAGCTCCTCTCTATATGACCTCAAATGATATTCTGGAAACAAGACCAAATCCATATTATTGATATGTTTGTAATGTTTTCGCAATAATTTAGTCTTGTTTTGTGTCTTCTATAATCCTAATTGTGCCTACCTTATCACGATATCCCAGTATTTTTACCACTATGGTGGCATAAATAGTTACCGGTTTTTGATACAGACATACATTGTCTTCCTTCATTGTCTGCAAATACTTACATATAATACTGTACTTGGTAAAGTTTAGGAATTCAGAGAGGTTAAAAAATGTTCCATAGGCCATAGTTAGAGAGATATGGAATTTAGGAGAATAATTAGTGCTTAATTATTTTGATTCAAATTATAAACAAAAGGTAATATGACCAAATAAATAAAGAGTGTGTCACATTTCTGTAACAGCCTCAGACAAAAGTACTGTATGATATAAAATATCATCAATCTGTGCGCAACCAGGACTCCTGGAAGTCACCAACTGTCCGGGAACTGTCACTACACGCTATTTGCTGTTATCATATGTGTAAACAAGATAGCAGATAAGAAGAAATTAGTTTTCTAAGAACCGTAAAATATTATTCTTAGAATAATTTATTTGGATTTGGCCTTATTATTATTCCCTTCCATTTATAATCTATAATTCAAATTGTACTCCTTAATCATTTTGGATTCAAATTTTTGTTTCCAACAAAATATTTTCAATTTCTTTTTAAAAATATTGTAACCTGGGAAGGTATAGAGATGGGGGTGTTCCCCTTCCTATATGTTGATTGAATACCCCAAGGAAGTGTTGCTTATAGAATTGTTGTAATCTTCTTCTTCTTTCTTATCACCACACTGGGTGAAGTAGAATGCCTTTGTCATTAAGACTGGGAGCACTACTCAGTGGCAGGCCGACTTAGCTCCAAAAGAAATGGCCGCCTCTGACATGAGGAACAGACGCCATGTGCAGCCACTCCTAACATGGAGTACAAACTCATCCTGTATCCCTGGAGCCCTTGTTGTAATGATTGTGTTGTGTGCAGTGATGGTGCTGGACTGGACGTCAGATGACCTGACAGAGCTGGTGAACCATATCTCCCAGCAGCTTCCCAAGAACGACTGCTCCAAGTACTCCACCCTCATGGAGAAGCTGGACTGGGAGAGGGTCAGCTTTGAGCCTTATTCTGCCGTGGAATGTAAAGAGAAGTTCCACCAGATCCTCACTAGGGTGAGCCACCTCCCTCTCATTCATAATATAATAACAAATGAAAACACCAAAACGCGAATGTTTCTTTTCACAAATAAATCAAACTTCTACTGTCCTTACTGCGATGAAAAAATATTGGGAGGGCTCTTAGAGCTCTAAAGAAGCAGTCTGGTAGAATAAATTGGCGAAACCGCTGGGAGGGTTCACCACCGATGAATCAAGCCCTCCCAATATATTTTTTCATCACAGTAAGGACAAGTAGAAGTTTGATTTATTTGTGAAAAGAAACATTCGTGTTTTGGTGTTTTCATTTGTATTATATAGATGGCACGTTATTGCTTTGTATTAATTCATACATATGATCAACAAAGATCTGTGCTCATACCAATAGGTCCAGCCAAAAGTTTTATAGTTTGTGTTGTTGTTTCTTATCTCCTTGTGTGAGAATTACATGAATTCCATGAGTACATGCTCCTCGAACTGTTTGATAATAAGCAGCAGCCTCTCCCAAAGGTACTGTTTAGTACATCTAATGCAAGCAAAAATGTGTTCTGGAGCTGCAAATGCCAAGTTAACATTTTGAGAAAGTGAGGTAGATTTTGTTGTTATTATCTATCTTCAATTTGTATTTGGAAATTGTTGTTACCTCCGCAGAAATCTCAAATCATTATTTTTTTTTCCAAGTAATAAAAAGAGCTTTACATTTTTGATACTAGTACATAGGCTTCAATATAGTTCAGGGGGAATGTTATAATATTGAAATGTGAACATGAGAAAGCTACTCGAAGTGCACCATGGACAGATAATATGTTGTTGTTGTTGTTTCTTATCCCCTTGTGTAAAGATTACACGAATTCCATGAGTCCATGCTCCTCGAGCTGTTTTATGATGAGCAGCGGCCTCTCCCAAAGGTTCTGTTTAGTGCATCTAATGCAAGCCAAAATGTGTTTTGGAGCTGCAGGTACCAAGTTACATTTTGGGCAAGTGGGATAAATGTTGTTATTATTTTCTATCTTCAATGGCTTGAGATGGCCTGTTCTAAATCTTGTTAGTGTTGTTTGATGCTGTCTGATGTTCAGAGCTCCTCCTGGGTTCACTTCACTGTACCAACTGTGCTTAGGTGGGAGAATAATAGAACAGATAATATGGATGGTATATATGTCAAATAGTCTGATAGAATATAGCTACAAGAAAATAAAAACACCTAATCCAAATAATTTAATAGTGTATGACGTTCCGACAACAGCATTGTTCCTATCATCAGACAAAAGAATAAATGAGAAAAAATAGTTCTTAAATAATATAGAACATGCTGTGATATTTTTTTCTCATTTATTCTTTTGTCTGAAGATGGTAACAATGCTGTTACCGAAACGTCACACACTATTAATTTATTCGAAATCAGGTCTTTTTTTCTTATATCTATAATATAAATTGTGCTTTATCATGTCTCATAGAATAGAGCTGTCTGAAGAATAATTTGTTTATAAGCCGCTGAGAGGGCTCGAGCCCCTGACTAGGCAAATTCTCTCAACTAATATTTTTGTAGGTCATTGCTGTAAGTTGAGGAGGTAGCTCTGATTGTAAATGTAGCATAAGAGAAATTTAAGGTAGCAAAATCAAATCTCTCCAAATCAATTAATTGTGTGTGATGTTTCAGTAACAGCTTTGTTACCATCTTCCAACAAAAGTACTGAATGTGTGAATGTAGATATGAATGAAAATAGATTTGAAACATAAGGTAGCAAGACCAAATCCCCATATTAACGAAATGTTTTTGATATTTCAGTAACAGCGCTGTTACCATCAGCAGACAAAAGTACTGAATCTGATTATGGTAATGATGCTGTTTACCGAAACATCACAAACATTTCATTAATATATATATATATTACGATTTAGTCATTTGAATCTATGATTCTTATCTTTAATTCAAATTGTTTTTGTCTTATCCCCTTGTGTAAAGATTACATTAATTCCATGAGTTCATGCTTCTCGAGCTATCTCATTGAATGGGGTATAGGGGTGCAGCTTTCTTTGATCATGGCACCATGATCCAGACACACTTTGGTGAAAGTCTGACTTTGCCTGTAATTTGAGGCCGTTCCTAACATGGAAGCCTTTGCGGTCGACTCTAACATGAATGACACAGCTCTTCCGTATCCCTGGAGAGGGACCCTTGCTGAATTCTATCAGCGGGGTCAGTTGAACTCAGGATTTTAAAAGAAGTCTTTCTTATCTTTTAACAATGCTGCTGTTGGTCCGCGATTGCTTATTTGTCAGAGTTATTCTGCTTTTTTCGCAGCTGGCTTTCATATCTGAAGGCCATTTCCCTATCTGCCACCTGGGGACGCGCCCTGTAGCAGTCAGCTCTGCCGAGGGATCAAATTGTACCTTATCATGATAAAAATACATTTAGTACTTCTACCTGAAGTTGGTAACAACACTCTTACTCAAATATCACATACAATTTGTTACTATAAAGAACATAAAAATGGCCAAATATTTGTCACAATGATATCTTGTATAGTGCTGCTGTTCCAAATAGTCACTATCCTGTACATATTTTCTCTCATTGTGAACTCACATGCTCATGAGAGATCACAAAGTAGAGTTAGACAGTAAATTTTCCAAGAGGTCAGCCTCAGGATCTGTATAAAAGCAAAACAAACCAATGCAATATTACAGAAATATGGTCTTCTTCTTCTTTCTTATCTCACAGAAGTATGGTAGATAAAGCTGCTGTATAATTTTCTTACAACATAAACCTTAGATTATTAAATCATTGGATCAGTAAGCATGTAAACACTTCGTTCAATTACATTACTTTATTTTTCATATAACATTTTTGTAAACAAAAAAGGTGATGATGATAAATTCAATGAATATTTACACAATCATAGAAAAATTATATTAAACCTTTATATAAACATAAATATTCTAACTAAATTAAACAGCTCCCAAAATCACTGGGAGGGTTCACCACTGATGAGACAGGCCCTCCCATTATTTTATCATTGCAGTAAGGGCAGTAGAAAATTGTTTAATTTTTAAAAGAATCATTTGCATCTTAAATAGTTTCAATTTCATATATTTCATTATGCATCATATTGATATATAGATTTCTTCTATCAGCAACACACACACATAGGTTTTGTTTCCTCCATTTCGCTGTGTTTAAATAGAAGTGGTTTTCGGAGTGTTTTCCATCCTGATGGTTGTGTGTTGTTGCAGTTAAGGAGGTTCCGCACCATGACAGAGCTGGTGGGAGATGCAAAGGAATGGTTGAAAAACCCTTGCATTTCCTTACAGCAAGCCAAGAAACTTCAAGCTGTAAGTCACACCTACATTCCTCCTTTGATTTCTCTCAATTTACGCTAAAAAAAAGTAAACCTCCCTTGAACAACCCCTCTGATTGATGAATGACTGAATACATTTGTGGTGCCTTTCTTCCTTGTTGATAGATTGGATCAAGGAGTACTCTAGGCTTAATAGAAGAGAGCAGAATTTCTCTAATGGGTCGTGTTTATTGTTAATGAAAACTTCTGGAGAACACAGAGTGCAACTTTGTATACTAGCATTTAGTTCAGATCTTTGGCTAGCTAGATCTACCTGGAGTAATAAGACTCCTTTGTCTGTCTTTCTCAAGGCCACTCTGGAGTAGGCAATTTAGTCTGATAGCATTATATTGTATTCCGAAACTGGGAAGTGATGATTAAAATATATTTATGGCTTATCATCTCTCATCACTATTACTACTACCAATAAAGTATAATACTAAACTTTTTGTTAAAACAAGATTGGTTGGGCACAACTCCTGTAGAAGAGGAAGGCAAAACAACTCATTATCTATATCTCCCCACAATTACCAATCCAAGCTTGTACAATGCTAGATATCTGTTGTGGTTTCTTATCCCCTTGTGCAGAGATTACAAAAATTCCAATATTCCAGC
>CP092874.1:23414139-23525099 GCA_030710605.1 Cordylochernes scorpioides
GCCATGACACAAGTTCGAATCCCGCATTGGACCTTTTTTTTTTCTAGAAAAAAATCAATGGTCTCCGATTCTTGCACAAACCAGACTCTCAACAGTAAGTGCAAAAATTGAACATGCTTTTTACATGTGTAGACATGTAGAGGCAGTCACTTACTACCCACCAACATG
Source organism: Cordylochernes scorpioides (assembly GCA_030710605.1). Taxonomy (NCBI): domain Eukaryota; kingdom Metazoa; phylum Arthropoda; class Arachnida; order Pseudoscorpiones; family Chernetidae; genus Cordylochernes; species Cordylochernes scorpioides. The sequence goes on from CP092874.1 coordinate 23,414,308, forward strand.
GCCAAGTGTATCTGGCACTACCATATCAAATCTATGTATATCAGCATGAGCACACGTGCAGAGATTGGCTTGATAGAGAGTGAAATCTAAGATAATATAGAAACAAAATAATTTGAGAAGGGAAACACCAAGAAGGGGTAAGAGCAAGATTCATCAAATCTATAGAAATATGAGTTGATATATCCGTAGCCTTGTCTAAATACTGCAGCAACAATGGTCAACTATACAGAAATATTGCATTTATTTGAGTTAGATATGGAGGTTGAATTAAGGTATCTTTTCCCATTCTAAATCTGTGTGAGCTGTAAAACTTCCAGCCAACTCCACCTTTGTCAATATCCTTCCAATCAGCCCCAGTTTATTTAGCTTCAGTCAATACAGATCAATAGTAATGCCTTATTTGTTACGTCAATCTCTACCTCTAGCTTCTACAACTTTTGAAGAGTAAAATGTTTAGCCTTTATTTTCAAAAGTTAATCAATTTTTTCTATTGTAATTTATTCAATTAAGATTAAAATAGTATTTGTAATTTTTACTTTTTCTTAGAAAACAGTATTTTAGCCAGCAATGTGCACCATTTCCATTATGCACTACCTAAATAAAACTTGGGTTAAAATATCAAAATATTAGGTTTAATTGGGTCATCTATTTCAATTGAAAAAAAAAACAGAAAAATTTTAAAAATTCTTTCTGGAATATAGAGCTCTACTGCTATAGTAAAAAAAAAAAAAACCTCGAAACTTTAAATTTCTATTTATAGAAATTCCATTAGTAGGGAGATTTCATTTATTGAAACAAACAAAAAAATAATACAGTTAAACCTGTTTATAGCGCCTCCCTCTATATAGTGCCCGATTTTAAATACGTAGTACGATGCGATTTACATTAAAATTGACCTGTCTATAGTACCCTATTTTGGTGAGTCCCAAGAGGGGGGGCGCTATAGACAGGTTTAACTGAACTTGGGTAAAAAGAGAGGTCAACAATGACAATTGGAAAAAAATAAGTGACCACAATAAAAGACCATCAACAAACACCCATCAACCATTTACACAATGGTAGCACTTATGATTTATATCCATTGCTCTATTTTCTTTAAGTGTTGACCTTTTATTTACATCCTTGGTCAGTGTTATTCTCTTCTCTACATATCCAAATCTCTCTTCTTTTTTTAGAAAATTATTCTTAATACTCTTATTGCACAATTTATTCTCTCATCTTCATTTATTCTTTTGTCTGATGATGGTAACAACGCTGTTACCGAAACATCACACACTATTAAATTATTTGAATTAGGTCTTATTTTCTTGTATTGATACTCGTAAGTAACAACAAAAGAAACAATCCCCCTGAGACAACCTAGAATAAATATTCAACAGAAATGATAAGGCACACAATTTGGATTATAGATTATAAACCCAAGGTAACAATGCTGTTACCGAAACGTCACACACTATCTATTTATTTAAATTTGGTCTTATTACCTTGTGTATTCAACAGAAATAAATTTTATTTCTAGAAATACATATTGCCAAAAACATTGAACCTGTGTTAATTCTGACACTCTCTTAACATTAATGATGTCTGTGGAAGTTTATAACGGCTTACATAATACACTCATTGAAACAAGGAAGCAGAAAGTCTTTAATATCTCCCCCCCCCCCCCCCCCCCCCCCGGTCATCTATATTTTTAAAGGAAACAGAGGCAATTTAGTTCACACTTGGTTATCTCGTGTCTTCAATAAGGATCACTGTAATATCTTTCAGAGTTATTGTCTGAATCCCTATATAAATGCTAAAAGGTACAACTTCCTTAAGTTTTGTCCATGAGTATCAATTTTACCTCCTTGTTCCTGATGTAAAATAGTCAAAATACCATTAAAAAAAAAAAAATCCATTTCCTCACCCATTAAAAAATTCTATTAAAATATCGCTTTCCTTTTCCCATTACCAGGACCTTATTTTTTTTAAGAAAGGAGACTGTTCCTCTCCAATTCTCACGTTGTGACCTCCATTTCTTCAACCTATATCGTCTGACTAAACAAAAAAAAATTCAAAACCTATTTAGACATGTTTCTCTTACACCTTAAAAAAAATTGTTTTTGTTTCTTATCCCCTTGTGTAAAGATTACACGAATTCCATGAGTTCATGATCTCATGGAATAGGGTGTAGGGGTGCAGCTTTAGTTGATCATGGCACCATTATCCAGGCACACTTTGGTGAAAGTCTGACTTTGCCTGTAATTTGAGGCTGTGTTGTTGTTGTTTCTTATCCCCTTGTGTAAAGATTACACAAATTCTATTAGTTCATGATCTCATGGAATGGGGTATAGGGGTGCAGCTTTCGTTGATTATGGCACAATGATCCAGGCACACTTTGGTGAAAGTCTGACTTTGCCCGTTTTCTACTACCTACAAGAAAATAAGACCTAATCCAAATCTGAAGATGGTAACAATGCTGTTACCGAAACATCACACACTATTTATATATTTGTATTTGGTCTTATTACCTTGTGTTTATAATCCAAATAAAGTAATAGTGTGTGAAGTTTCGATAACAGCTTTGTTACCATCATCAGACAAAAGAATGCTATATATATATAATATAATATATAATATGTATGAATATTATATTTATTTGGATTATATCTCTTATATTTTCTAGTAGCTATACTATAATCCAAATTGTGCTTTATCAATTTTCCACTATCTTTACTGCAATGATAAAATATTGGAAGGACTTACATGCTCATTAGTGGTGAACTCTTGCGTAAAAAAAAAAAAAAACATTCGCTTAGAAAAAAAAAAGTTTTAATTTTTTTATAGCAGATGGCACTGAGAATTGGAAATAATTTCTTTTTTTCAAGAAAGGTCTTCAAACACAAATTAACAGGAATTAAAATTCCATAAAAATCCCAATAATTTTCTGGGCATCCAAAGATATTTTATTGAAGATTGAAGGTTGTCTGACCGGCATTCATAGTTCTTAAAATAAAGAGACAACTTTGGAGCCAGAAAAGGTTTTTATCTTCTCAAAGTTTTGGCAAAAAATCTTTTGCCCTTGTTGGGAAAATATTGAAAACATTTGGCTAGGCGTTATAAATATATCTGAGGTTTCAAGAGCATTAATAGGCAATTTTTCAAATTTAATACACAGCATTAATATTGTATTGTAATCTAAAATCCAAATTGTGCTTCATCATATTGTATGTCACTTTAATGATAAAGCACAATTTGGATTATAGATTATAATAAAAGAAAATAAGACCTAATCCAAATAATTTATTAGTGTGTGACATTTCGGCAAGAAGATTTATTCTTTTGTCTGATGATGGTGACAATGTTGTTGCCGAAACGTCACACACTAATAAATTATTTGGATTAGGTCTTATTTTCTTTTATTATGTCACTTTAATTTTATTTTTTTCCTAATGAAGACAAAAGTTTTTTGTCGAAACATTGAGTAAAATACAACCATTTCTAGCCGAAGTGTCTCCAAGATATTTTCTGTTCGCCGTCGACAGTGGTATGAAAGAAGGAAGGAGACTCACCTTGCTTATTTTCTTGCATATTTTCCTTATTGTGGTACTTCTGGGTGCCACCTAGATACAACACACACATCAATATTACATACTTACATAATGGCTCTTACACAGTCAAGATGAGGTTACAAAGAACTGGATAAGAAATTATGATAAGGCACAATTTGGATTATAGATTATAAACACAAGGTAATAAGACCAAATCCAAATAAATAAATAGTGTGTGACGTTTCAGCATTGTTACCATCTTCAGACAAAAGTTGTTACCGAAACGTCACACACTATTTATTTATTTGGATTTGGTCTTATTACCTTGTGAAAAAAAAAAGAAAGCTTTATAGATACAAGAAAAAAAGACCTAATCCAAATAATTTAATAGTGTGTGAAAATTTTATCTTGTATCTATAATCCAAATTGTGCTTTATCAGAAAGAAAAAAGCTTTGCTATTTTAAAGGACAAAATTAAAGTAAGAAAGGGATAAAAAAAAAACTTCCCTATTGTCTTTATAACAAGCATGGGGGGTGTATTAGGGAAGACAATAACAAAATAATAAAGGCAACCTCTTGGTAATCAAGATTGAAACAAGTGGGGCAGGCAGTATTGAAACTTAAATTCCCATTTTAATCTGAACAAAAATGACTTTCAAACAAAATGTAATTTGCCTCCATTTAGAAATAATGGCAGATAATTATTGAGCCAACATTTCCTTATTGTGATAGCGAGCCGTTTAATTTTGCAACCTTTTAATGCTATTCATGATAAAATTGTGAAAAAAGTATTAAAATTACAAATATATTCTCACAATGAGTATCTTTTTTATTTAAAAAATGCTAGCTTTCAAGGGTTAATCGCTCTTCAACGGGCCTACTATAATATCGACTTTATCCTACCAGAAATATTTACAAAAAACAAACGCGTGGATATTTATAACTGAAAATTTTAAATTGCTTTGTAATTTAACTACTATATTAAATTACAAAGCAATTCAAAATTTTCAGTTATAAATATCCACGCGTTTGTTTTTTGTAAATATTTCTGGTAGGATAAAGTCGATATTATAGTAGGCCCGTTGAAGAGCGATTAACCCTTGAAAGCTAGCATTTTTTAAATAAAAAAAATACTCATTGTGAGAATATATTTGTAATTTTAAACCTTTTAATGCCTTTACAAACAAAAAAAAAATCACTTTAACAGGTAAAGAGAGGGCGCAGAAAAAAAAAAAAGAAAAATAGCTACAAAGCTTAGAGGAAAAAAAAAATTATTTTTAAATGTGATCAGCTTAAGAATTGAATCTATATTCTGAGGTTTTTGTGTTTTCTAGAAAGTTTTAGTCCTCAATAAAAGATATTATTAGCATGAAAGAAGAAAAAAAGGATATTCCCTCCTAGTGTAGTTACAGGTTATATAATTTGGGGTTAATATCCCTGCAATAACATATCTATCTTTTGATAAGGCACAACTTGGATATTATAAACACATGGTAATAAGACCAAATCCAAATAAATAAATAGTGTGTGACGTTTCGATAACAACGTTGTTACCATCTTCAGAAAAAAGTACTGAATGGTAACAACGCTGTTACAGAAACGTCACACACTATTTATTTGGATTTGGTCTTATTACCATTCAGTACTTTTGTCTGAAGATGGTAACAACACGGTTACCGAAACGTCACACACTATTTATTTATTTGGATTTGGTCTTATTACCTTGTGTTTATAATCTATAATCCAAATTGTGCCTTATCAATTAAATACAAAATGTAATGCCTTGACAAAGGTTTCAGCCAACCCAAAAATATTGGCAAATAAATCTTTATAATCAATCCTCCAACATATCTATATAATTAATGATACAAGACCTAATCCAAATTATTTAACAAGTCTAATAATAATCTATTAAATTATTTGGATTAGGACTTTATTTTATTGTGTCTATAATCTGTGGGGGTCTAGGAAGGGTGGTCTAAACCGTTGGTTTTCGACCGCTAATGACCCGGGTTCGATTCCCGCATTGGGCAATTTTTTTCTGAATAATAATAATAATAAAAAAAAAATGCTCCAATGGCCGCCGATTCTTGCAAAAGTCCAACCTCACCAGCGAGTGCAAATAACCAAACGGGGCTCTGGCACATTTGTAAGTGCAAAGTCGAACTGCTTTTCACATGTGTAGACATATGGTGCACTTACAGTAAAAGCAGTCGCCTACTTCTACCCACCATGATTATCATGGCCTGTACCACGTGTACTAGGGATAAGCAAAAAATAAAATAATCTATAATCCAAATTGTGCTTTATCACTATATAATTAATGAAAAAAAGCATCTGATCATTGATGAACTTGCACTATATCTGCAGAAATAAATTTCAACTAATCATTGGTACCCTTTATTTGAAGTCAAGAAACTGTGGATGTTGACAGTGGACTTCCTACATTCAGTTCGTGTGCTGCCCTGGCCAGCACAACATTCTCCTGATCTGTCACCAATAGAAAACATCAGTGAGTGGCTCATCACCACACGCTAGTGACTAATGTCGATGAGCTGCAGCTTCCTGTTGAAGTTAAATTGGAAGATGTAGCTATCCATGCCATCCAGTCTGTGTTTGACTCAATGTCCAAATGGGGTAAAAGCTGTTATTGCTACCAGAGGTAGTTCTGGTTTCTCAAAATACCACCAAATTACTTGAAAAATTTAATCACTTGTTATTCCCAATAATATCTATCTGTCCAATAATAATAATTTTGTTATCTGCATCTATTCTAAGCGTAGCAATTTAAATGGCTGCAGTGGTGTATTTATCCAGGCCCTCCCATTAATTTTTACATTGCGGTAAAGGACAGTAGAATTTTTTTATTTTTAAAAAGAATCGTACACGTCTATAATAGTTTTGAATTTTTCATAACAGATGGCGCGCTAATGCATCCTAATATATCCCAAGTATTCAAATATGAGAAGTAATTCTATAACAGATGTACATTTTTTAAAAGGCATCTCCTGATCATTGCGCCATCTGTCCGAATAAATATTAACTATTTTTTAAAGATTTCTGAGATTTTGCTAAATACTCTTTCCTAATTACTCAATCACAAGGTAATAAGACCAAATCCAAATAAATAAATAGTGTGCGACGTTTCAGCGTTGTTACAATTTCTGACAAAAGTACTGAATGATAAATTTTTCCACAGCATGGAAGATGGTAACAACACTGTTACCGAAATGTCACACACTATTTATTTATTTATTTGGATTTGGTCTTATTACCTTGTGTTTATAATCTATAATCCAAATTGTACCTTATCATCTTAATGACTCAATAAAATGTAACCACATATTGTGTGTATTGGTCTGATATAAATATGTTATAATGATGTGTTAATGGCAGCTGCAAGCCTCTACTTCAACAATACCGGGAATAATGCTGTGGATTGAATGACAGGGAAAAGGAAAAATGTATGAGAACAAAGAAAAGGAGGAGAAAAAAAATTGTCTATTGTGTTTAAATATGGAGTTCCATTGAAAAGTAATATAACATTTTCTTTTCAGTAAATTTTGCATCAATTGCAACAAATTATATATACACATACAGTACCTTCATGAGAGGATACTCTCACTAGAGGACACCTCTCTACAAAGGACAGTTTTCATCACCAAAATTATTATTTTTACTAATTAGATGCTCTACATTGAGAAGACACCTCTCTCTAAAGGTCACTCTAGCTCTGTAACTTGGTGCTGTCCTATACAGAGAAGTAACTTCTACTGTATATTTATGTATTTTGAAAATATGAATGGGGTTGTTGTCTAAACTTAAGTCTGGTCATCTACGGACAATGACAGAATGGTTGGAAGGTTTTTCCCACTATGTACTAAGTCTCAACCTGCAACAACCCCAAAACACACCATTATGGCTTGTTTTGGCTCATTCATTGATAAGCTCTACTCATCCCCAGCACAGACACCATCAACAATCTCTACAAGCTTGATACCCTGATATGATTGAGTGGAGATAAGAAAGAAGAAGATGGGGTTAATAACTATGTATAAGTGCTAGTATGTAAAATGGGAAGTGCTAAATCCGCGTTTGCCAGTCCCAAGCCCGGATGAAAAAGTAGGAGGGGGAGCAGTTATAAGCTCGTTAAAAAAACTGGGCTCAGCTGGCCCGGTTGATAGTACCCTGTAAGGGCTCCTAATCCAAGGATACAGTATGAGCAGCGTTTGTACTCCATGTTAGGAGCAGCTGCACATGGCGTCTGTTCCTCATGCCAGAGGCGGCCATTTGTTTTGGAGCTAAGTTCTACTTCACCCAATCATGATGGTTGTCAAATAGACACCATCAAGGGTCACAACTTGATGCCCTAATATGATTGAGTGGAGATAAGAAAAGAAGAAAAAGATGGGGTTAGTAACTATGTATAATTGCTAGTATGTAAAATTGGAAGTGATTTTGTGTTATTCAAAATATTTGCATGGTGTGTAGATGGAAACTGTTTATAGATGAGCCATTTGTTTGAACTAGTGTTTATAGGGTTATGTTTCACTAACTTCCTAGTAGGATGGAATAGTTGCTGCTAGGAACAACTGGAGGGGGAGGAGGCAAAGTCTGACTGTCACGTGGTGCCCCCTGGTGGATAGCCAATCAACAACAGCACCTCTTTTATCCATCATAGAGGAGACTTAGGGATCTTCATGACCTTCCCACAATACACCATCTGCAGGTCTAAAGAGGCCTTACCAAACCACCTCTTTGGAATGTATTTGAACTTCTCAAGACAGAACTAATATTCCAACTCTCACCAAGATTATAAATTTGATCCAGAATTCAGTCTATACACCTTGTATAAATATAAAATTAGATAATATAATAATTTCAACTATAACCTATTTTCAAAAAATAACCAAAGGGGCCAAGAAAAAATAAGTATACAATAACAAAAAGCTGATTATATTTTAAAATTTGTCTGAATTACCTGAAGAAAAGTATATAATCCAAGAGCTTTCAGTTTTTTAAATAAACTCATTTCAGCTGTTGATAGCTTCAAGTGTTCCTTTATAATAAAATGGGATAACATGGGCTCAGGAGCTTTCTCTGATTAAAAACTTCAAATACTGTAGTAGTCCAAGAGAGTACTGTAGCTTTAAATAGGCTAAACATCTGGTGCCCCAGGGGGTTGTTTGACCCAGCTATTTTATCTTACTTTTCCTCATACTCCCACACAAGCCACTTTTATTTTAATATATATTTTAAATATTATGGGTATGATGTGTAATATTGACTGTATTAACTCATCCATTGATGAGCTCTACTCTTCCCCGGCAGACATCATCAAAAGTCTCAAGCTTTACAAGCTTGATACCTTAGTGTGATTGAGTGGAGATAAGAAAGAAGAATATTATGATATTTATCTGCAGTGCCTGTTCAAGATTTGTTAGCACGCTCGAAAGCTGATAGCCCTTTTATATCGGTATTCAGACAATAACTCTAAAAGTTAATACAGTGACCTTTATTGAAGACTAACAAGATAACCAAGTGTGAACAAATCTTAAAAAAAAAAAAAAAAAAAAATTAAAATAGATGGCAGGCAACACAAAGACTTTCCACTTCCTCAAGTTTTGTCCATAAGTGTATATAAAGAGAAAATTTCACCCAAAAATAAAATTTTTTCTTTATTTTTACACCAGAAACTATGACAAGAAAAAAAAAAAAGAAGACTGTCTATAGAAAGAGATGGTAAAATTTAAAATAAGAGAAAGAACAAATTGGAAAAAAAAAAAAAAATAGCAGGGAAGAATGGAAAACTACAGAGGAAATCTCTTTCAGCGTCACTGTCTAAAAAAAGGAAGGAAGGAAGGAAATTTGTGATATAGGCAACTTATTGTAGCATTTTTCATACCATATTGTTTAATAAAATATAAATCTCCGAGGATAATGATAAAGCAAAATTTGGATTATAGATTATAATACAAGAACATAAGACTTAATCCAAATAGAATAACTTCTTAGGTCCATCGAAGTCTATCAAAAATGATGAATAACAATTTGGATTATAGATTATTATTATTATTTTTTTTTTAATTATATTATCCCTAGTAAACGTGGTACAGGCCATGATAATCATAGTGGGTAGAAGTAGGCGACTGTTTTTACTGGAAGTGCACCACACGTCTACACATGTGAAAAGCAGTTCGACTTTTGTACTTACAAATGTGCCAGAGCCCCGTTTGGTTACTTGCACTCGCTGGAGGGGTTGGACTTTTGCAAGAATCGAGGGCCATTGAAGCATTTTTTTTTTAGATATAGATTATAATACAAGAAAATAATCCAAATTTGGATTAGGTCTTATTTTCTTGTATCTCCAAGGATAAGTTACATGTAGAAGAGTCGTTTAAAACCAGAAAACTTGTAAACTCGTTAATAGTGTAATAAAGAAACCTCGGAGATCTAATTGATACAGAGGATTATAATTCTGTTGCTGTTTCTTATCCCCTTGTGTAAAGATTACACCAATTCCATGAGTTTATGCTCCTCAAGCTGTTTTATGATGAGCAGCAGCCTCTCCCAAAGGTCCTGTTTAGTGCGGATTATAATTCCAATACCATAGTGTAACAATGGAAAATAAAAGTGTTGGTTATTTAAAGATGGAAAAGTTCTTATTAATGCTGTCAACACATCTAGATGACAATTGTATTATAGCTAAGAGGACATTGAAAGAATGAAGCTATGGTACAAATATAAAGAATAAGGGTTTATGGGGGTCGGTGGAAGGCTGGTTAAACCGTTTGTTTTTGAACCGCTATGACCCGGGTTCGATTCCCGCATTGGATACTTTTTTTCTGTTTAAAAAAAAAAAAAAATGCTCCAATGGCCCCCGATTCTTGCAAAAGTCCAACCCCACCAGCGAGTGCAAGTAACCAAACGGGATTCTGGCACATTTGTAAGTGCAAAGTCGAACTGCTTTTCACATGTGTAGACATGTGGTGTGCTTACAGTAAAAAGCAGTCGCCAACTACCCACCATGATTATCATGGCCTGTACCACGTGTACTAGGGATAAGCAAAAAATAAAAAATAAAGGTTTATATTTTGTTAAAATTTTATAAAATGTAGATTATAGATTGAAAACTTTGATTTCCTTTTCATTTTCCCTTCTCTCCTTTGTTTATGTTTTTTTCCCCCTTTCTCCATAAAAATGATGTATGGCAAGTCCTTACAGGACGGAAATGTCCTAATAAAGCAGTTGTTGTGTAGATTATAGATTAGGAATTCATTGTAATTAGTAGACCACACAAAAATATAAAGCAATAAATAGCTTGGTAAATAAATCATTCAGTACGTTTGTCTCTAATGATGGTAACAATGCTGTTACTGAAACGTCACATACTATTAATTTAGATTTGGTCTTTATTACTTTAGATGTTTTTTTAAAAAATAATATTTAAAAATAAATTATTTCTTTGCCGCAATAGTAATTTGAATGGATAGTTAACAGTTTGAATCAAATCTCTCCTATTTAAAACAGGCACACAATTTACTTAAATTGTATTATTTGATCAACTTCCACATCTCTCGGATACATAAACTCATCTTGGTTTTTCACAATTTAGAAGCCAAAACCTTGTCAACTTTTTGAAAGAGGTCAGAATTCCAGAACACAATTTTTCCCCTGAGGAAGGTAGCCGTGAGGCACCAAAATATCAGGAAAATGCAACTTTATTAATTTTTGACCCAGTCAAGAATATATTTTTTCCAACAAACATTATCAAGCCTATATGCAAAAGAGTTTGAGAATTTCACACATGAAATGTTTTAAATGAAGTATTCAATCTAAACCTAAATGAGAAGAAAGAAAAGATCGTCTGCAGATATTACCAGTGCCAAAAAAATCGTTTGCAAATATTAACAGTACCAATAAAATCGTCTGCGAATATAAACAGTGCCAAAAAATCATCTGCAGATATTAACAGTGCCAAAAAAATCATCTGCAGATATTAACAGTGCTTAAAAAATCATCTGCAGATATTAACAGTGCTTAAAAAATCGTCTGCAGATATTAACAGTGCCAAAAAAATCATCTGCAGATATTAACAGTGCCAAAAAAATCATCTGCAGATATTAACAGTGCTTAAAAAATCATCTGCAGATATTAACAGTGCTTAAAAAATCGTCTGCAGATATTAACAGTGACCAAAAAATTGTCTGCGGGTATTAACAGTGACCAAAAAATTGTCTGCGGGTATTAACAGTGACCAAAAAATTGTCTGCGGGTATTAACAGTGACCAAAAAATTGTCTGCGGGTATTAACAGTGACCAAAAAATTGTCTGCGGGTATTAACAGTGACCAAAAAATTGTCTGCGGGTATTAACAGTGACCAAAAAATTGTCTGCGGGTATTAACAGTGACCAAAAAATTGTCTGCGGGTATTAACAGTGACCAAAAAATTGTCTGCGGGTATTAACAGTGACCAAAAAATCGTCTGCAGATATTAACAGTGCCAATAAAAGTCGTCTGCGGATATTAACAGCACCAAAATTAACTGTTCCAAAAAAATCGTCTGCGAATATTACAAGTGCCAGTTGAAACAAATTGGTATTGAAAATGTTCTGAATCTTACACATATCTGCATTTTAAAAAATATATGTTTATTAATTTTTGACTATATCAATTGATACTTTAGATAATTAGGGCAAATTTTTTTCATCTCTAACCTAGGCTAAAAAGGTATAACTAGGCTTAAAAATGATCTTCTTTTACATGTGGGTAATTAATTGAAGTAATCTGTTTTAAAAAAAGGTAAACAAAAGATTATTTTATTTTTGTTCTTTTTATTCTAAAAAATACTTTTTTTACTTTACCCAAAAGAGAAGATAAATATAATATAATCTCCCTTTGATATTATTAATAAAAAGAAAAAACTGACAAAAGACATTGAATTCTAAAGTTCATTATTTGTTTAATTATTCAAAATTGGGGCTTTAAAATAAAATGTTTATAAACCATACGAACAACTTTTATTTATATGCACTTTTAAAATGTAAACAAAAGTTAAATGGCCATCCAACCATGTGGCTACATTTATTTTTAGATTTATACTTGATAAAGTGTTAATATTCAAATAAAATGCTTAATTTTATGTCCACACACTCTCTCTCTCTCTAAAAGTGCTTACAATTCTAATAAGAATTATTATAGGAAAATAAACATAAAAATATAATAAGAATTGCATATTGCAAAAAAAACAAAATTGTATATATTAGAATATTTTTGTTAATTTTTCAAGAGATGATTGAAGATTTTAAAATGAATTTATTAAAAAGAAAAATAGTATAATTTTTCTTATAATTAACTTGAGCTTGGCAATCTATCATTTTAAAAAATATAAATATGTTTTTAAACTAGAATTGTGTTTGTTTGCAAATATAATATTAAATTGGCAAAAAAATTATTTGGGTTTTTAAAAATTGAGGTCACAAGGCTTTTTATAAGAAAATTTATTTAATAGAAATTATTTGGGTTTAAATTAATTGTAATTATTTACTTTCGATTTACACTACATATATATATTTTTAAAAGCACACGCCTAAATTTTGATGAAAATGGCGGCCTGAGTTTGGAGAAAACTAGTCAGTCAGCATAGGGAAGGCAGGGCGGCCATCTGGCGCAACCCACCCCGGGCGAGCTGCCAATGGCAGCCGCGTCGACTACCGAAGGGTCGACCCGGACAACCTCTACGTTCGATAACTGACAAAAAAGGAAATAAAATATTCAAACGACTTACCACCATCAATCGACTTAGAAGACGAGGTTTCACCTGAACTTTTCAATTTCTTTGATAGTGGAGCTTCTGCTTCGACTAATTCTGCCATCAATTTTAGGCCGGAGATAGGCTCGGAGTCCTGCGGACGCTTTACGCCCTTCTTCCGCGGTAGTGCCGTCGAAGTTGTCGCTGAAGCAGCCATCTTTTTTAATTTGCAAAAACACTAGCTATTATTGCTCATAGAAAAACTATAAAAGTTATTATAGAGAAAAGTCTCTAGTTAAATTACATTGATACACCTAAACGAGATAAAATAAATTTTAAAGATTGTAGACAAGTCACACATCAAAATAGAGTAACAAAATTGCGCATGCGTGGGAGAGCATAAATACATATGATGATAACAATTCCCTTTTTCAATCCAGTTTCTTTGAAATTTAATTAAGTTGGCTAAAATTAAAATTTTGGATTTTATATTGTAAAAAGTTATAATTAAAATATTCATTATATAAAAATATTTTTCGTAGATTTTAAAATAATTTTACTATTATGATATAATAATAATTTTGTAAAATATATATATTTTATGGCAAAATATTTTTATTATATTAATTATATATGTCCACAAGATATATATTTTGAAATTTTTTTTTTTTGACATCTTTACCTCATAATTTATATTTATCACATTTGAAAATTTATTAGATTCTATCTCTGATATAATTTTATGGAATGAGGCTAAATTAGCAGTGTTTACTTATTCGCGATTTTGTTTTGAAATAACAGTTCATCTCTCCTGCCAGACAAATGTGATAGTGTTATAATATATTGGCGTTTATTTATTTATTAATCTTTACCTTCCTAAACTTTGAATGTAGAAGCCTTATTAGTTTTAAAATGAAGATTACAACTACTTTCGTTTTAATAGCCAGTCTTATTATAGCATATTTTATAAATAAATATTTAAATAGAAATTTAAATGGGGAATTGTCATATAATTTAATTATTATTATTCTTTCAGCCCGTGAAAATTTCATGAATAGAATGTCAATTAGAAATTCTTGGCTTCAAAGTAAAAACAGTTCAAGTAAGAAAAAAATTGACTTTTTTATTTTTTTTAAATTACTACTCGCTATAAATGATAGTAACTTTTAAAGTAATAATAAAAAAAAATTTAGTAACTTTCCTGAAAACTTATAAAGCCAAATATAGTCATTTACCTCCTTATTTACTACATGTAATAAGGTTACTGTTAGCATTTTTTAAAAAGTGACCAAATAGTAGAAAAGTGAAATTCTACTGGAATCAGCTTGATAAATTAATAAAAAGGCATCATTAATCGTGCAACTAAAAAATGCTAATGGCTTGCGCCTTGAAACATGTACATGGTTAGCTTTCATGGTTAATCAAGAAAGGGTAATATGCCTATTCTGGAATAATTAAAAATCAAAGATTAGCTGATAATTATTCCAATAGATGGTGCAACTTGTAGTTGAATGATAAGATGCCTTTCTAAAACAAGGTAATAAGACCAAATCCAACTAAATAAATAGTGTGTGATGTTTCGGTAACAGCGTTGTTACCATCTTCAGACAAAAGTACTGAATGAGAAATTTTACCACAGCATGTTTTAAATTGTTACTGTAAACATGTACTGTTACATTATAAACATCACACACTATTTATTTATTGGATTTGGTCTTATTACCTTGTTTTATAATCTATAATCCAAATTGTGCCATATCAGATGTCTTTATCGTAATTTTAAATAAGGTAAAATATGTAAGTTTTAAATTGACTATTTGGTAGCAAAATGGAAATCCAATAATTATATCAATCTTATCATAAATAAAAGACAATTCGTAGAGGGAAGAGTTTCTTTTATTTTTACCCTGTAAGGGCTCCAGGATGAGCAGTGTTTGTACTCCATGTTAGGAGCAGCTGCACATGGTGTCTGTTCCTCATGTCAGAGGCGGCCATTTCTTTTGGAGATAAGTCGGCCTGCCACTGAGTAGTGCTCCCAGTCTTAATGACAAAAGCATTCTACTTCACTCAGTCATGGTGGTTGTCAAACAGACAAAATCAAGGGTCACAACTTAATACCCTAATATGATTGAGTGGAGATAAGAAAGAAGAAGATACAACCCTCTTTTTTTTATATATATATATAAACAAATTAAACATATTTCCTGGAAGGCTGATGTTTTAACCTTAATATTGTTACAAGGGAATAATTTATTGAATTGTAAATATTTATTAAAATCCTCCAAAATTCAACTAAGCTGACTGCCAATCATCTTTTAGATAGAAAGTTTCTTGAGACCAGCTTCTAGATGATTAGTCGGTCTGCCTTGTCAAAATATCGGAGGATTGTAATAAGTGTTTAAACCAACATACTTCCTCATAATTAAAAGAAAATAAGACCTAATCCAAATAATTTATCAGTGTGTGACGTTTCGGCAAAAAAATTGTCACCATCATCACACACAAGAATAAAATCATTTTATTCTTTTGTTTGATGATGGTAACAATGTTGTTGCTGAAACGTCACACACTGATAAATTATTTGGATTAGGTCTTATTTTCTTTTATTATAATCTATAATCCAAATTGTGCTTTATCATTCCTCATAATTAATTATAAGGTTGTTCCAATAGTTTGTGTTTTTCTTAAAACGTTGATTTTCTTATTACTTAGGGAATAATATTATAACGGCGAATACATAATACTATTACTTTATACATAATACAAAGACATTATACATAATCGCCGAATAATATTGGTATTTCAATTTTTTGCAAGTGTTTATGAACTTTTGGGGCAACTTTGTAGTTTACATATATAGCCTCTATATCTTGTAAAAATACAAAGGATGATATTTATGGGTATCATTTTAATCTTCTTCTTCTTTCTTATCTCCATTCAATCATATTAGTGTCAAGCTCTTAAAGCTTGTAGAACTTTAACGCGCCATCTTCGTGCTTTTAAATCCTTTCAATTTACTTGTAGAACTTATTGATGGTGTCTGCCGGGAAAGAGTAGAGCTCATCAATGGATGAGTCAATACAGTCTATGATGTGTTTTGGGGTTGCAGGTTGAGAAATATTTTTAATAAATGCATTAAACACTGGCCACACACTGAACAGGCGTCGTACCCTGGAGGCTGTTGTTTGGTTTTGTGCTGCCTGGAGTATAGAATCTCTATCTGTTTTTCAATCCTGTGGTCAATCTGTATAAGACTGGTGGACTTAATAAAGTTGTGTGTATGTGCATTAAACACAGCATACTCTTTAAACACATCTAAAAATTTTGTTGATTATCTCTTATAAGATGACACAGATTCAGATGAAGAAGAGATGTATGACAGCTTCAGTTTTGGAAAATTTATTGAAAATCTATAACTCATATACCATGGCTTTAGATGCCCTGTTCTTCTTCTTCTTTCTTATCTCCACTCAATCATATTAGGGTATCAGGTTGTGACCCTTGATGGTGTTTGACAACAATCATGACTGGATGAAGTAGAATGCGTCTGCCTTTGTCATTAAGACTGGGAGTACTACTCAGTGGCAGGCCAACTTAGCTCCAAAAGAAATGGCTGCCTCTGACATGAGGAACAGACGCCATGTGCAGCTGCTCCTAATATGGAGTACAAACGCTGCTCATCCTGTATTCCTGTACTAGGAGCCCTTACAGGGTACTATCAGACAGGCCAGCTGAACCCAGGTTTTTTAACGAGCTTGTTACTGCTCCTCCTCCTCCTTTTTTATCCGGGCTTGGGACCGGCAAAGGCGGAGTTATTCCCTGTTCTAAATCTTGTTAGTGTTGTTTAATGCTGTCTGAGGTTCAGAGCTTCTGGGTCCACTCCTTGTACTTGAATGTAGTTTTAGTATACATTCAGTTTGTCTGATGATGGTAACAACTTTGTTAAACATAACACACTATTTATTTATTTGTGTTTAGTCTTATTACCTTGTGTTGAGAGGGAATGAAAAACATAAAGATTGCAAGATTAAATCCAAATTATGTGCATGACATTTTGTCAACAGAGTTATTACCGAAATGCCACATGCAGTTTGTAATCTGAATGTGTCTCTTATAAGTAACAAGAAACCAAGTTCAATAAGTTGTATGTAGTGTCACAGTGTGGTTACTGAATACTTGCTTACAATTTATTGATTAGGATTCAGTTTTGGTACCTCTTCTTCTTCTCTTTCTTATCTCCACTCAATCATATTAGGGTATTAAGCCTGTAGAGCTTTTTGATGGTGTCTGTGCTGGGGATAAGTAGAGCTCATCAATGGATGAGCCAACACAGTCAATAATGTGGTTTGGGGTTGTTGCAAGTTGAAAATTGCAATTAGTAAATAGTTGGAAAACATTTTTGTTTTGGTACATTATGTTTTATGATCCAAATTGTACCTTAGCAAGTTCTTCAAAGGTTTTTTTTTTTTAGCCAATATATGACATCAGCAATCTTTGCGCAAATTTAATTCGTATGATAATGCTTTTTGATAGCATAGTTTAATATAATAATGTGTGGAATATGTGAAACCTGTTTAAGTACTGTATTTGGTGTGGTTTCAGCTCGTCATTGGTTTGTTGTGGGATCCAACTCCTGCGCCTTTCCGCCACAGTTTCTACAAGATCCGTATTCCTGCGCAGAAATTGGCTACAATCTCACAGGTGAGGAAATACCTCTGTAGTATTCATTTTCAAGTGAGATTGAATGTTCTGACACTCTCCCCCCCCCCCCCCCCTGGTCAAGGTTTTTGATTTTTTGTGCTTGACTCTATGGAATTTTGAATAATCCATGAGGACTTTGGTCTCAAGTAAAAAGGCCAGTTGCTGACAGAATATGAGGCATTGTCTTCTTCTTTCTTTTCTCCACTCAATCATATTAGGGTATCAAGCTTGTAAAGCTTGACAACCATCATGACTGGGTGAAGTAGAATGCATCTGCCTTTGTCATTAAGACTGGGAGCACTACTCAGTGGCAGACCGACTTAGCTCCAAAAGAAATGGCCGCCTCTGACATGAGGAACAGACACCATGTGCAGCCGCTCCTAACATGGATTACAGACTCATCCTGTATCCCTGGATTAGGAGCCCTTACAGGGTACTATCAGCCGGGCCAGCTTAGCCCAGGTTTTTTAGCGAGCTTGTTACTGCTCCCCCTCCTCAACAACCTGAAACATGACTTGTGGTATGCTGAGGTTCTTCTCTGATGAAAGAAACTTTGACGTGGAGCAAAAGGTAAATCCCAGAAATGATCACTAGATCGGTGAATACCTCCAAAAGATACTTATTGTGATGCACATAAATTCCCTGCCTTCGTGATGATCCTTGGGATTATCAGCAGTGAAGGTGATATTATGCTTCCCCATTTCTTTTTGGAGGGCCTTAGGATGAACATTGGCACCTATATCAATGTCCTTAAGACCTATGTGAAGCCTTGGATGGACATGGTGGCCGCAGGAAAGAAGTATGTCTTCCAACAGGACTCAGCTCAAGTCCACAAGGCAAAAAAGACACAATCAAAGCTGACACTTAACTTTCCCAGTCACTGGAGTTCTGATATTTGGTCCCCTATCTCTCCAGTTAAAATTCCATTGTTTTTATTCCCAATTTATCTGACATACTCTCTCTAAATATATATATTGTGTTTTTGAAAATGGAGCAATTCATAACTTATTTATAATACAATATAATGCGGCTTATGATTGTAAAATTATCCCGCATGTTTTTCTTTTAAACGAAAGATCTAAATTTATTTTAAGGAGAACTAATGATTATTTCTAACCTTAAGGATGAAGTATGAAAGGATGAATTGTGAAGAGTAATGATAAATGGAAAAATAATGTCCTGGGATGGGAAGTCCCTATTATTATTTGTATAGTATTTGTTTTCTTTTAAAACAACTTTTGTTCCCTGAGGAAGTTTGGGCATAGCCACAAGAAATATTGGAAAATATTTAATCCAAGATGAGATTTAATTAACACTTCCTTGTATTTCTTTGGATGTGTAGGACTCCAAATGGATGCCAATTTCCATACCCATCAACTTGTGTCCAACATTTCTTCAACAAATGCTGCACATGCTTTTGGATTCAAGGTCTGTATTATGGTCTCCCAATTACAACTCTCCTAAGTATCCTTGTGTTATTTCTTACACTGTTCTTTCTTGTATCAAAGGAGGAACCTCTCCCTTTAATTACAATAATAATAAAAAGCATAATTAAGACCTTTTAGTCATATACAGATTTTCCCAGCAGAAATGTAGGGTACATGCAGGAATATACATGCCCTTTCAATTTAATTATACATTGAAAAAATACACTATGTTTTTTATCATCCTAGTGATAGGCAAAATTTGGATTATAGATTATAAACACAAGGTAATAATACCAAATAAATAAATAATGTGTAACATTATTATAATTTATTCACCTAATCACAACTTCACTTTTGTACTATTTTTTATATTTCTAATTAGGTCTAAATTTTTCTCCTCCTGATCAACCAATCAATTAGCTTTATTACTTACTTACATATCGTAAAGATAAAGGCTGCCTGGCCGGCATTCATAGTTCTTCAAATTCAAGATACTTCGGAATGGTTGCAAGGTTTTCCCACTATGTACTAAGTGCAATTCTCAACCTGCAACCCCAAACCACATTATTGACTGTATTAACTCATCCATTGATGAGCTCTACTCATCCCCAACAGACACCATCAACAAGTTCTACAAGCTTGATACCCTAATATGATTGAGTGGAGATAAGAAAGAAGAAGATACTTCGGCCAGTAAATCTTTTCATTACTTTGACGTTTCTACAAAAATATTTTGTCTGCGTCAAGAGCAAACAAAAATTAAAACATTTGGCAAAGCGTTAAAAATTACATATATTATATATATATATATATGATAATTTAAACCAACAACCCTATATTAATACTTATAACAAGATGTTGTATATAGAAACATATCTATAAATAATTATACGCATAATTGACATGTGTCCTTGCATCACCATATGTAATGTACTGAGGATGAATAAATAAAACTATATAATAGATTAAAAACTGAGTTAAAAGCAAGATTGAGAGAATCACAAAGTAACTTCTAAAGATAGATTGGAAGCCGACAGACCGGTGCCAGTGTCGATTAACGGACACGTGCAGTAAGACAATACTTCCTGGTCCCCTTCCTGGTCCAAAGAGTTGTATAAATAGGACCCCACTTAGCAACAGCGAGTTAGTTACAGTAGTCGTCACCATCAGCGCGTCGCCGGTTGTCACCAACTCACCGACCATGTAAAACAGTAAGAAATCTACTCTCTCCATCTTGCTCTTGGCTCGCCTTTTTATCTATTCAAGGAACTTTCCTTCTACAACTGTGTCGCTTCGTTTTGTGTGTGTGGACAATCCCAAGCTTTTCCACTCTGCCTCGACCACGACTGCCTGTACCCTGTGAGAACTGTTAAGGATCCTACAAGGTGCAGAGAGGTACTGGAAAACTCTCCACGCCCTGACTGTCCCTCGCGGTTACTACAGGTTTGACCCTCGGTTGCATCACCTTATTACAGAGAGTCGACGAGGTACTACAAGAGCACAACCAGAACTTCAACATATTATTACATATATATTAATAATTTTTAACCCTTTGCCAAATGTTTTAATTTTTGTTTGCTCTTAACAAGGACAAAAGATTTTTGTTGAAACGTTGAGGTGATAAAAAGATTTACTGGCCGAAGTATCCTCTTCTTCTTCTTTCTTATCTCCACTCAATCATATCAGGGTATCAAGTTTGTAGAGCTTGTTGATGGTGTCTGCCGGGGATGAGTAGAGCTCATCAATGGATGAGTCAATACAGTCAATGATGTGTTTTGGGGTTGCAGGTTGAGAATTGCACTTAGTACATAGTGGGAAAACCTTGCAACCATTCCGAAGTATCTTTAATTTGAAGAACTACTTACTTGCAGTCTGTGTGGCAACAAGGGTTCAAGTAAATTCTCTGCGGCGCAGGTTCACCATCCCATTGCCATCCACAAGCTGGGATTGGTGGAGTCTCTCCTGACCACCTCCAACCTCACCTTCACTGTCTCCTTACTCAACGACTTCAACAAGGTATGCAAATTAAGCTGGTAAAACCACTGGAAGGCTTGTTGTTGCTGTTTCTTATCCCCTCCTGTAAAGATTACACAAATTCCATGAGTTCATGCCTTCAAGCTGTTTTATGATAAGCAGTGGCCTCTCCCAAAGGTCCTGTTTAGTACATCTAATACAAGCCAAAATGTGTTCTGGAACTGCAGGTGCCAAGCTACATTTTGGGCAAGTGGGGTAGATTTTGTTGTTATTTTCTATCCTTCTTGTCTGATGTTGTTTCTTATCCCCTTGTGTAAAGCTTACAACGAATTCCATGAGTTCATGCTCCTCAAGCTGTTCTCATGGAATGGGGTGTAGGGGTGCAGCTTTCATTGACATGGCACCATTATCCAGGCACACTTTGGTGAAAGTCTGACTTTGCCCGTTTTCTACTACCTACAAGAAAATAAGACCTAATCCAAATAAATTAATAGTGTGTGACATTTCATTAACAGCGTTGTTACCATCATCAGACAAAAGAATGCATATAAAATATACCCGAGGGGTCGGTGGAAGGCTGGGTAAACCGTTTGGTTTTTGACCACTACGACCCGGGTTCAATTCCCGCATTGGGCACTTTTTTTCTGATTAAAAAAAAAAAATGCTCCAATGGCCCCCAGGGGTGTAGGGGTGCAGCTTTCGTTGATCATGGCACCATGATCCAGGCACACTTTGGTGAAAGTCTGACTTTTTCCTGTAATTTGAGGCCGTTCCTAACATGGAAGCCTTTGCTGCCGACTCTAACATGAGTACAGACACAGTTCCTCCATATTCCTGGAGTGGGACCCTTACTGAGGTCTATCAACCCGGTGAGTTGAACCCAGGATTTTTAAAGAGGTCTACTCCTCTTCTAACAACATGTACCACACACGTGTATTAGGGATAATATTTTTTAAATTGAAAAATCATAGTGTTCATTAAAGAGATTAAAACAAATTATAGAGCTATATAATTGATAAGGCACAATTTGGATTATAGATTATAAACACAAGGTAATAAGACCAAATCCATTGAAATGAATATTTTTCCAATGAAATCTAATCTCTTCATTTATAAGATCAAGTGATAATCTTTTCAATTTTGAATCAGATTTTGGGAAATTCCATCTATTAGTAATGAGAAATGCCTTAGGAATTACTTGATGCATTTTACAGAATTTAATAAAATAGATTTGAGTAAAAGAACTTACCCTTTTAATGCTGTGTTTTCTCAACTTGGATTTGGTCTTATTACTTTGTGTTTATAAGAGCTATGTAAATATTGCCTGTCATTTGATGGCTGCTGGAACAGGTTCCTATTGGATTCAAGTTCACATTGAAACAGAAATTAAGACAGTGCTACCCTCTTACTGAGAGTCTGATGTTGTAGGAGGTACTGGCCAAGACTCAGCTGGGCGGTGTAGTCAACTCTGGAACACACCACAGAGGATTCCTGTATCGTCCTCTAGGAGGAAATCTCATCCTACCCAAGGTATGTGTTGATTTTTTTTTTTTTTTTAGATAATAAACGTCTAAGGATGAGTATCTTTTAATTAAATGTTTTTTGAGCTTTATAGCAAAGTTTCATTTTGTATTAATTTTCCTGTAGAAGATCGTTATCCCGAAAGCTTATAAAATGTTTAATTAAAAGATACTCATGAATATTCGAAACTATTATAGACGCGTATGATTCTTTTGAAAATTAAACAATTTCTACTACCCTTACTGCAATGGAAACATTAATGGGAGGGCCTGGCTCATCAGTGGTGAACCCAGTGAGGAGTCAAGCCCTCCCATTAATTTTTCCATTGCAGTAAGGCCAGTAGAAATTTATAATACAATATAATGTGGCTTATGATTGTAGAACGAAAATTGCAATTATACCGCAAATGTTTCTTTTTATTTTTCATTTTTCCGTTTATCATTACTCTTCACAATTCATCCTATCATACTTCATACCTAAGGTTAGAAATAATCGTTATTTTTCCTTAAAATAATTTTGATATTTTGTTCAGAAGAAACATTTGCGGTATAATTGCAATTTTCGTTCTACAGTAGAAATTGTTTATTTTTAAAAAAGAATCATACACGTCTATAATAGTTTTGAATATTCATAACAGATGGCATGCTATGCATCATAATAAAAGATACTCATCCCTACACTTTATTATCCAAAATTGCTAGCAAAGGATTATAATATAAAAGTAAACACAAGGTAATAAGACCAAATAAATAAATAGTGTGTGACGTTTCGGTAACAACATTGTTACCATCTTCAGACAAAAGTACTGAATTCAGTACAGAATTTTGTCTGAAGATGGTAACAATGCTGTTACCAAAATATCACACACTATTTATTTATTTGGATTTGGTCTTATTACCTTGTGTTTATAATCTATAATCCAAATTGTATGCCTTATCAATGATCTAAAAGTATGTGGTTGATGCTGCAATATAATGGACATATAAATGGACAAATATTGTCCAATTTGATCTGTTATAGTAACCATCACTTACATCTAGTGACCTTCCAATAGCTTCTTGACCCTTTCTAGCTAGCTCATTACAGGTCTTCCTCTCTTCCTTCAATTCTTCCCAATAACCAAGTGAACAAAATTGATTAGGTCTCTTCCAAAATAAAAATAGGTGACTGGTAACATTAAATACTTCCCACTTTCTTAAGTTTGACCATGAGTACAAGAAAATAAGACCTAGTCCAAATAATTTAATAGTGTGTTACATTTCGGTAACAGCATTGTTATTATCATCAGATAAAATAATTTTTTTTTTTATTCTTTTGTCTGATGATGGTAACAATGCTGTTACCGAAATATCACATACTATTAAATTATTTGGATTAGGTCTTATTTTTTGTATCTATATAATACAAATTGTGCTTTATCATTTGACCATGAGTGTAAATTTGAAGTTTTATTCTTTTTTTTTTTTTTAAATTGTCTGTGTGTATTCACGCATACCTGTGTGTATGTATGCATGGATATGTATGTATGTATATATGTATGTATGCACACATACATGTGTTTATACGTGTGTGTACGCATGTATATATATAAGGTAATTTAAACCAACAACCTCATATTGTATATAATATAACAATATTTTAATGTAAATAATTATACACATGATTGACATGTTTCATTACATCATCATATGTAATGTACTTTGTACAAACTGAGGATGAATAAATAAAACTCTGTAATAGATTAAGAGTTGAGCTAAAGCAAGAGATTGAGATAGTAGTCCAAAAACATCTAAAATCAAGGCCTACAAGATGTCAGGGCGATGCCAGAGTGTACAATATCTCTTCCGATCCACGCCCTTATAGCATCCACTGAAACCCAATACTTCCTCTCGGCAAAGATATACAAGCCTCCAACAGGGCCAGAAATAAAGTCACTTCACCATCAGCGGAAGCCCTCGTTGGTTGTGTCCAAGGTCCACCTCATCGACCATGTAGACCAGTAAGAACTTTTCTTAAATCTCCATCTTGCTCCTTAGCTTGACTTTTATCTATTCACGGAACTTTCCTAGTACAACTGTGTTCCTTCGTTTTTTGTGTGGACATTCCCAAGCTTTCCACTCTGCCTCGACCATGACTGCCTGTACTCTGTGAAAACTGTTAAAGGTCTTCCAAGGTGCAGAGAGGTACTAGAAAACTCTCCACGCCCTGACTGTTCCTCTCGGTTACCATAGTAGAGCTAGAGACCCTCTCGGATTTCACACCACAGCGAGAGACCCTCAGGATATCACAGTATAGCGAGAGTCAACAGGATCTCATACCATATGTATATATGCGCATGCATGTATGTGTTACCTCAGCTACAT
Source organism: Cordylochernes scorpioides (assembly GCA_030710605.1). Classification (NCBI taxonomy): domain Eukaryota; kingdom Metazoa; phylum Arthropoda; class Arachnida; order Pseudoscorpiones; family Chernetidae; genus Cordylochernes; species Cordylochernes scorpioides. Next base: position 23,439,576 of record CP092874.1, read on the forward strand.
GTTCACCTCCAGCCATATTCCACAGGTAAAGTTGGCAATTCAGAGTGTTGTGACAGGGATTTGAAGGAGTCCTCCTTGTTGACCCACAGCCCCCAACTGGAGTCACCTCTGTCAACACCAGCTGGGACAATGCTGGCGGAGTCCTGACCTTCACCAAGGTACCCCATTGAAAACACCAAGTCTCATCCAATCACAGAAGTGAAGCTATATCAGGCTCTATCAGTACTTGGGAGGGTGACCTAACTTCACCAAGGTACCAACTCATAGTACCATGAGGTTGGAATGGTACAAAATGTCAATAAATTAATATAAAGCCAATAATGCAGCATCTATATATAGGAAATGAAAGCCAAGTGCTAAATTACTTTAAAAGATACTGCTCCAAAAAGAGCAACCTAGATCATCATATTTACAATGTAGGATATGGTTATATACAAGGGTTCATTTACAATTATATTTTATATTAGTGTCTTTGTGTGAGTCCTTGAGGATCTTCTTCTTCTTTCTTATCTCCACCCAATCATATTAGGGTATCAAGTTGTGACCCTTGATGGTGTCTGTTTGACAATCATCATGACTGGGTAAAGTAGAATGCATCTGCCTTTATCATTAAGACTGGGAGCACTACTCAGTGGCAGGCCGACTTAGCTCCAAAAGAAATGGCCATCTATTACATGAGGAACAGACACCATGTGCAGCCGCTCCCAACATGGAGTACAAACGCTGCTCATCCTGTATACCTGGAGCCCTTACAGGGTACTATCAGCCGGGCCAGCTGAGCCCAGGTTTTTTAGTGAGCTCGAGGATCTTGTTCTTGAGAAGGCTTTTTCTTTAAATGAAATATCTACTTATATATATGCTAAACTTGTATAATAATCATTCATTTCATTAAGAAAATTTCTAATTATGTAAATATTAACGTATATATATATATATATATATATTATCCTCTAGTTTCTTGGATAGTTGTCTGTTGAAGGACGTGTCGTAGTCAGAAAGCTTGCCGATTATACATAAACTCTGATTCCTTCTTCAAGATGATGTCTGGCGATTCCTTTTCTTGTAATCCAAATAAACAAAGGACATAAGCTTTTAGGACAGTAAAATTACATATAAATATTTGCATCGGAGCAATACTCTTCCTCAAACAATTAAGGACAAGGCCAGTTAGGTATCCACCATATAACCCAGATATTGTTCCTTCCGATTATTATCTCATTTAAGGGGGGTCGGTGGAAGGCTGGTTAAACTGTTTTCGACCACTACGACCTGGGTTCGAATCCTGCATTGGACACTTTTTTCTGTTTAAAAAAAAAATTTTTTTTAAATGCTCCAATGGCCCCCCCGATTCTTGCAAAAGTCCAACCCCACCAGCGAGTGCAAGTAACCAAACGGGGCTCTGGCACATTTGTAAGTGCAAAGTCGAACTGCTTTTCACATGTGTAGACATGTGGTGCGCTTACAGTAAAAAAGCAGTCGCTAACTACCCACCATGATTATCATGGCCTGTACCACGTGTACTAGGGATAAGCAAAAAAAAAATTATCTCTTTTGATCAATGCAACATGGCCTGGCTCACAAGCACTTCTCCAATTACGATGAAGTCAAAGAAAGAATCGATGAATAGATAGCGACCAAAGAGCCGGCCTTTTTCCGCAATGGGATCCATCAATTGCCAGAAAGATGGGAAAATGTAGTGTCTAGCGAAGGACAATACGTTGAACATTGAATGTCTAACCAATATTCTACAATAAAGCTTCAAAATGCACGAACTTATTTATACTCCTAAAAATGATGAAATCTCATTTGAAAAAAACTAGTGAGTAATTTTATAGCACTCTTAATTTAAAATATTTTTATATTTTGGTGAATGTCAATAAAAGAAAAGCAATGTTTTAGGACTAGTAAACTCTTTTCTAAGATACTTTTTAAGATTTGTCTTTTTTTTGTTGTTGTTTTTCCAATACAAATTTCATAATTAAAGTTGATTTTTATTTATATAAATATTTTTGGTTGAAACTGTGTTTCCCAGATAATGATTGGCAACACTGGATGGCAAAGTGGGGATCACCATGTTGAATTCAGCTCTTACATCTCCATGGAGTTTGTTATTCAAGGTAAATATATTTCTTTTCAAGTACACACATGGACAAAACTTAAGGAAGTTGTATTTTTTAGCATGTATATCGGGATTGAGACAATAACTCTGAAAGATATTACAGTGACCTTTATTGAAGACACACGAGATAACCAAGTGTAATCAAAATTGCCTCTGTCTCCTTAAAATAGATGACGGGCAACTTCCATTTCCTTAAGTTTTGATCATGAGTGTATAATAATGAGGCGTAATTTATAAAGAACATAACTCATAACAGACCAATTGCTATGTCCCATGGAGAGAATGTTATAAAGAAGACAGTTTTGTCCATAAGTATATCTTCATGTATATGACATTAATATCACATTTTAGGTGCACATATACATTTATTATAATTTCTATAATTCAGCCAACTTTAATTTAACCAACTTATAATTCAACTGCTGTATTAACTCATCCATTGATGAGCTCTACTCATCCCCAAGCAGACACCATCAACAAGCTCTACAAGCTTGATGCCCTGATGTGATTGAGTGGAGATATGAAAGAAGAAGATAATTAAACTGAAAATTCCGATTTCTTGGAGTGTTGAATTAAAGTAACTAATTAAAGTTTATCAAATCATTTCTAATACAATAATATTGTGGTTGAATGTGACATGTATTGTGGAAACCCTATATGTTTTCTATGGGGCTGTTGTTGTTGTTTTTTTATCCCCTTGTTTAGAGATTATACGAATTCCATGAATTCATTCATGGAATGGGGTGTAGGGGTGCAGCTTTCGTTGATCATGGCACCATGATCCAATTTGGTGAAAGTCTGACTTTGCTTGTAATTTGAGGCCGTTCCTAACATGGAAGCAGATGCTGCTGACTCTAACATGAGTACAGAGACATAGCTTCTCTGTAATCCTTGTAGAGGGACCCTTACTGAGGTCTATCAACCGGGTCAGTTGAACTCAGGTCAGAGGTGTTTCTCCTCTTCTATGGGGCTGTTGTTGACAAATGGATGATCCTAGATGTGGCAGATGTCTCTACTCTTCAGTCCCATGTTGCTGGAAGATCAGCTGCTCTAGAACACTGGGCTAGAGTGACCCAGAAGGTTGGACAAGATCTGGACAAAGAAATGGCGGAACATGAAGATGTCCTGGTAGTAGATGGTCTGGACAGCTATCGCAGACTTCCTCAGAAATTGCTCCGTTCTTTTTCCTGGTGAGTCTATTGTTACTTATCCCAACATGTTTTACCAGGCTCTCTCCTCTCTGTTGTTTCTTATCCCCTTGTGTACAGATTGCACAAATTCTATGTGTCCATTCTCCTCGAGCTGTCTTCTTCCATTTCAAAACATGTTGTTGGTTCTTATCCCCTTGTGTACAGATTGCACAAATTCCATGATTCCATGCTCCTCGAGCTGTTTTATGATAAGCAATGTTAACATGATAAACATGTAAAACTAGGCTGTGTGTCTTTTTACTTAATTCAAGATATCTACATAACGAGAACATGTGTGTTTACTTATCCCAAGATAGGTATATAACCAGACCATATCTTTGCATATCCCAAAATATATAACCAGACCATATCTTTGCATATCCCAAAATATATAACCAGAGGCTGTTTATTTTTTACTCATCCCAAGATAGGTATATAACCAGACCATGTCTTTGCATATCCCAAAATATATAACCAGACCATATCTTTGCATATCCCAAAATATATAACCAGACCATATCTTTGCATATCCCAAAATATATAACCAGAGGCTGTTTATTTTTTACTCATCCCAAGATAGGTATATAACCAGACCATGTCTTTGCATATCCCAAAATATATAACCAGACCATATCTTTGCATATCCCAAAATATATAACCAGAGGCTGTTTCTTTTTTACTTATCCCAAGATAGGTATATAACCAGACCATGTCTTTGCATATCCCAAAATATATAACCAGAGGCCGTTTATTTTTTTACTGTTGTTTCTTATCCCCTTGTGTAAAGATTACACAAATTCCATGAATTTATGCTCCTCAAGCTGTTTGATGATAAGCCGCGACTTCTCCCAAAGGCGCCAAGCTTCATTTTGGGCAAATGGGGTAGATTTTGTTGTTATTTTCTATCTTTTTTTTTTTTTACCTATCCCAAGATATAAAAACAGGCTGTAACGTTTTTTACTATCCCAGTGTATTTCACCAGGCTGTTTACTTATGCCAACATATATAATCAAACCATGTCTTTTTACTTATCCTTTGATATATAACCAGACCCTGTTTGGTTATCCTGAAAAAATCTGGGCTTTTCTCTTCTAAACTTGGGTAACCCAGACTAGTCTTGCCTTTCTAATGAAAAATCCAAAGGTCACCTAGATAATGAATATCATGTTTCTCTAACACCATCACTGCCATCATTCTACTTGATCTTCATTTTAGAATGTGGATTATATCACTCGTTGAGACAAAATTTAAGAGTGTTGTACCTTTTATCATGTATATCAGGATTCAGACAATAACTCTGAAATATATTACAGTGACCTTTATTGAAGACACACGAGATAACCAAGTGTGTATACACTCATAGACAAAACTTAAGGAAGTTGTATCTTTTATCATGTATATCAGGATTCAGACAATAACTCTGAAATATATTACAGTGACCTTTATTGAAGACACACGAGATAACCAAGTGTGTATACACTCATAGACAAAACTTAAGGAAGTTGTATCTTTTATCATGTATATCAGGATTCAGACAATAACTCTGAAAGATATTACAGTGACCTTTATTGAAGGCACACGAGATAACCAAGTGTATATACACTCATAGACAAAACTTATGGAAGTTGTACCTTTTATCATGTATATCAGGACAATAACTCTGAAATATATTACAGTGACCTTTATTGAAGACACACGAGATAACCAAGTGTGTATACACTCATAGACAAAACTTAAGGAAGTTGTACCTTTTATCATGTATATCAGGATTCAGACAATAACTCTGAAAGATATTACAGTGACCTTTATTGAAGACACACAAGATAACCAAGTGTGTATACACTCATAGACAAAACTTAAGGAAGTTGTACCTTTTATCATGTATATCAGGATTCAGACAATAACTCTGAAAGATATTACAGTGACCTTTATTGAAGACACACAAGATAACCAAGTGTGAACTAAATTGCCTCTGTCTCCTTAAAAATAAATAGAATACCGGCGACATCAAAGACTTTCCACTTCCTTAAGTTTTATCTATGAGTAGCCAATATTATGTAATATACATTCATGGACAAAACTTAAGGAAGTTTTTACTTTTTAGTATTTATATTGAATTTCAGTTAATATATAACTGCGAAAGATATTTGATTGACCTTAATTGGAGACACACGAGATAACCAAGTGTGAACAAAATTGCCTCTGTCTTCTTAATAAAAATAGATGACCGGCGACTACAAAGACGTTCCACTTCTTTTAAGTTTTGTGTATGAGTGTATTTGAATCATGATAAGGCACCATTTGGGGATTATAGATTATAAACTTATTTGAATGTAATTTTACTGTCCTAAAAGCGTATGTCCATAGTTTTCTTAAATACCATTTCTAAGTTCTATCCTTCAGTGCAACATATAAAAGCAGAATGATCCAATACAGTATTAGAGCTCTAAAGAAGCGGTCTGGTTGATTAAATTGGTGAAACAGCTGGGAGGGTTTACCATTGAAGAGCTAAGCCCTTCAAATATTTTTTCATCGCAGTAAGGACATTATAAGTTTGATTTATTTGGGAAAAGAAACATTCGTGTCATAATGTTTTCATTTGTGATGGTACGTTATTGTTTTGTATTAAATAAAGAAAAAATGCTAAGAAGGTTGGTAAAAAAGAGTTGGTGGAAGTCAAATTCCTTGATGACCAACTTTTTCCTAACAAAATTTTTCTCTCTCAATGGTTAAAGTAGTTTATTTCATTATAAAAGGTAATAAGGCACAATATGGATTATAGATTATAAACACAAGGTCTTCTTCTTCTTTCTTATCTCCACTCAATCATTAGGGTATCAAGTTGTGACCCTTGATGGTATTTGACAACCATCACGACTGGGTGAAGTAGAATGCGTCTGCCTTTGTCATTAAGACTGGGAGCACTACTCAGTGGCAGGCCGACTTAGCTCCAAAAGAAATGGCCGCCTCTGACATGAGGAACAGACGCCATGTGCAGCCGCTCCTAACATGGAGTACAAACGCTGCTCATCCTGTATTCCTAGATTAGGAGCCCTCACAGGGTACTATCAGCCGGGCCAGCTGAACCCAGGTTTTTTAGCAAGCTTGTTACTGCTCCCCCTCCTCCTTTTTCATCTGGGTTTGGGACCGGCAAAGGCGGAGTTTAAACACAAGGTAATAAGACCAAATCCAAATAAATAAATAGATGTTATATATAATATAAAAAAAAATTGCTTGTCGACTTCACTGTGATAAAGTGCTTTGTCCTGAGAATCCTCGGGAGTGGATGGGGTTTTGTATGGTTTGGGCAGTCGTTATCGATGGCGGTGGATGAAAAATCGGCACACTATATCGATTAATGAATCACAAAACACCTCGGAATATTAATCATTGGCGGCTCGGGAGAGGAGATGGAAGGATTTTCGCGATTAAATTGGATTGAGATGACTCACATCTTGGACCTCGAGGCACTACTTTTAGAAGATGCACACACACGTCTTGACACACACGTTACCGACCGAACTCTGGTAGCCCCACCCCCCGGCTTGGGTCATGTGGGACCCTGCTTGACCTTTGATTGGTCCCTGTCTCTGTCGGCCATGATGGTTGGTCGGGAAGGAGCTTTGCCTAACATCCCAATCTCTCAGGACATTCAACTCTGGAATATGAGGGCCTCTTTGTTCTAAGTGACCTAGATACACGACTTGGATCTGTCGTTCTTTTCTCTTCTACTTCTTCCATCTCCACGTCCTTTGACTGCCATCTTTATTTGAATCCATACAGAATACATTATATCCAACATGGTACATAATTATTTATTAGACAATATTCTTTATAATATTACAGATGCGCCCCCTATGAATAAGAATTTTAAAAGGGATCTGTATTAAATTCTGAAAAAAAGAAAAATAATTTTTTGGGAAAGAAAAAAAAATAAATTTTTTTTAAAATAGTGAGTGGTTAGATACAATTGGGGAGAAAGTAAATGATGGAAATAAGTAAAAAAAAGAAATTTGAGTAGATAGGGGTGCTTGCTAAACTAGGAAAAAATATGATAATTTTTTGGAGAAAAAAAAAAAAAAATCTTGCCTGCATAGGTGTTCAATCTTGCTGTGTGGAAACCCACAGCAAGGGAAACTCTATGAGGTGCAATCCAAACAAAACATATAAGACATTAACAGAAATAAAAAGAAAACTATAGACAATAAATTTTGGTGATGGAGGGAAAAAAAAAGAAAAAGAAATCTGATTAGCCTTTGGGGCGGTGAAAAAATATAAACAAAACATAAAAAAAAGAAATCAAAGCTCCTGTATGATAACTGAAGGCTGATACATGAGAAGTATTGCGTCAGGTCAGTTGTTCATTCAGTTAGGACAAAACAAGGTTTAAACAATAAAAGGAAAAAATAAACTTGAGGTGATTAAGAAATTGAAAGGGTGATAGACATGGATGGTGGGAATAAAAAAAATAAAAATAAAAAAAATAAAAGTGCTGGTTGTGTACAAGTCCTTTAAAATTGGTTAACAAAAATATACACAAAAGAAGAATATTTTTTTACATAACAATGTCCAATCTTTGTTTATTATAGGGTCGTAGGTCATAAGGTTGCCAAAACTATATAGGTGCGTGAATGTATGCGAGTGTGTGTGAGTGTATGTTCCAGAAAGTAACTTTAAGTGTGGTGACACGCGAAAAGTGACGGCGGGTTTGTTTACATTCCGCAGGGAGGATGTGACGTCGGTCACGTGATCGGAAAGGACGTGACGTCGGCGCGGCGGAAGGTTTCTGTAAAGTGGACGCCAGCTGACAGCGGGGTGATCGACGAGTGTTTGTAAAGGTGGGGAGATTGCTATTCGACTTGGCGCGCTCTAAAGAGGGTTTGGAAAATCTCTCCTATGATTTCACCTATTAGAGCGACCAAGGCATGACTGTGGACAAGGATGGTCCATAACTCCGGGAGAATTATTCCTATGGTTCGATGGATTAGTTCCACTACGGCGATGGTTATTTCGAATAGGGCTTCCTGTAGTTGGAAGAGACGGTTGGGCTGCAGTGTATAGACACTGACATACAGTAGGGTGGCCATGGGTAATAGTACAGTGGGTAGGATGAAAAGGTTGATGAGGTATAGGAGGTGGAACAAGGGGAAGGTTTTCACGTTACGAAAAAACCTTGCCTGTAAGGGAATTGGTTTGGGATCAGTCCTAACTGTAGGGATTGGGGTTTTAACTTTGGTTATATGGGTTGGACGGGATATTGCAGGTTGGGGAATATCGCGTTGGGCGATAATGTTACATTGTGGGTCAACAGGGGTGGTAGTGGTACAATTGCCTATTGTAGGAGCAAAGCGCTCAACTGTAAAGAGGTCTGGGGTGAGGTGCTCGAACAGTGGTGGTAGCGTCCTAGATTGGGGTTTAGCAGGGTGTGGTATCAGAGTGGGAGGTGCGATATAACGAATATTTTCGTTATAGTACTGTAATTTATTTACATGGACTGTGTCGGTATTCCGATTTAGAGGTTGGTTGGGTCGGTTTATTCTCACCACGTTGGGAGAGATGATCTCTAAGATCTCGTAGGGACCCGTGAAATACGGAGCCAGTTTGCCTGTATTGGGGTGATGGTAAACTTTTACCAACACGAGATCTCCGGGTTCAAAATGGGGTGTCTTATGTTGTTGGTCGTAGGCATGTTTGTCTTTGAGGTGCTTGGCCTGGGTACGTTCATGGGCTATCCGTCGGGCTGTGGTTAAAACGGGGTAGGGGTTTATATGCTCAGTGAGCTCGGGAGGTAGAACGCCGAACATCAGGTAGCCAGGTGGGAACCCGGTAACTGAGTGGGGCGTGTTGTTATACACCACAGTAACGCGCTTCGCCAGCTTAGTCCATGCGGCTTTGGGGTTTTCCAAATGGAGTAACCTTAGTTTGCCTGTTAAGGTAGCGTTCAGGCGCTCGCATAGACCATTAGCTTGGGGGTTGTTACTGGTGGTGAGCAGGGGATGGATGTTCCTGTTAATCAGGAACTTCCTGAACTTTGGTGAGGTGAACGCAGGCGCTCTATCCGTGAGTAGGCGTTTCGGAGAGCCGTCCTGCAACACTCGCTTTATCACCTGTTGATAGGTGGTGATGCTGGTAGATTTTGAGGGGAAGGTCCACGTGTAGCGCGAAAAGTGATCCACCACAACGTGGAGGTAAGCTTTGGCGTTACCATATTTGGCAAGTCCAGCTATGGTGTCGAGGGCGACCAGATCAAAAGGCTGAGTGGCCACAGGAAGTTGTCCTAGTTCCCCAAACGTGGGACCTCGAGGGGGTTTTGTTGACTGACAGATGGCGCAGGCTTTGGTGGTTTTGGAGATGTCTTCTGACATCCCCTTCCAGTAGTACTGGGGAGAGATGAGCCTGGTCATCTGGGATATGCCCGGGTGGTTGTACCGACTGTGCACCTTTGTTAGTAGGTCGGGAACGAGGGCGTCAGGGACGACAATTTTGGTTACACCTCTACGCTTTAGGGTTTGCAGTCCGTTTCGATCAATGGTCAGTTTAGATTCTCCCGAAGGAGTGAGTTGGTGGTTCTTAATGATGGTGGCGTCTAAGAATCCACAAAACGGGTTACGGGATAGGAGGTCCGCTTCATGTTGTAGTGATCCTTTTATGTAGCGTACTTCGTATTCGTAACACGATAACCTCAAACTCCATCGGAATAATCTGCCTGACGGGTTTTTGATCGTCTTCAGCCACTGCAGTGCGTGATGGTCAGAAAATATGGTGAATTTTCTGCCCATTAGATACACACGGAACTTCTCCACGCTCTCGACAATGGCGAGGCATTCTAGTTCGGAGATGGTGTAGTTCCGCTCGTGTACACGCAGAGCGCGGCTGAAATATTGGACTGGGTAGGCCTTCCCAGCGGAGTGGACTTGTTTGAGGACGCCTGCAATGCCAAGTGTTGATGCATCGCAATATACCTGGCATGGTAGTTCATCCTTGTAGAGGTGCAATACGGGGTGTTGTGTGAGGCTTTCCTTCAGGCTGGTGAACGCCTTTTGGCATTTGTCATCCCAGTCCCACGTCACATCCTTCTTGAGAAGGTTGTTGAGTGGGGTCCGCAAACGGGCATAGTCCGGGATGAACTTATTATAGACGTTCACGGCGCCTAAGAAGGATTGCAGCGTTTTGCGATTGTTCGGGGGTGGGATAGCGTGGATTACGTCGGTATTGCGGATAAGTGGGGTGGTGGTACCAGCGGTGATTGTGTACCCCAGAAATTCGATGGTCTGCCTAAAAAACTCGCATTTGGTGAGGTTGAGTTGCAAGTTCTCCGCGTCGCAGAACGCGAAAAACTTGCGCAGGTGTTCTTGGTGTTCCTCCAGTGTCTCCGAATATATGACAAAGTCATCAAAATAGTGCGCCACACAATCAAGTCCGTGCCCCTGCAGGACCTGATTGATTGCCCTTTCATAGATCTGTGGACTGGTCTTAAGTCCGAAAGGCAATCGGGTGGGCTGATACAACCCGTCTATCGTGGCGAAGGCCAACAGTGGTCGAGAATCAGGGTGTATCGGCACTTGCCAATATGCGGAGGAGACGTCGGCAGTCGAGAAATACTTGGCCCGCGCGAGACGGTCCAGTATATCTTCGATCCTCGGGAGTGGATGGACATCGGAGCTTATGACCTCGTTCACCTTCCTATAGTCGATACAAAACCTTTTGGTCTTGTCTCGCTTGGTCACTAGGGTGACCGGGCTAGAGAAAGGGGAGTAGGACGGCTCAATGATGTCATTATCCAACATCTGTCGGATCTGACTGCGTATTTCCCGTTGGTCGCATATCGGTACCCTATATGGGCGGATGGTGACGACTTTGTCGGAGTTGGTGGCGATTCTTACTGGGGGAACCTTTAGGCATGGGACCGCGAATTTGTTCCGGGAGAACACGTGTTGGTATTGGCGCAATAGCGCCGGGAATTGAGGTGGATACGGTGGCTGCGGTTGATTGTCTATGGGGATCCCTGGGAGGTGTTCTGGTGATAATGGGTGGTGTGTGTGGTACATGGAATGGTGTGTGGAATGGGGATGTTTGGGTGTATGGTGAAGGTGGTCCGTTTGGACCTTGGTGGGGTGTGAGAGGTTGGCATTGGGTGGTTGTTCTGGTACCTTGACCCTATAATAAGAGCAGTTGGCTCTAAAAAAGTTCTTTGATTGGACATGGTGCGGTGGTTGGGTGAGTCCCTGGGTTGTGGACGTGTTGTCCGAAAAATGCGCATATTGGGTATTGTTGGCGGAAGGCGGAAAAATAGTGTGGGCCTTGCATAGGTCCGCCTGGCATTCCCAATATGTGCACCTTTCGGGCAACACAGCAAAGTGGTAGGTCAGGGGCGACAAAGGTGCGTCGAGTTGGTACATAGTGCCATGTGCAAAATCGATTTTTAATTTGAATTTACGGAGGGTATTAATACCAAGTATTCCAAATGGTAGAGGGGCGTCCACCACGTGGAATACTTCGTTTTGGGTTATGGCATGAATGGATAGGGGGAAGGTAATCTGGCCTATTGTTGGCACGTGGCCATCTATTGTCTGTAAATTTATTATTTTTTTAGTTATTAAATTTAGGTCAGGGAAATTATTCTTTAAATTTTTATATATGGCACATGACACTAGGTTAACGGACGCACCCGTGTCTATCAGGAATGGTAGGGACAGTCCATGGGAGATTGGCAGACTAATTGTCAGGTTGACGAAAGGCCTGGTCAGTAGGCCTACCTGCTGGCTGCTGGTCTGGGGCTCCCTTGGTTATCCCAGTGGCTTGTGCGCGTGACGCTTGGTGATGGGGCTGGGCTCGCGGCCGTTGTTCCGCTAGTTGCGCGGAGCGCGCTGCTCGTGCGTCTCCGGAGGCACGGGGCAACTGCGGGGCTTGTCTGAGACGACACTCAGAGTGCCAGTGTAGTCCACCACAAAAACGGCAGTCTGTTGGCGGGGTCGACCTGGTTGGCACTGTTCTTGGACTAGGTCGCACCGGTGCGTAGGGGCCCAGTAGGGGTGGTGCGTGCTCGTCTGGGTGCCTTGGAGATGGTGCGCCGCTGCCGCGGATCCGCTGCACCAGCCGGAACCATGCACCTAGGTTCTCTGGCGGCACAATGCGGACGAGGCGCTGGTCGGAGGGTGGCAGCCCCTCGGTGAGCGTCTCCAAGATGACCTCTTGTGGGAGGCCCAGTTGTAGACCCAGCGCGGTCTTATTCCGATAGTATTCTTCCAGGTTGGGCTGTCCGGCCAGCTTCATGGAGAAGTATTGGGCATACGTGGCCTCATTGGTCTCCGGATAGAGATCCAGGAAGGTCTGTCTCACCTGGATGTAATGTTGGGTCTCCATCCGAAGCCTCCTGAAGTGTTCTAGCGGTTTGTTGTTCAGGTAACGGGGTAGGCGGAGCACTTTTTCCGTGTTGGTGAGACCATCCCAGTCTGTTTTCTGGTCATATGTCCGAAAGAACTGGGCGGCTGGGTAGGTCCCGTCGAAGCTCTGGACTTCTATCTCCGTCCGATGGGTCACGCGGTCGCTGGTGGTCTGAAGGGCAGATAAACACGCCGCGAGGCGTGCCAAGACGGCCGGCAACTCTGCCGACGGAGGGGGTGGTTCTATTTTGGGAGTACTTACGGCGGGGTTGTTTTCTCCCTCTGCGGTGTATTCCTCCGCGTCTTGCGTTTCGTTTTTCTCGTCCATCCTGTCGACTCTCTATAATATAAAAAAAAATTGCTTGTCGACTTCACTGTGATAAAGTGCTTTGTCCTGAGAATCCTCGGGAGTGGATGGGGTTTTGTATGGTTTGGGCAGTCGTTATCGATGGCGGTGGATGAAAAATCGGCACACTATATCGATTAATGAATCACAAAACACCTCGGAATATTAATCATTGGCGGCTCGGGAGAGGAGATGGAAGGATTTTCACGATTAAATTGGATTGAGATGACTCACATCTTGGACCTCGAGGCACTACTTTTAGAAGATGCACACACACGTCTTGACACACACGTTACCGACCGAACTCTGGTAGCCCCACCCCCCGGCTTGGGTCATGTGGGACCCTGCTTGACCTTTGATTGGTCCCTGTCTCTGTCGGCCATGATGGTTGGTCGGGAAGGAGCTTTGCCTAACATCCCAATCTCTCAGGACATTCAACTCTGGAATATGAGGGCCTCTTTGTTCTAAGTGACCTAGATACACGACTTGGATCTGTCGTTCTTTTCTCTTCTACTTCTTCCATCTCCACGTCCTTTGACTGCCATCTTTATTTGAATCCATACAGAATACATTATATCCAACATGGTACATAATTATTTATTAGACAATATTCTTTATAATATTACATATATATGATGATATAGGAGCGGGATATACGGCCCTGGATTGAGATTCCATACACCGAGTGGTCAGGCTGGCGCTAAGTTTAGTAGGGTCGTTGTCCGTAGGTAACCCAGGGGGCACTGGTATGTCTTAATGTCTTCATTCGTTATTACCTTGTGTTTATATTTGAATCTGTTCTATCTTGAGTTCCATCTATCTCTATCAGTAATCCATTGAATGGTGTGGAGATCAGGCTAGAGAGACAACCTATCCAATACCACTTCCTACTGAAGACAGATGATGACGTGGCACTCAACCTCCACAACATCCAAGAAGAAATTTCCATTCTCAACTCCAATGATATGGCTATCTGGAGCAAGTAAGACTTCTTTTTTTTTCTTCTTGAAATTTGCATAACTCCTGCAGGTTCCGGCGATGGTGGCAGGTCAATGACTGCAGTAAATGGGCAGATCTGGACTATGTCTCACTGACATACCCTCCGTTCCCCTGTGGTGGAGGCTACGTACTCTCGAGACCCCTGGTATCCTGGCTAGCTGACAACAGCCATCTACTTCATCCCTATCAGGTCTGTACTGTCCACAGAAACATTAAACATTATTCATTACCACAGGTTGACGGATTTCAACAAATTACAAAAGGTATAAGGCACTGCAACTCTTTTTTTATTAATTATATAAAGAAGCTTTCGGACAAGCTCTTCCTCATCAAACTAAAACAACTGTTGTAAAATCAGCTTGCACCATAATATTTTAATACAAATACAACATTTCTGTAACAGCGTTGTTACCATCTTCAGACAAAAGTACTGAAAATGATAACAACGCTGTTACCGAAACGTCACACACTATTTATTTATTTGGATTTGTTCTTATTACCTTGTGTTTAATACAAATTGGTATAAGATGCTGCAACTCTTTTTTCTATTGTATAAAGAAGCTTTCAGGCAAGCTCTTCCTCAGTTTATTTAGTTTGCTGAGGAAGAGCTTCCCCGGCTCGAGAAGCATGAACTCATGGAATTCGTGTAATCTTTACACAAGGGGATAAGAAACAACAACAACAGAGCTTGCCCGAAAGCTTCCTTATACAATTCTTTATACAATGAAAAAGAGTTGCAGCATCTTATACCTTTTTGTAATAAAATATTATGGTGCAACCTGATTGTGCAACTAAAAGTTGTTGATGGCTTGCCCCACATCTGTCAGAATATATATCAACTATATAATATATCACTGATTTTTTAGAATTATTCCAGAATTTATTATAAAAGATGGCATAATCCATCAGTAACTTTTAGTTGAACGATCGAAGGATTCCTTTTTTTTTTTCTTAATTTATCCTCCTGAGTCCAGTACAAGTTTACTTTTGTACTATTTTTTTTTTTCCATAAAATCTTAAGAATAAAAAAAGAATTACACATTCGATACTATTAAAAAATTATGCAAAAAGGCATCTCCTTATCGTGCAAATGAAAGTTGCTGATGGCTTGAACCATCAATCAGAATAAATATCAACTATTCTAGTTGATTTTTAATGTGTCCGTGTCTGTGGTTAGCTTTTCTTGATTAATCAATAATGGGTAATTGGCAAATCTGGAATAATTAAAAATCAATGAGAATTGTTGATATTTATTCTGATAGATGATGCAAGCCATCAACAACTTTCAGTTGCACGATAAGGAGATGCCTTTTTCTTAATTTATACACCTTATCCCAGTACAATATCACATTTGTACTATTTTTTCATTATTAAAAAATGTTTCTCTTTTGTTCAACATTTACATAAAGGGAGTATTGTTTGTATGTTACAGGGTGAAGATGTGTCCATGGGAATATGGCTGGCAGCCCTGAGACCCCGTATGATAGAGGTATGGTCCAATAGGGTGCAGGGTTATTTGTGTGACTTAGGGCAACCATGGAAAACATAGAGAATTTAAACCTAATAAGGTACAGTTTGGATTATAGATAAGAAATATTGGGTAACAAAACCACATCCATATTTATAATCAAAAGATAACAAGACTAAATATCATGAGAAGACACCTCTTTTCAAAGGACAGTTTTCATCACCAAAAATTACCATTTTTACTAGTTAGAGGACATCTCTCTCTAAAGGACACTTTTACTCTTCATTTAGATGTCTGTCGCCAAGAAACAGTCAGTATTTGCCGGTGTCTAAAGGATTAAGAAAGAGGAACAGGCAGCCATCTTTTTTTTTTTCTTATCTGTTCGGATTTTATCTATTAGCAACACCTGGCATCAGGATTCTGTAATTTTCTTCTGTTATCAACACCTGATGTAATCTGTCTGGAATTTTTCCCTGTTATCAGCAACAGACGTCAACAAACCATCAGTATCTTGGGATCTCTCATGGCAGCCTGTAATTTTATCCCTCTCTGTTTTTATTTGAAAGAGGTTGTTCTCGTAATCCCCCTTTAGACAACACCATGCTCAACAGCAGTTTTGTTCCTCGAAAGTGTCCTTTCCAGAGAGGTTCTTCTTTGCCAGCAACTCAGATAGAAACACATAGTAATAAGAGACCAAATCCAAATAAATAGTGTGTGATGTTTAGGTTAAACGTCACTCACTATTTATTTCTTTGGATTTGATAAGGCACAATTTGGATTATAGATTATAAACACAAGGTACTAGGACCAAATCCAAATATTGGGAGTATAAATAAGTTTTGAGGGATTTACAAAAGAAACCACAACAAATATTATATAAATAGCATCGGACCTTGTAAGGTTTCATGTTAAGGCTTCATCATTTCCCCAAAAAAATCAGAAGTCTTTTCACTCTCGAGTGTAAGGAACTTTTTTTTTGGTGCTCTAACCATGTCAACCTCTTTGCCAACAAAACACAATTTGCGGGAAGCGCTGCTTTTTTGTTTTAATTTGAAGAAAAGTGCAACTGATGGACATCAATTGCTGTGTGAGGCATATGGTAAACATGCTCTATCAATAAAATCATGTGAGTACTGGTTTCGGCGTTTTAAAAGTGGCGATTTTGACACTAGAGACAAAGAACGCGGAGGGAGGCCAATAAAGTTCGAAGACGCTGAGTTGGAGGCTTTATTGGACGAAGATTCAAGCCAAACTCAAGAGGAGCTCGCTGAAACCTTGGGAGTGACTCAACAAGCGATTTCGAACCGTCTCAAGGTCATGGGTATGGTGCAAAAACAAGGAAATTGGGTTCCATATGAACTCAAGCCAGGAAACATCGAGCGCCATATTTGCACGTGCGAACTACTGCTCAAAAGACAAAATCGGAAGGGTTTTTTGCATCGAATCGTGACGGGGGACGAAAAGTGGATTCACTACGACAACCCAAAGCGCAGAAAATCGTCGGTTAAGCCCGGTCATGCATCAACTTCAACGGCCAAACCGAATATTCATGGCAAGAAGCTAATGCTGTGCATCTGGTGGGATCAGCTCGGAGTGATCTACTATGTGCTACTTCAGCCTAACGAAACCATCACTGGAGAACGTTACCAACAACAATTGATGCGATTAAGCCGAGCATTGAAGATTAAACGCCCACTATATGCCAAAAGACATGACAAGGTGATCTATGAGCACGACAACGCTCGGCCACATGTTGCAAAAGTTGTCAAGGAGACTTTGGAGGCGCTTCAATGGGATGTCCTACCCCACCCGCTGTATTCACCAGACATTGCTCCTTCAGACTACCACATGTTCCGTTCGATGACACATGGCCTGGCCGAGCAGCACTTCACTTCTTACGAAGAGGCGAAAAATTGGGTCAATGTTTAGATCGCCTCAAAAGACGAGGAATTTTTTCGACACGGAATCCGAATGCTGCCTGAAAGATGGGAAAAAGTCGTAGCTAAAGATGGACAATACTTTGAATGAAATATATTGTACTGATTTCTCTGAATAAAGCTTCGAATTTATAAAAAAAAATCCCTCAAAACTTATTTGTACTCCTAATAAATAAATAGTGTGTATACTATTTATTTATTTGGATTTGGTCTTATTACCTTGTGTCTTTGGATTTGGTTTTGTGCTGAGAAGATGTAAGAAAACATCTACCTATGTTTCCCCACGTGACGCAGCGGAGCGTGACCTCGGCTGCACGGGTGAGTCAGTTGTTGTTTTGCTCTCTGTATAGACGGACATTAAAACATGGTGGCAGCGATAACTGGATAAAATACGAACCCGTATATCGCAAAATATCGATTTTTGCGTACCTTGGAAGATAATTCAACATGGCTCAGATTCAACCTCCAGAAACTTTCGACTTCTCGACTCCCAACGAATGGCCCAAATGGAGGAAGAGATTCGAACGATACCTCGTGGTCAGTGGAATGAAGAAGAAAGAGGAGGCGGACAAGATCGATTTGTTCATGTACTTGATGGGCGACCGCGCGGATGATATATTCAGGACCTTCAAGTTCGAAAAGGAAGAAGAGGCAACGAAAATTGATTCCGTCCTCAAGGCGTTCGACAGCCACTTCTGTGTCAGAAAGAATATTATCTACGAACGTGCGAAATTTAATTCAAGAATCCAAGAGGATCGGGAGCCAGTGGACGAATTCATCACTTCATTGTACAAATTGGCTGATAGTTGCGAATTTGAGGGTCTTCATGAGCAGTTGATCCGTGACCGAATTGTGGTTGGAGTGAGGGACAAAGCTTTGTCTGAAAGAATGCAGTTGGACAGCGAACTGACTTTGGAAAAGGCGGTGAAATTGGTTCGACAGCAAGAAGCCGTTCGACAGCAGCAAGTCGACCTGCATCGTCCCTCAGCAAGCCAAAAGGTCAATCAGGTGAAGTTCAACTCGAAGAAACAATCACCGAAACAACAACAGCAGCCTTCGAGGAAGAAGGAGAAGTCAGCCAAGACAAGATCACGATGTCCAAAATGCGGAGGTTTCACCCACAGGGAAGGACAGACTTGCCGTGCTGAAGGACAGAAATGTAACCTGTGTTCAAAAGCTGGCCATTTTGCAAATTGCTGCCCAGATAAACAGGCAAAGACTGCGGAAGTCAAAGCTGTTTCTGAACTTGATGAAGAAATTGATTTTCTCCTGGAGGTCTCAGCTGTGGAGGATTCATCTAATCTCGATGATGATGAAGGCAAGTGCAGGAGGCGATGGACAGCAGAAATCCAAGTGAACGGGAAACAGGTGAAGTTCAAGCTCGACTCCCAGGCGGATGTTACATGTGTTCCTCTGTGTCTCTTCAAGAAGATAATGGGACAGCAACGACTAGTGGAAAGTGATATCAACATTAGAGCTGCTGAATTCTCCGAACTTCAGACTGTGGGTATGTTTATATCAACGCTGCGAAATGGCAATTATGAAATCAAGGAGAAGATTTATGTTATTCGTCGTTTGAGTGAACCTCTTCTGAGTCGCCGGGCATGTGAGCTCTTGAACCTGGCGAGGCGGATTGAAGTGGTTGCGACGAGAATTAACCCGATCAAGGAATTCCCCGAAGTATTTGAAGGACTGGGACAGATCGGAAACCCTTACGAAATCAAATTGAAACCTGGAGCGAAACCTTATGCTGTGCATACTCCTCGACGGGTACCAATACCTTTGATGGAAAAGCTCAGAACAAGATTGGAAGAGCTCGAGAAGGCGGGAATCATAGCACAAGTTAACGTTGCGACTGAATGGTGTGCACCGACTGTGATTGCTGGTAAACCGAATGGCGACATACGACTCTGTGTGGATCTCTCAAGGCTGAACGAACATGTACAGCGCGAAGTGCATCCCATGCCAGTGGTGGAGCACATGCTGGGGCAACTGGGGGAAGCAAGATTCTTTTCGAAACTGGACGCGAACAGTGGCTTTCACCAGATTCCGTTGAGCCCGGACTGCCAGCATTTAACGACCTTCATCACTCCTTTTGGGAGATATAAATACTGCAGAATGCCATTTGGAATCTCACTCGCCCCAGAGTATTTTCAGAGAGTTATGTCAATAATCTTGCAAGGCATGGACGGTGTAATGTGTTACCTGGACGATATCCTGATATTTGCCTCCGACTCCAAGACTCACGATCGAATTCTTCGTTTAGTGCTCCGAAAACTGAAAGAGGCGAAAGTTACACTAAACAAGGCCAAGTGTGTCTTCGGCGTGCCAAGAATTAATTTTCTTGGGCACATACTGGATGAAGACGGTATCCGACCAGATCCAGCGAAAATCGAAGCAGTGGCGGAGATGCCTGCTCCGACCGATGTTCATGGCGTAAGAAGATTTCTTGGCATGGTGAACCATCTGGGACGCTTTGTGGAAAATTTATCTGAAATTGTGGCTCCACTGAACCAGTTGTTGGTGAAAGGTCAAGACTTCGTTTGGGATTGCAGCCAGGAGCGAGCATTCCGAAAGTTGAAAGAATTGCTCACGACTCAACCCATCTTGGCAGCATACGACGTCAAGAAACCAACTATGGTGTCATCCGACGCATCTTCATACGGCTTGGGAGCGGTACTGAAGCAAGAGGGTAAGAATGGAATCTGGCGACCTGTTGCTTATTCTTCTAGAACTATGACACCTACCGAAAAACGATATGCTCAGATCGAGAAAGAGGCTCTCGCAATTACATGGGCTTGCGAACGTTTTCAAGATTTCCTGCTTGGAAAGCGTTTCCGAATTGAGACCGACCATAAGCCTCTCATTCCTCTATTTTCGACGAAAGAATTGAGTTCGCTGACCCCAAGACTGCAACGTTTCCGAATGCGTATGATGAGGTTTGGATTCGAAATAGTGCATATCCCTGGAAAGGAGCTGCTCGACGCCGATGCATTATCCAGACAACCACTTCTTACAACCGAGGGAGGTGAAAACGAACGGCAAACCTCAGCGCATATAAATGCAGTTCTCTCGAGTATAACCGACAAAGACGAGATGTTGACGAAGATTTTTGAAGCTCAACAAGAAGATACGACCCTGAAAGCAGTAGTCAACTACCTTGAGAAAGGCTGGCCAGATAAGAAGAAAATGTCACAGGCTCTGCTCTCTTATTGGCATGTCAAGGATGAACTCGGCGTTCAAAATGGACTACTGATGCGTAGCTGTCGTCTTGTTATTCCAGCAAGTATGAAACTGGAGATCCTGGATAAGTTGCACGCTGGGCACTTCGGGATTACAAAAACAAGACTTCGCGCACGTGAGACGGTATGGTGGCCTGGAATTTCGGAAGAGATCGCGAAAACAGTCAGAAAGTGCAGTGTTTGTATCCAGGAAGCCGTCTCAAAACATGAACCTTTGATACCAACCAACTTTCCTACACGACCGTGGCAGAAGATTGGAATGGATTTGTTCAAGTTCGAGAATAAGTGGTATCTAGTCATCATTGACTATTATTCTCGCTTTCCTGAAATGATTCAGCTGGATCGGCTCACAGCCAGTGTGGTGGTGCGTAGTTGCAAATCCATATTTTCCCGACATGGAATACCAGAAACTGTTGTAAGCGATAATGGGACGCAATTTGGAGCTGCTCGTGAATTTGCAAATTTCGCAAGGCAGTACGGATTCACACATGTCACTTCAAGTCCTCGATTCCCGCAGAGCAATGGGATGGCAGAAGCAGGTGTGAAAATTGCTAAGTTGATCCTCAAGAAAAATCAAGACCCATCGCTTGGACTCCTGGAGTATCGATCGACCCCTTTGGAGAACGGTTACAGCCCTGCTGAGCTTCTCATGGGACGTAAACTCCGAACGACCTTGCCAATTGCACCAGAGAATCTTAATCCAAAGTTGGTGGACTCTCAGACCCTGAAAAGAAAGGAGGGGAGAAGGAGAAAGGATATGAAATCCAGATATGATCGACGCTGCGGAGCTACGGACATGGAGGAGCTATCCGAAGGTGACACGGTTTGGATTACAGATATGCGAACCTGGGGGATTGTAAAGAAGAAAGCATCGACACCAAGGTCGTATATGGTTGATACTCCAGTTGGGACTTTACGTCGAAACAGGTTCCATCTACGAAAAGGAGTTACAGTGCAATATCCAGCCGACCCATCGACGCCGACCTTTTCGGGGGAGGAACTGGTTGAAAATGAAAAGCCCCCAGTTGTGGATTATCCCTCTAACGACTCAGAAGACGGCCAGATAAGAACCCGGAGTGGACGAATTGTTAAACCTGTGGATCGCCTTCATTATTGATTATATTATGCATTTAAAGTTTGTAATGTATATATATATATATTTCAAGTCTTAAAAAGGGGGATGTGCTGAGAAGATGTAAGAAAACATCTACCTATGTTTCCCCACGTGACGCAGCGGAGCGTGACCTCGGCTGCACGGGTGAGTCAGTTGTTGTTTTGCTCTCTGTATAGACGGACATTAAAACAGGTTTTAATACAGTGTGTTCCTAATTTATAATCCCAATTGAAACACTAGGTAATAAGACCAAATCCAAATAAATGCATTATTACCTTGTGTTTCTAATCTATAATCCAAATTGTGTGGTAATGTACATTAATGCTTCCTCTCAAACAAACATCTTGAAAT
This sequence comes from Cordylochernes scorpioides, assembly GCA_030710605.1. Taxonomy (NCBI): domain Eukaryota; kingdom Metazoa; phylum Arthropoda; class Arachnida; order Pseudoscorpiones; family Chernetidae; genus Cordylochernes; species Cordylochernes scorpioides. Next base: position 23,461,725 of record CP092874.1, read on the forward strand.
TTGGACAAAAAAAAAATCCACAAAGAAAAAAATTTCTCATTCAGAAAACTTCAATTAGGATTGATAAAAATCCTAATTGAAGTTTTCTGAATGAGAATTTTTTTTCTTTGAATTTTTTTTTTGTCCAAATTTCAAGATGTTTGTTTGAGAGGAAGCATTGATGCACATTCCCATAGAGCATCATGATTATCATGGCCTCTACTACACACAGAATGTTTAGAGATATGTATCCTGTCCTTACTGTAATGTAACCAGATGTTTTGTCCCTGTTCCAGGATGACAGATGGAACTGTGAAGATTCTTGTCTTCCTTCCAGCTTCAACTGGCCTCAACTTTCTCCAACTCAGCTGAGGGAATCCTGGGAGACATTCAGGAACTGTGGCAGTATTTGTCATTGTGGACAAGTTACATGAAACCTTGATCCTTTTATTCTTCCTCACAACATGGATTAGGACTCCCACCTAAACACAGCTGTGGAGTGAACCCAGGAGGAGCTCTGAACCTCAGACAGCCCCAAACAACACTAACAAGATTTAGAACAGGCTATCTCTAGCCATTGAAGATAGAAAATAACAACAAAATCTACCCCACACAAGGTAATAAGACCAAATTCAAATAAATAAATAGTGTGTGACATTAAGGTGACAGCGTCATTACCAAAACATCACACTATTTTTTTTATTTAGATTTGGTCTTATTACCTTGTGTTTATAATATATAATTCAAATTTTGTGCCTTGTCAAAATCTACCCCACTTGCCGAAAATGTAGCTTGGTGCCTGCAACTCCAGAACACATTTTAGCTTGTATTAGATTTACTAAACAGGACCTTTGGGAGAGGTCGCTGCTTATCATCAGACAGCACGAGTAGCATGAACTCTTGGAATTTGTGTAATATTTACACAAGGGGATAAGAAACAACCATACCAGCAGTGGAGCATGAACTCATGGAATTTGTGTAAAATTTACACAAGGGGATAAGAAACAATAAAAACAGGATTAGGACAAGTACTTGGAAACTCCCTTATACCAATGTTTCGACAAGTTACAAGGAGCATTTTGTTTGCCGATACTTTTACAACACTTTCTTCCCTCAAACAATGATATAGTGATACACAAGTTATTTTCTTGAAACCATTCTTTGCATGAATATTTTTGTAGCATTTTTTTAATCAGGAATCTTGAAAATAAAGATACTTCGGCCAGTAAATCTTTTTATTACCTCGACGTTTCGACAAAAAGCTTTTGTCCTCGTCGGGAGCAAACAAAAATTAAAACATTTGGCAAGGCTTCATTCTAAGGCTCCAAGGGTGTTCACACGCGATATTCCAAATTTTGTACATTTTTGTTTGCTCCTGACAAAGGACAAAAGCTTTTTGTCGAAACGTTGAGATAATAAAAAGATTTACTGGCCGAAGTATATTTATTTTCAAGAACTATGAATACCGGCCAATCAGCCTCTATCTTTACGGTAAGACTAACTTGGGATTATTTTTCCACAATAGATGTTTTATACAGAATATTTCATGAAACAGACTCTAACATTTATGCACAAAAGGTCATTGATATTAAGAGAAGTTAAATGTCATGTGACATATGTTCCATGTCCTTTGTGATAATTTCTATACATTGATAGAATTGGCCTATGACCTCTTTGTATCACTTTCCCACTGAGAGCAATCTGTTCAAGGAAGCATCTTGCTAAATCCCTCTGATCATCAGGATTGGGAAAGAACATTCTATCTTCCAAAATCCATGTTTTTGTAACTAATTTTATATGTTTTCAAATAAATATTTTAAAAATAATTATATATATTGCCCATTTTAAAATTATTATTTTTCAATCAATAAAAAAAACCTATTGACCTTTATCAGATTATGTGTCGGATGAAAAAGGAGGAGGGGGAGCAGTAACAAGCTCGATAAAAAACCTGGGCTCAACAGGCCCGGCTGATAGTACTGTGTAAGGGCTCCTAATCCAGGGATACAGGATGAGCAGTGTTTGTACTCCATATTAGGAGCAGCTGCACATGGCGTCTGTTCCTCATGTCAGAGGCGGCCATTTCTTTTGGAGCTAAGTCTGCCTGCCACTGAGTAGTGCTTCCAGTCTTAATGACAAAGGCAGATGCATTCTACTTCACCCAGTCATGATGGTTGTCAAACAGACACCATCAAGGGTCACAACTTGATACCCTAATATGATTGAGTGGAGATAAGAAAAAATAATTATGTGTTGTTTTTCTTAAAATAGAACACCATACAATATTCCAATATTACCTACATGGCACACAAAGCTCTTATTAAAACCTATTCCTATACATTGGATATACATGGCTTAATTTTTAAATAATACATGGGTTTATATATAAACATGTATGCTAATGATAAGAAGAACCTATTAAAAAATGACTTCTTTTTGATATTCAGCATTACTGTAAAGAAATAGGTCAATTTAGGGAATTAAAACAAAGTGACTATTATTAAGTGGCTGCCTTTTCCTGTTTGTATGGCTGTTTTTTAATTATACGGTCTAAAAATTTATAAAATTTTAAAAAAATGGCCAAACCGTGGCTATAGTGAACCAAAAGCTCTGTCCCATTGGGGTTCACTATAGAGGGGTTTTACTGTATTTGTTTTTTTTTTCAAAGTTTTTAAAAATCAAAATAAAAGTTTAAGTTATTTATGAGAAATACAACTATTAAGCATGAATGTTTATTTTTTTAAAGAGCTTGGCTCATCAATGGGTAACCCATTCAACGGTTTAGCCAATTTAATCGACCAGAGCTTTTTTAGACTTCTAATACACATACACTTCTGTAATTCAAAACTAAAAAATGATATCACCCACTATATTTTTGATTGCTCTGCTCTGAAAGAAGAACCCTTATGCTCAAAACTGGGCAACTCTGTGCTTCACTTCCATCAATAATTGACAATATGACCCAGAATAAGTATATTGCTACGGTGTTTTATGGTTTCCACAAGTCCATATCTCAGAAGAAGGCCAAGTAACACTCACTCCTCACTTTCTTACTGCTACTCTTTTTGTGTTCTTTTTCTTGCTTCCCTCTTTCTTGTTTTTTTTTTCTTCTGTCTATATCGTTGTTTCTTTTGTCTCACTGCTTTGTTCTTATGCATACCTCTGGTGAATCCTGTATAGGGTCAGTAACCCTAAATAAAGGCTTTTTGTTGTTGTTACTTTGTGTTTATCATACTGAACTAGTTGTTTGTGAACTTAATGATTTGATTTCCGATAAAAAATCATATTTAAAGTTCAATTCATTTTGTAAATACATTCTAAACTTTCTACAAAATCTGGATCTCTTATGTTTTCATGCGTTGAATAATGTAAATAACTTATGTAAATAAACTTTTCTCCTTGTTTGGCGCAAGTATCCCTTGCGGGATATAGCACTTTGGAAATAAAATCAACATATATAGTCACGACCGCCTTTCCTCAACAATTCCTCATCTCTGTCACGGATGCGCGTGCATCATCATTATCTAATGATAATAATAATTATTATTATATTATTATTATTATTTTATTATCAACATATATAGTCACGACCGTCTTTCCTCAACAATTCCTCATCGCTGTCACGGATGCGCGCGCATCATCATTAGATCATTATCTAATGATAATAATAATTATTATTATTTTATTATCAACATATATAGTCACGACCGTCTTTCCTCAATTCCTCATCGCTGTCATGGATGCGCGCGCATCATCATTATGATCATTATCTTCTATAGAAGCTTCTATCTTTATAATTATGTATATTTACAAAAAGTCAATTCGCTCGCGCCTCTAGCGGTGAAAATGAGGGGTAATACCAGCTGACCTAATGTACATGTAAAGTTTGGAGCGGGACGTTTCACAAGAGTGACATCCACGGCTCCAATTTATAATTGTAACAAATAGTATTTGAATAAAAACATTCAATCGGGTAAAACACGGGCGTTGCCCGGGTCATTCGGCTAGTAATCTATAAACCTAATTGTGCCTTATCATGAGCTCATTTATAAACAGAATCATCCAATACAGTATTAGAGATCGAAAAAGCACTCTGATGGATTAAATTAATGAAACTGCTAGGAGGATTCCCCATTGATGAGCCAAGTCCTACTATTATTTATACATCGCAGCAAGGGGAGTAGAAGTTTATTTCATTTGAAAAAAGAAACATTCCTGTTTTAATGGTTGTACTTCTTATATATAGAAAGACATGGAATTCGTGTAATCTTTACACAAGGGGATAAGAAACAACAACAACATGTATAGAAAGAGAGTTGGCACATTATTGCCTTATATTTAGAAACACAAGGTAATAAGACCAAATCCAAATAAATAAATAGTGTGTGACGTTTCAGTAACAGCGTTGTTGTCATCTTCAGAAAAAAGTACTGAATGAGAAATTTTACCACAGCAATGTGGTATCACAATGGTTTAAAACATGCTGTGGTAAAATTTCTCATTCAGTACTTTTGTCTGAAGATGGTAACAACGCTGTTACCAAAATGTCACCCACTATTTATTTGGATTTGGTCTTATTACCTTGTATTTATATTCTATAATCCAAATTGTGCCTTATCACTTATATTTAGAAGTTATTTATATTTAATAATAATTGAGTAGATATGTTTGTACTGTTCAGTAGATTTTGCTGGTTCTATGTAATTCACTCTTGAAATTCTACGTATAGTTGACGCCTTAGTCTTCCCCAAGAATGCAGCGGAGCCCCCCAGGATCCAAACAACCACCATTCAGGCTACTGATCTTACGCACACTATATTTTCCAATCACAATTTATATACACACAATTTATACACATGCCCAGATATTGTTGGTCAAATATATACAAAAAATATATAGATTATTAAATAATAAATAAAATAACTCAAACATGTACACATAGCCTCTTTTATGACTCCTACATTGAATCTAAGGCCATTGAGATTAAAGAGCAGAAATATCTATATATATATCGTATATTTTAAACTGTATGACACTTTTAGTATATGTTACATATCTTCCAATTAGTTATAGCCGATACCTTATAAGATCCTACCCTTCTTTTAAAATGTACACCGTTTCTATTTGCTACCACCCCCATATTTTGTATATATGCTATATCTTTATTAATAATATCTGTAAACCCCTATTTGTATGTAAAACTAAAAATATTCACGTCAAAATAAAGATCCAAAGAGTGGTCTGTCAGCTGGTGGCAGGGACAGAGGGGAGGAAAAAGCCAAAGCCCAGCCCATGTGGGGCCCCCAGGGACTTGTAGACGACCCCTGTAAACAGGACAGTTTATGGCAGGAGGTCAGCAGATGGTTCTAGGGTGTGTTTCTCGGCAGGCCGCTTGAGTCTGGCTCTCCATGTCTCGGTGATAAGCATCCAAGTTTGTGTCATGGCCTCTACCTCTGTCTCGTGGGCTGTCCCCGAACACTCTCTGTGCTAACATCCAGCCCTGCCTCTGCTTCTTGTTGTCCGCATGTGGGAAGAGCATCAACACTCGCCTCACGTACACGACTGTCAGCTTATCCATACATCGACATTTGCAACAATATTACATATTAGATAATAAAAGGCATATATTGGATTTAATAAAATATTTATTTTGCCAATATTTCGGCTGGCTGAACGCCAACCTTTATTGAGGCATTACATTTTTGTATACACAAACTCAGCGCCGCATAGTGTTATAATATCACAGTTGAAATCAATTAAAATACAGAGTAGGTGGGAGAAATTTGTGCATGAAAAAATTATTATAAAAAATGCAATCAAAAATGTAAAATATATATATATAAAATGTATTTACATAATGTTGGAATGACGATTGTAAATATTCATAGAGTGGGGAGGGAATGACCAACCAATCATGGTGGTGCTGCAAACAACATGTTTGTATATACACTTGTATTTCCTTTATATAGTTAGTCCCTTTTCCTTCCTTCCCTTTGACTGCTATACTGACATCTTTCTTTATACTTGTCTTAAATAAATAACTTTTCCATTATTGAATCTTCAAGTTCAACATAAAACCACTATTGAGTTCTGCATCCATACCATGGAAAATAAAAAGTCCTCTCTCCTCCCATCAAAATAGACACCATCTATAGTCATGTATTTTGATGAGAAAGGTAGACTTTATTGATCAATATTCTCCCAGAAAAAGTTCCATCAATATTTTAAATATAGTATTATGACGATGCACAAAAGAAAGGTTCGGCAGTGCTGTGGTGGCAAGCAGGGTCAGTTTGACCATATGTGTCTTTCCTTTCTTATCTCCACTCAACCATATTAGGGTATCAAGCTTGTAAAGCTTGAGATCATGACTGGGTGAAGTAGAATGCGTCTGCCTTTGTCATTAAGACTGTGAGCACTACTCAGTGGCAGGCCGACTTAGCTCCAAAATAAATGGCCGCCTCTGACATGAGGAACAGACGCCATGTGCAGCTGCTCCTAACATGGAGTACAAACGCTGCTCATCCTGTATCCTTGGATTAGGAGTCCTTACAGGGTACTATCAGCCGGGACAGCTGAGCTCAGGTTTTTTAGCGAGCTTGTTACTGTTTCCCCTCCTCCTTTTTCATCTGGGGCTTGGGACCGGCAAAGGCAGAGTTACCATATGTGTGAATCCCAAGAATAGCTGAGAGCAGAGGGACAAATCAAACCGAAAGGAAGATGTCCATCTGGCCCGCAGTCAATTCGTGCACCCTCATGTTGATGGCTGAAGTTAGATGATTTCTCATGTATATGATTTGCCTGTTCTCCATAATACAAGAAGGTAAATAAAGAAGAGTCGTGAACAGAGATCCTTACCGATCCTGTGTGCTTATTTGGGCCATCCATGACACAGCAGCGATGCAAAAATAAGAGTTAATCTATCCCCTCACCCCCCCTACCACCTAAACAATTTTTGGCAAGTTCCGAAGATTTCATTTGATACCTTACAGATCTCATGAAATCAAAGCATGCCCACTAGTCAAAACCATGGTTTCCAGGTGGGTGCTTCTCAAATTGCCAAAGCAAGTGTTGTAAGATTTATAAATGACCAGAGATGGGAGAGGTGACCTTTATTTTAATTCCCTCAAAATACTCCCAGCAAAATTTCTAAAAAATAAAAGAGTATATATACACTCATGTTCCTTGATTTAAAACTTGAGCCAGGAAACAGGAGATTTCTGCTTTAAAATAATTATCTTCTTAATCATAATTAAATATCACATAAGTTTTGAATATACATAAAGTCAATTTATTTGTTTGACAGAGCATTTAGAGCTGACAGGGGGGGGGGGGGTTAGATGGGAATTTTAACATTGTTAACTGATAATTAATAAAAATGTAGCAGATTAAAAAATAAACTATAGTGTAAGAGTAAAATACCCCTTGTCATGAGGAATTTATAGTGAGGTTGTTTTAGAAACTCCGCTTTGTTTTGTCCCTGCTTCCGCTTTTCAAGGAATCCCTAAATAAAACTACCGCTTACTTGACCTAGTGTTGCTGAACTCGCCCCAGAAGATATCATCACGCTTCTCTGTGAAGTAGAAATATTTTTAAAAATTAAATATAAGTATATTGAAGAAAAATTCACCAATAAAAAATGAATATGGATAAAAAGTATTAAAAATGAAAAATATTTAAAAAACAAAATGAACGTGGAGGAACCTGGACATCTTGACGTTGAATTGGTAAAGGTTTAGGGCTCGAGAGGTGGAGCTGGTTTTCGGCCTGTAGATGGTGATTTTACCAGTCATTATGATTATGTGGCTTGTTCATAAAGATAGGTATGCTGGAGTCTGGCTTGGTGGAATCAAGTCAGCCACCATCTGCGCCTCACAATCACCAGAGAATTGCAACTTAAATGGGGTTTTGGGTGAATCGTGGCATACTATAATACAAAGGTCACGAGGTGACCTAACAGTGATTTGATAATTAGCAAATGGCAGCTTTTATGTTCACAATTTAATAAGAATATATTCAAGTACGCAAACTATATTTAAAAATTATTAAGTGAAGGATAAAGATGCTAAGAAAAAATGTGTCTTATCTGTTGTTTTAATTTCAAACTGTTAAAAAAAGTGGGCATTAGTGGCCACCGAAGCGCAAACCTCAAATTCATAAGCTGCTTGGCAAGTCCTAGTTGTTACTTTTTCTACCCTTCCCCAAAGTTTTGCCAAACTCACCCCAAAGCTATAAAAAAAAAAAAAAAAAAAAAAACTCCTTTCTATTCTCTCTCAGTGAGAAAAATATTAAAATAAAAATTAAAATATATACATATATATATCGAATCGTGGCATATACTATTGTTTACAGGTCATGAGGTGTCTATGCAAGACCAAAAAGCTTTAATGGGCCATAAAGATTTCTTCCTGTGTATTACAATAAAAAGACAAATAAAATTATTTATTACCGGCTATTTAAAAATTCATAATAATATTGCAACATCAATATTATTAGGTTATTTGCGAAAGCGGATAGTTGGTGTCCTGTGCTTCAGGAATCTCTCCTGGGTTACAAATATATCTCTGAATGAAAAAAAAAAAAAAAAAAGAAAAAAAAAAGGCTGTTAACAGACATTTTTCTTATAAATGGATTTGGTAAGAAATTTATTATGAGAACAATATATAAATTCCCTTTAAAAACAATATTTACTCTTTTTTTTTTCAAAATCATTATTTTTCTGCAATTCGGAAGTTCCATTTAAAGTCTGGGCTCACTATGTCATGTGACCAAAATGGTGAGTTTTGAAAACAAAAAGTTTTATCCAACTTCAGATTCTAGTAAAAATGATTAAAAACCTTCAAACCTTAAAAAAACTTCAACTTTAACCAAAATTTCATCTCAGATTTTATAATTCATGAAATTTTTTAAATATTTTACGTTTTGTAATACTTATATCTGTCATTTAAATAGTCTGCGCACAATCCGTCATCTTCCGACTAGAAACCTTTGGGCACCATTTTGAAGCAAAAGGTATACATTTATTTATATTTTCTTTATTTTTATTGTTTATTTTGTTAACATAAATAGAAATATTTGATTTTACATATCAAAAATGGAAGATTATTGGGATATGCTACCCTTTAGTTCTAATCGGGTTTTTCCGATTGTCTATTTTGAACCCTATTACGATACTACATTAATGCAAGCTGCTAGTGTGGGAGATGTAAAAAGAGTCAAATTATTACTCTACAGTGAACCTCCATGGTTAAAAAACATTATTGGATGGAATGCTTTAATGTATGCTAGCCATAAGGGTCATTTAGAGGTTGCAAAAATCTTAATAAAAGCAAACTCCAGTCTAAATACAATGGATTTTTCAGGGAATACTCCCTTGATTGCTGCAATTGATGGTGGACATTTAGAAATGGTAAATTTACTGATGAAAGTGGGTGCTGAATATAACACTGTAAATAGAGAATGTACTGATTGTTTATTTGGAAAATATCTATTCAAAAATAAAGCCTGTGACAAATATTTATATGGAAATACCATTTTCAATACCAGATATCCAAGAGGTATTGCTCCACCTAAAGAAATAATAAGTAAAAAAGAAAAAGATGATGATGAAGAATATTATGATGATAAGAAGTTTGACCAAGCTTCATCTAATGAACAAGTTGAGAATTTTATAACAAATTGTTATAGATGGAGTCCGTTAAGTTTAGCTGTGGGTGATGGTCAAATAGATATTGTGAAATTATTACTAATTGCTGGTGCAGATGTTGATGTTGAAAATTCATCAAATGAAACACCATTACTTATTGCTGCCTATGAAGGTTGGGTTGATTCAGTTAAGATATTAATTGAGGTAGGTGCAAATATTAATAAAAAAAATGTATTTGGTATATCACCCTTAGCACTTGCAGTAAGCCAGGGTTATATTGAAGTGGTGAACGATCTTATTGAAAGAAATGCTGATATCAATATTGAAACTGAAGAAAAACTAACACCACTTATTATTGCATCTTTCAACGGTTTCATTGATCTGGTTAAATTTTTGTTATATTCTGGTGCCCATATTGAAGCTAAAGATAAAGAAGGTAATACATCGTTAATGCACGCAGTTGCATCCTGTCATTTTGATATTTCAACTTGCTTGATTGAAAATGGTGCGAATGTTAACACTAAGAATATTATGGATCAAAATGCTCTAATGTATGCAGCTAAGAATGGCAATTTTATAATCACATCTCAACTTATCCAAGCTGGTTCTCATATAAATGAAATTGACAAGAATGGAGATACAGCGTTGGCACATGCTACTTCAGGAGGACATCTGAATGTAATGAAATTGTTGCTGGAACAAGGTGCTGATGTCAATTTAACAGGTTCCCGTATTCCTCCACTCCTCATTGCCATCAATATCAACCATATCCCAAGTGTAGATCTCCTTATGAAATTCAGGGCCAATGTGAATGCCCAGCTGTTTACCATTGAATCTATTCTTATTCTGGCTGCTCGGATTAACATGGATATCTTTAAGATGCTCCTGAGGGCAGGAGTACGTCTGAAGAAGACAGATTTGTTCGGCTATCACCCTATCCATCAGTTGATTGCTGAGAGAAGGATGGAGGCCTTGGAGCTAATGCGTAGATCCGGGGTGGACATGAACCTTGAGATCCATCGCCAATATACACCCCTGTATTTGGCCGTTCAGAAGGGGGATCTGGAAATGGTGGAGTGTCTGGTCCGTTTGGGAGCCATGATCGACTTCAAGAAGAAGAATGAAACCCCCCTCAAACTAGCTATTGCTCTGAATCACCAAAATATCTCCCAATACCTTATAAGGAAACTGGTCTACTGCATTCCCAGCATGACGAAGCCATTCTACGTCAGCAATGTTGGCCATGTGTCCAACTACTGGGACCAATGCGTACACGAGGTGAGAGGCATGCAAACCTGTATTCTAGGTTTCAGTAGCGTGACCGTCCGGCAATGCATGCTGGAGATTGACATTGACAAGCTGGCTGGTTACCTCTCCAACCAAACTTTTGACCGACCCGTAGAAGAGTTATACAAACCTTACTTCCCAATCTACCTTAATGATATTGCGGAGACCTTCAACATCGGACTGAAGAGGAGGGCCTACAGAGAAAAGGCTCAGCTTGTCCTGAGACATAGCGATGCTGACGACCTACCGGAGGACATCACCACACTAATCACATTCCTCATTTCCAACACAGATCTGGACAACCTCATTCAGAGCGCCTTAATCTGAAGTTCTTGTTGTTGGTTTTTTCGTCATTTCAAAGGTAGGTTAACTTGTTCATATTTAAAATAGTAATTCTCTCTTCTGTTTTTGCATATGCTCTAGGTTGGATTTTCTGTTTTTGCATATGCTCTAGGTTGGATTCTGATTTAAGATTCATCAAAAAGTTTTTATTCTCTATAAAAGTTAAAATTTGGCCAAAAGCTTTCAACCTTGAAAAAAGCATCCCTCATTCAGAGCGCCTTCAACTGAAGCAGTAAGCTAGTTTTCATTTTGTTTAAGTCATTTCAAAATCTGATTGTTTGTCTTTAAAAGGCTCTTTTGTTTTTACATATTGCTTATGCTCTAAGTTGGATTTAATCTAAGAGACTCATCAAGCGCTCAAAAAAAAAAAAGTTTTTATTCTCCATTTAAAAGTATATTCAACTTTGCTAAAAGCTTTTCACCGTTGAAAAAGGGGTGTTAGAAGTGGGGGTCTCAGAAACATCTGATAATACTTTTTTTTTTTTTTTTTTGAGGTGTGATGAGTCTTACATCTGAAATTTGCATATGCTGTTACAATTGGGAACACATCTTTTCTACAAAAATCTTTTTTTCGTTTGAAACATTACCACACATACCTCCTCTCTATAGTGAACCCCTATTGGAACTGATCCTGTGGTTCATAGTCATGGTTCATTATAGTCATTGCTAACTGTTTTTTTTTTTTTACTGTTTTATGTAAATAGTCTTTTTTTTTTAAATTTTTGTGTGGAGAGGAAAAAGACTAAAATCCATGTGCCAATTTCTTTTTTTCTTTCTACTTTTTTTTTTTTTTCCAAAGATGACATCAAAAATTTAAATGCATTTAAAGTTTATAATTCCATTATTAATGAAATAATTTATTATTGTATGTGTATATTACAATTGTATGTATTGTAGAGAGGAAATATGTAAATATTGTTAACCCACCGACATATTGTTTAAATTGAGCAAAAATTATTGAGAGAAAAACATCATTTTTTCATTGACATCCTATTTCTAATTGATAAGGCACAATTTGGATTATATATAGATTATAAACACAAGGTAATAAGACCAAATCCAAATAAATAATAATTTAAATTTATTTATTTGGATTTGGTGTTATTACCTTGTGTTTATCCTATTTCTCATCTTATTTCTATTTCTTTATTGTATCAATATTGTCCATAATTGTGGAAAGAACGACCCAAAAGAGGTTACTGAATTTATCTAATAACTATTTTTTTCAGGAGGGTTCAATTTTTTATAAAAGAGCATTATAATTTTGATAAAAAATTATCAATTCATATTTGCCTTGTTTATATGACACCTTGTTAAAGGTCAGTTAAAGAAAGAGTTTACCGAGAAAGAGCTTGCCCGAAAGCTACTTTATACAATTAATAAGAAAATAGTTTCGGTGTCTTACACCTTTTTTGTAATATCCATCACTTCTTCTTTCTTATCTCCACTCAATCATATTAGGGTATCAAGTTGTGACCCTTAATGGTGTCTGTTTGACAATAATCATGACTGGGTGAAGTAGAATGTGTCTGCCTTTGTCATTAAGACTGGGAGCACTACTCAGTGGCAGGCCACTGACTTAGCTCCAAAAGAAATGGCCGCCTCTGACATGAGGAACAGATGCCATGTACATCCGCTCCTAACATGGAGTACAAATGCTGCTCATCCTGTGTCACTGGATTAGGAACTCTTACAGGGTACTATCAGCCGGGCCAGCTGAACCCAGGTTTTATAGCGAGCTTGTTACTGCTCCCCCTCCTCCGGAGGCGGAGTTGTAAAATCCATCTAGAATTGAGAAATAAAATGTCCTCTCTACAGTCAAAATAGATGCCAAAACTATACACCAGCTCAGTATTCTCTTTAGAAGACTAAGATAAAAGTATCATGGATATATACAATATAACAACCTCCATGAATGGACATTCGCTTTAGAGGACACCTCTCTATAAAGGACAGTTTTCATTTTCAAAATGACCATTTTTACTATTTAGAAACTCTCCGGTAAGAAGACACCTCTCCTTAAAGGACACTTTGGCTTCGCAATTAGGTAATGTCCTTTATAGGGAGGTAGTTCTACTGTAATATACTTTTCTAAGAAGAGATAAAAAGATAACGACAAGTTTCTTTATTAAAGAAGATATAGGCTTAGCACGAGCTTTCGGACAATAACCTCCTTCAACTGTAATACAAATATTCGAATGGATTGTTGCCTTTTGACCCAAATATTTATATGTCAGCTATTTTTAATACAATTTAAAGAAAATATAATGTCTGTTCTCACATCCATGTTAAAAATTTGAAGAATAAAAAAACCCCAAAAGAAAAAAAGATGTCAAACAAAGTCAGTCTATTTTAACGCCAAGATTTATAAATACAACATTGAAAGTTGACAATTTATTTTTTTATTGAAAAAAAGATATAAATTTGGAAGTTTGTGAACTCCTGTGTTGTTTATACAACAACACAAAGCCTTTATTAAGACCCCAATTGGTCTTACACAGATTCTCCAGTCTAGACAATATTGATCAGGATGAGTGGAGTTTTATATGTACAATATTACATGAAATGTAGTAAAAAGTATTGTCTAACTGTTATGTAATTAAAGTAAGTAAGAAGGATGTAACCAATTTAAAACTTTACATATTATTTATTATTCATAGCAATTATACAAAACAAATCTTGGTATATATGTCTACATGAAAACAACAAAAACAATAAACATTATATACATACAAGTTCCTTTTCAAACACGAGCTCATCTATAGCCATTGTTACTCTGTGTAATATTCCAACCCAAGAAGAAAAAAAGAAAAAAGTTTTGAAGATTAATTATTATAATGGAAAGACTAATTTATTAGATCCGCTTCCTTCATAACTCTTCTGAAGAAATTATATACAAATGAAGCAATATTGTCTATCAGACTTAATAGAAACTCCTGTTGTTTATTATCTTTTTCTTTCTTATCTCTACTCAATCATATTAGGGTATCAAGAAGCTTTGACAACCATCATGACTGGGTGAAGTAGAATGCTTCTGCCTTTGTCATTAAGACTGGGAGCACTACTCAGTGGCAGGCCGACTTAGCTCAGAAAGAAATGGCCGCTTTTGACATGAGGAACAGACGCCATGTACAGCCGCTCCTAACATGAAGTACAAACACTGCTTATCCGGTATCCCTGGATTAGGAGCCCTTACAGGGTACTATCAGCCGGGCCAGCTGAACCCAGGTTTTTTAGTGAGCTTGTTACTGCTCCCCCTCCTCCTTTTTCATCCGGGCTTGGCAAAGGCAGAGTTGTTGTTTATTAAAAAATTCCTTGATTTAGTCCACTGAACCAAAGTAAAGAAGTGGGCAAAACACTGTTGTTTGGAGTCAGATTTTAAGAATACAAATGAAAATATAGAAATGTTTTAGCTCATTGAATTTTATTAAAAATTTCCAAAGTTAAATATGAAATATAACCAAAGAAAAGATATAAATATTGTTTTTATTTTTTAAAAATTCAACAAATTTGTTACACATCCCTATTTTTAAAGCTTTTATATATCTTATATATATATATATATATATATATATATATATATATATATATATATATTTATAGTTATTTCGTGGCAATTTTTATCCTATTTTAAAATATTTTTTATTATATACAGTTAAACCTGTCTATAGCGCCCCCTCTAAATAGCGCCTGATTTTAAATACGTAGTACAATGCGATATTTACATTAAAAGTGACCTGTCTATAGCGCCCCCCTCTCTATAACAACCTATTTTGGTGAGTCCCAACCAAGAGAGGGCGCTATAGACAGCTTTAACTGTTATATAATTATTATTTATTTTATTTTATGGCAATTTTTATACTATTTTAAAAGATTTTTTATTATACATCATATTTGTTTACATCTCATTATTTATTTTTAGAAAAAAAAACATAATTTTGTGGCAGTTTTCATCCTATTTTAAATGATTTCTTATCTCTATTTATATAATATTATTATATATATATTTTTTTTAATTATTATTTTGTGGAAATTTATATACCCTATTTTTAAAAGTTTTCTATTATATCTTTGTTTAGAACTTATTTATTTAAACAAGAAAATAAGACGATAAGGCACAATTTGGATTATAAGTTATAAACACAAGGTAATAAGACCAAATCCAAATAAATAAATAGTGTGTGTCGTTTCGGTAACAGCGTTGTTACCATCTTCAGACAAAAGTACTAATGATGGAAACAACGCTGTTACAGAAACAGCACACACTATTTATTTATTTGGATTTGGTTTTATTATCTTGTGTTTAAGAAAATAAGACCCAATCCAAAGAATTATTTTATCTATAATCCAAATTGTGCTTTATCATTATTTATAAAAAAAAACATTGTTTTATATCAATTTCCATTTTATTTTAAAAAGCTTTTTCCATCTCTCTTGTTTATATAATGTTATTATCATTTTTATTTATTAAAAAAATTATTATTTTTTTTATGGAAATTTGCATTTGTTATTATTATTCATTGATAAAGAGAATAACCAGTCAAAACTCTCGTTTAATTTGATCTTGCTGAAAAAATAATTTGTAAAAAAGAACAATTTTACCCAAGGCCATTGTTTTCAGGTGAATTTGCAAGATCATTATTTATTTAAAATACATATTGGTTTTTATTGTAATTATCTGGATAATTGGATAAACTTTAAATTAATCAAGTGTTTTGTGACTGGATATATGCCATATTGTAAAGAAAACTTAGTTTCTAGTCAAATTCCAAATTTGCATACTTCTGTTGTTGTTGTTTCTTATCCCCTTGTGTAAAGACTACACGAATTCCATGAGTTCATGCTCCTCGAGCTGTTTTATGATGAGCAGCGGCCTCTCCCAAAGGTCCTGTTTAGTGCATCTAATGCAAGCCAAAATGTGTTCTGGAGCTGCAGGTACCAAACTAAATTTTGAGCAAGTGGGATAAATTGCAGCATGCAAATCAACATCTTGCATCATGCATACTTCTATAACTGATATGCGTTTTGATGAGGGCTTTTTTAAAATTTTTATTTTTCAGGATTGAGAAGGCTTCTCAAAATGATTGAAAAATATAATTTTTCTCACTTTTTTGAAATGGAAATCTCTACAGGAATCACTTTTTAAATAAAATAAATCACAAGCAATTGCTGGGTATTGCTAAGCTTTGTCATGTGTACATTGTGTATATATCGGCAGCATTTACAGATATGTGATATATTGAATGGAATTGTTACATTTGTACTGGATTGTTTTGTTGGAATGATTTAAGCTTGGGACCCCTCAAAGAACTGTAAAAACAAAATTGACACATCTGCTCTCGTAAAAAAAATGGTTTTCTCATAGACACTTCAAAGAACAGTAAAAATCAGATTAAGATATATCTCTCTCATATTAAAAAAACATTTGAACTTGTTTTCTGCTGGACACATCAAAGAACAAGTAAAAATAAGAATGACACAAACATATTATTGACTCATCCATTGACGAGCTCTACCCTTCCCCGGCAGAAACCATCAAAATTCTCAAGCTTTGTCCTTCTTCTTCTTTCTTATCTCCACACTGGGTGAAGTAGAATGCGTCTGCCTTTGTCATTAAGACTCATATGATTGAGTGGAGATAAGAAAGAAGAAGAGAATGACACAAGGTTGACATCTCTGCCCTGTTTATAAAGCTCTATTCTACTTTTATTGTTTCTGTTGCAGCCAGATTCATCAAAGAAACGGTTAAAAAATAAGATTGATTTCTCATCTTCTCTGATAATAACTAAGAAAACAAAATGGTTGAATCTTCTTTATGTCCTAAAATCCAACGCTAGACTAAAGGGCTAAAAAAAGATAGCTACACATCTCTGTTCTAATGGACTCTGGATTATACAAAGTACAGCGCCAAACAAAGTATCTCTACAAAGTCTCCTATGTATTCGACAATAATGAAAAATTCTGGTAGAATTCTAAAATGATTTACTACAAATGGTTGTAATTTCACTATTCCTTTTTTTTTTTTTGCTTATCCCTAGTACACGTGGTACAGGCCATGATAATCATGGTGGGTAGAAGTAGGTGACTACTTTTACTGTAAATGCACCACATGTCTACACATGTGAAAAGCAGTTTGACTTTGCACTTACAAATGTACCAGAGCCCCATTTGGTTACTTGCACCTGCTGGTGGGGTTGGACTTTTGCAAGAATCAGGGGCCATTGGAGCATTTTTTTTTTTTTTCAGAAAAAGTGCCCAATGCGGGAATCAAACCCAGGTCGTAGCGGTCGAAAACCAATGGTTTTACCATCCTTCCATCGACCGTCTCACTATTCCTTAATAAGGATAATGAAGGGTGGGTACCTATTTTTTTTTTAAATTATTTATTACTCTATGTACTAGAGTTATCAGCGGACTCAAAAAAACAACAAAAGAAGATCATGTCACCTATCTGACTCATATCTTCCTCTTGAGAATCCATAAGAAAACAATAGCTGCAAATGTTTTCATTTCAAATGGACCATTCTTGTGCTCAGTTCTCTCTATGTGGATTCTACAAAGAAGAATAAAGCATCCACTTCAATGCTCATTAGATTTTTGTTGGATATGACAAAAGATGGTTATGTTTATTGAATCCTTGTTGTAGTTAAAACTGGATTCCATTTTTATTTATTGGATCTTACAAGATCCTGCTCAGTATCAATATATAATTTGTGGCTGTAGAAACTTGTCAAAGAACTTATTTACATATAAGCGTGTTACCTATTATACTATATTAATTGCATATTAGCATACAGGGTTAACCACCCCAAATTTGTCAGTTTCTGTGTACATTGTAGAAATTTTAGATGCATATTTATGAATGAAGTTGTATCTGAGCTTAATGTCACAATACAGTCGAACCTCTTTAATTCAACACCCCAAGGGATCAGAGCTTTCGGTTGAATTAAAGGAAGTGTTGAATTAAGGTGAGATGATTAGGTAATCATCTAACTCGCTAAAATAATATTTTTTTTAAAATAGCCTTGTAATATAAATTAATGATATTAATTGAAACCATTGTGTGTTTTTATTTTATTTTCATGATTAACTTTTAGTATCAGGGTCAAAATGACATTAATACATATTTTAGAAACAAAAATAATTGTAACAAATAAATTTACTGGCAATGTGTTTCTTTTCAGTAATATAATCAAATATTAACCCTACAGACATTAAAATATTAAATATAATATATTAAATAATATTTTATTCTAATTGAAAAATATAACAGTTGAAAGGATATAAATATGGTAAATAAAAAGAAAATTTTAAAATATTATTTAAAAATTATCATGAAGATCTTTTAAAAAATTCCTTTATAGATGTCTGTTTTTGCACTGAAATCCTATTCAGGATGTATTCCAGACGGTCATTTTGAAAAAACATGCATGTCTTTCTTCTTTTTAAATGTTTTTTTTATTAATAAATTTTAATGTATTAAAGTCATCCACTGCTGCTGCAGGTATTATTGATTTTGTGTTTAAATCTTTTATAATAACACAGAAATGGAATATTGAAATAAAATGTTATCATAATCATTGTGGCTACATTTTATAAAGATTTATTTATTTAAAAAGAAATTATTTATAAATTTAAAAATAGCTAAAATATTTCAATGTTAAAAAAAAAAAATTATTATTAGTTAGCGCATGATGCCGAAATTCCAGCGTAAAAAAACAACAATAACATCCGCAAAATTGCGCAATGGCACTGCAAAGTGAAACTTAAACTAACCAGAAACCAAAAGTGCGCAGGCACGATCCGATCGGCGCCCGCCGTAATACCGTTTGGCGGTAAAGTTGCATGTAAAATAACATTCAACTGTCGAAATTCGAATTTTAAAATGGTCGAACTATCGGAACTGTCGTATTATCGATATGTCGAATTACGGTTTGTTATTTGATAGGCCGGAGGTCGGGACATCGGAACATGGTCAAATTATCGCCGAGTGTCGAATTGGGGTGTGTCGAATTAACGAGGTTATACTGTATATATATATTTTTTATTGGTTTTTTTTTTAATAATCAAAGTTCCTTGCCTTTGTAGCTAAGTACCTTTTTAGCTTTGTACATTTCACACAGTGTAATAAAGAAATATATTGATTTTTTCTCTCTCTCATTATCTCTCTCTTTTTTTTTTAAATCCTTTTACCTTTAATTTTCAATCTCTTTTACTATTCATTATAAAGTATTAAATGCTTGCCATTATATTTATTGTTTTTAAGTAAAAAAAAAAAAGATATATATACAGTTAAACCTGTTTATAGCACCTCCTCTAAATAGCGCCTTCCTCTCTATAGCACCTGATTTTAAATATGTAGTACGATGCGATTTACATTAAAAGTGACCTGTCTATAGCACCCTATTTTGGTGAGTCTCAAGAGGGGGTGCTATAGACAGGTTTAACTGTATGTATATATATATGTTAGATTTGTTTATAACCCCCATGTGTATATATAAAGAGCTTCATGTATGAGGTCTAAAGTGTATATATCTCAACTTAACAAATGTTTATATTTGTGTGTTTTAAAATGTAGTAGTTGAAAAAAATGAACAAATTTTATCCATATTTCTCCCTCCCTTTTTCTCACATCTCAATATATTTTATCCTGATCATGTTTGTGAAAAATAAATGTTTACTATGAGAGTCTGGTTTTCTTTATTTATACCATAATGAGTATTTAAAAACTACAAAGAATTCTTTCACAATGAGTTTCTTTTTTTTTTTTTTTTAGAAATAAAAGGTAATAAAGACCAAATCTAAATAAATAGTGTGCATCTTTTTGGTAACAGTGTTGTTACCATCATCAGACACAAGGTAATAAGCCCAAACCCAAATAAGTAAATAAATAGGGTGTGACACACACTATTTATTTATTTGGCCTTATTACCATGCAAATTTAAGAGTTATTGTCTCAATCCCGATATACATGCTAAAAGGTACAACTTCCTTTTGTCCATGAGTGTATACATCAAAATTTTACCAAGAAAAAAATCCCCCTTTTAAAATACACTTTGCCTTTTTAAAAAATCAATGCTAAATTCTACTTTCCATCTATTTGATCATCTCTGCAACATAGTTAATTCGGTGGTTAAATAATTAATCTGCCTCCAGGGCATGTCTGTGACCCATCTGAGAGCTTTTTGTTTGAAAGATTGCCAATTATATATATACAAGAAAATAAGACCTAATCCAAATAATTTAATAGTGTGTGACGTTTCAGTAACAGCATTGTTACCATCATTATACAAAAGAATAAATGAGAAAAGATATCTCATATAAATTCTCATTTATTCTTTTGTCTGATGATGGTAACAATGCTGTTACTGAAACATCACACACTATTAAATTATTTGGATTAGGTCTTATTTTCTTGTATCTATAATCCAAATTGTGCTTTATCATGCCAGTTATATAGTAAAATCAAATATACTTTTTGCAAAATTTTGAAGGTTTTAGAAAAATTTTTTTTTTCTTATTCCTAAGTACGCCATGATAATCATGTTGGGCAGAAGTAGCCGACTGCTTTGACTATTAAGTGCACCACATGTCTATACATGTGAAAAGCAGTTCGACTTTTGCACTTACAAATGTGCCAGATCCCCGTTTGGTTACTTGCACTCGCTGGTGGGGTTGGACTTTGCAAGAATCGGGAGCCATTGGAGCATTTTTTTTTTTTTTTTAAATCAGAAAAAAGTGCCCAATGCGGGAATCAAACTCTGGTCATAGGGGTTGAAAACCAACGGTTTAGGCCATCCTTCCACCAACCCCCAGAAAAAGTTTTTTCAGGTTAATTAAAATATGCTATAACACTAGTTTGGGGATATGTTCCTGGAACAAATGCTATCTAGTTTTCACCAATTCGAAGATTTCCTCTTCTTTCTTATCTTCACTTAATCATATCAAGGTATCAAGTTTGTAAAGCATGACAACCATCATGACTGGGTGAAGTAGAATGTGTCTGCCTTTGTCATCAAGACTGGGAGCACTACTCAGTGGCAGGCTGACTTAGCTCCAAAAGAAATGGCCGCCTCTGACATGAGGAACAGACGCCATGTGCAGCTGTTCCTTACATGGAGTACAAACGCTGCTCATCCTGTATCCCTGGATTAGGAGCCCTCACAGGGTACTATCAGCCGGGCCAGCTGAGCCCCGGTTTTTTAGCGAGCTTGTTACTGCTCCCCCTCCTCCTTTTTCATCCGGGCTTGGGACCGGCAAAGGCGGAGTTATCGGCGAAGATTTCCTAAAACATTTGTGATTCTCATATCAAAGCCAACCTAGACTGACGAGGGCCATAGCCTGAAACTATGGCGAGTATTCTGTCAAAAGCTGGTATTGTGGCTTTATCAATGACCCAAGTCTGTGGATTCCTGAAACTGTCAAGCTTTTGTGTCACTTCAATAAGAGGGGTGATCTTTAAAAAAATTATTTTTCTGATGTATCTCAACATTTTCAATTATGTATATCATCAAAGAGAAAACTCTGCCTTTGCCGGTCCCAAGTCCGGATGAAAAAGGAGGAGGGAGGGCAGTAACAAACCTGGGCTCAGCTGGCCCGGCTGATAGTACCCTGTAAGGGCTCCTAATCCAGGGATACAGGATGAGCAGTGTCTGTACTCCATGTTAGGAGCGGCTGCACATGGCATCTGTTCCTCATGTCAGAGGCGGCCATTTCTTTTGGGGCTAAGTCGGCCTGCCACTGAGTAGTGCTCCCAGTCTTAATGACAAAGGCAGACACATTCTACTTCACCCAATCATGATGTGGTTGTCAAATCTCAAGCTTTACAAGCCTGACACCCTAATATGATTAAGTGGAGATAAGAAAGAAGAAGATCAAAGAGAAGCCATTTCAAGTTTGATTTGTTTGAAAGTTTTCCACCACACAATTCTGTATTTAAAATACACCTATCCACATATATACTTTTTTTGATTAGTCCTACTTTCCCAGCAAGTTCCAATTAATGATGTGTATTATACAAGGTAATAAGACCAAATCCAAATAAATAAATGAGGTGTGTGATGTTTCAGTAACAGCATTGTTACTATTATCAGACAAAAGTCTTAAAACAGCTGACAAAGTCCTAAAACAAAATTAATTCAGTACTTTTATCTGATATCAACGCTATTAAAGAAATGTCACACTATTTTTTTAAAATTTGGTTTTATTACCTTGTGTATTTCTAATCTATAATACCTTCTATACATAACCCCTAATCTATTATCACTTTTTGTGTTTTTGAAATCATTTACTGATTGGGATTGTGTATAAAAAAGAATAGAGAATCATGATAAAGCACAATTTGGATTATAGATTATTATAAAAGAAAACAAGACCTAATCCAAATAATTTATTAGTGTGTGACGTTTCAGCAACAACATTGTCACCATCATCAGACAAAAGAATAAAATTTTATTCTTTTGTCTGATGATGGTGACAATGTTGTTGCTGAAACGTCACACACTAATAAATTATTTGGATTAGGTCTTGTTTTCTTTTAATAGAGAATCATGATTTGGCAACTCATTGCCACCTTCCTCAGGGAAATCTATTCTTGAATTAGACACTAGAATTAAAGAAATCCATTTTGCCAAAATGTCTGTGAAGAAATTGTTCAAGAATGATTTGAGTATATATTCTTTTTTTTTTTTTTAATGAAATTTGATTATATTTTGTTTGTAATTTAGGATATGAATCAAAAGATAATAAGACCAAATCTAAACAACTATATAAGACATTTTAGGATACATAACAACACCAGGTAATAAGACCAAATCTAAATAAATACTGTGCGACATTTTGGTAACAGCATTTTTACCATCATCAGACAAAAGTAAATTTCATTCAGTACTTTTGTTTGATTATGGTAAAAACGCTGTTACCAAAATGTCACACAGGATTTATATAGATTTGGTCTTATCACCTTGTAATTCTGATCTAGAATCCAAATTGTGCTCTATTATGTAGGACTAGACGAAAGGCCCGGGCAACGCCCGGGGTTTACCCGAGTGCGAATATATTTTAAAAACGTTGTCTTGGGTGGTCGCTATTGTCAGGGTGGTCTATATAGACAGGTGGATGTATCACACAGCTGATAACAGGGTTGGCTAGAGTGGTCGCTATAGACAGGGTGGTCTGTATAGACAGGTGGATGTATCACACTGCTGATAACAGGGTTGCCTAAGGTGACCGCTATAGACAGGGTGGTCTGTATAGACAGGTGGTATAGACAGGTGGAAGTATCACACAGCTGATAACAGGGTTGGCTAGAGCGGTCGCTATAGACAGGGTGGTCTGTATAGACAGGTGGATGTATCACACTGCTGATAACAGGGTTGCCTAAGGTGACCGCTATAGACAGGGTGGTCTGTATAGACAGGTGAATGTAACACACTGATGATAACAGGGTTGCCTAAGGTGACCGCTATAGACAGGGTGGTCTGTATAGACAGGCAGCTGATAACAGGGTTGTCTAGAGTGGTCGCTATAGACAGGGTGGTCTGTATAGACAGGTGGATGTATCACACAGCTGATAACAGGGTTGTCTAGAGTGGTCGCTATAGTCAGGGTGGTCTGTATAGACAGGTGTATGTATCACACTGCTGATAACAGGGTTGTCTAGAGTGGCCGCTATAGACAGGTGAATGTAACACACTGATGATAACAGGGTTGTCTAGAGTGACCGCTATAGACAGGGTGGTCTGTATAGACAGGTGGATGTATCACACAGCTGATAACAGGGTTGTCTAGAGTGGCCGCTATAGACAGAGTGGTCTGTTTAGACAGGTGGATGTAGCACACTGCTGATAACAGGGTTGTCTAGAGTGGCCGCTATAGACAGGTGTATGTATCGCACAGCTGATAACAGGGTTGTCTAGAGGGGGGCAGGGAGGCCACGTGTTCGCTGGCAGCCAATGGGCGTGCATTCTATCCGTGAGCTTCAGACATACAGACAAACAGACAGAATAAGGCAAATATATAAGTAGATGTATAAGACAAGAAAATAAGACCTAATCCAAATAATTTAATAGTGTGTGACAATGCTGTTGCTGAAACGTCACACACTATTAAACTATTTGGATTAGGTTTTATTTTCTTGTCTTATAATCTATAATCCAAATTGTGCTTTATCATTTATGTAGGATATAAAATAATGAAAGACAATTTTGTATTGTTATTTTTTTATTAATCTTATACTATATTACATATTTATATTATCTAGAGAGAAAAAAGTAACTAGTTTTACAGATACAAGAAATGAAAATGAACAAGTTGAAAATATTATTCAAAAATAAAATTGATCAGTTAGAAAAAAAAAATGCCAAAAAATAAAAAGTTCCATACATACATACATAAAAAAATATAAGAAAAATTGAGCAAAATCAATCATTCCTCCAGGGAAGAGTGTCTTCTTCAAAAAACATTTTATTGTTCTCTAGCTTTCGGGCACGGACGCCCTTCTACAGGAGAAAACATGGTATAATGACACGCCAATAGGACACGAGTTAAATGTAATCGATACTATTTTACATATTTTTATGAAGATATAAATATTACTTTTACATATTAACTATTATACAATTGAGACAAAATATTTAAAATATATATATCTCTAATAAGAGGACAAACAAATGAATAAAATATAGGCCACCAGAAAAACCAAGGAATACATAGCTAGGTTGTAGTTATCATTATTAGGAGATGTCTGCCTGGTTCCCACTGCTGCGCTATTCTGAGACGATTCTTGTATTTGGATGATTTGGGGTGAGCTCAGGGAATAGTATATTATAAACTTCCGGAATATCAACTCTTCTGTTAATACTATTGTGTTTTCTTGATATTATGGATTCTATGATGAGTCTCTGTTGTTTATTGGGGATGTTGGAATAATGGGTTATTGGTTCGGATAGTGCGAAGGAATGACCTGTTTCTCTTACATGATGGTATACTAGAGATCTATTGTCCTGGTTTTCGATATTTCGTTGATGTTCAGATATTCTTACATTTAAATTTCTACCTGTTTCACCTACGTATTTGGTTTTGCATTCGTTGCATTCTATAGAGTATATGGCATTCCTAATATTGCAAGGATAATTAAGGCTATTGCTTTTTGTTATAGGGTTTCTTAGTTGTGAACTTAAACTTGGTGAGTTGCAGAAGGAAGTTTATAATATACTATTCCCTGAGCTCACCCCAAATCATCCAAATACAAGAATCGTCTCAGAATAGCGCAGCAGTGGGAACCAGGCAGACATCTCCTAATAATGATAACTACAACCTAGCTATGTATTCCTTGGTTTTTCTGGTGGCCTATATTTTATTCATTTGTTTGTCCTCTTATTAGAGATATATATATTTTAAATATTTTGTCTCAATTGTATAATAGTTAATATGTAAAAGTAATATTTATATCTTCATAAAAATATGTAAAATAGTATCGATTACATTTAACTCGTGTCCTATTGGCGTGTCATTATACCATGTTTTCTCCTGTAGAAGGGCGTCCGTGCCCGAAAGCTAGAGAACAATAAAATGTTTTTTGAAGAAGACACTCTTCCCTGGAGGAATGATTGATTTTGCTCTATATTTATGCAAGGGATTATTTTATAGAATAAGAAAAATTGTTCTATAAAATGAAAACATGATAAGTTTTTTTTTTTTTTAATATTATATGTAAACAATTTTTTATATCACTATAAAAATCATGAAAATTAAAAAATTGGTCCTAGAAATTAACCATAATATAAATAAAAGTAATATATGCATATCTTCTATAGTTTCTAATCACACACTTCTAATATAAATCAGTGATATACCTAATTCAATGGATATATTAAATCTTTCACGAAGCCATTTCTTTCTTTATCAATCTACTCTATGATTTAAATCTATAGGAAAAGCTAATTAGTTGGAATAAAATTCATGAATAGGCAATAACTATTGCTAGAATTTTACAAATATATTAATTTTTTTTTTTGTGAAATGTATAAATGGATGGGAATTTTTTCTATAAATTACAAAAAAAAAAAGATTTACAAGAAATTTGATCCATATCATTTTATCTACAATACACACATTGTGTATTAACAAAAATATATTAACTATCACAGATATATTTATTTTTTCTATCAAAATGGACACATTTAATTATATTTGACCAAATATTCAGTATATTTTTATATATAGATAAAGTTAAACCTGTCTATGGCGCCCCCTCTTGGGACTCACAAAAATAGGGTGCTATAGAGAGGGGGTGCTATAAACAAGTCACTTTTAATGTAAAATGTTTACATTTTAATGTTTAAAATTGGGGTCTATAGAGAGGAAGGCGCTATTTAGAGGGGGCGCTATAGTCAGGTTTAACTGTACTGTAAACATTTTTCTATAAATATTTGATTTAAGGATTTGATATATTAAACCTCAAACACAGAAGGATATATTATTTATAAGGCATAGGGAATAAGGCCTAAAAGGAATTACATGGGGAAATGTTTATATTAAAAATGCTAATAAGATCTTTACACAATATATAAAGGATTCTTATATAAAAATCTTATCATACTGGAAAATATACACTCATAGATAAAACTTAGGGATGTTGAAAGTCTCCAATTATCTTTTTTTTTTGAAGGAGACAGAAGCGATTTTGTTCACACTTAGTTATCTTGTGTGTCTTTAATAAAGGTCACTGTTATATAAACACATGGTAATAAGACCAAATCCAAATAAATAGTGTATGACATTTTGGTAACAGCGTTGTTACCGAAACGTCAAACATTATAAATTTATTTGGATTTAGTCTTATTACCTTATATTTATAATCTATAATCCAAATTGTGCCTTATCATCTCTGTAATATCTTTCAGAGTTATTGTCTGAATCCCAATATACATGGTAAAAGGTACAACTTCCTTAAGTTTTGTCTACAAGCGTATTAATATGGAATATATCTTTAAAGTTGTGTAAATTGAAAACATAATGAAACAGTTCGGTTATGAAGGAATGTTCATATCAACTTACAATTTGATCTTTAAAAAAAAACTGTAAAAAAAAAAAAATAGGAGGTACATATCTAAATGCATGATTATTTTATATTTAAACAATATTGTTGCGATGATAACAATATAATCTAGTCCAAAAATATTTTTCACAATATATAATTTATTTTTTTTATACACAATATTAATCTTGAAAATTTTAATTAATAATTGATTTTGTAAGGAGCAATTTTATACATGGTTTATATATTTTAAAAAGCAATGGATTATAAAGAGTGAAAAAAATAAATTTGTACTCAAACTCAACTTCAGGTTTCTTCTATTTAAGTAGGAATAGGTGTGAAGCTCTCTTTAAGGATATTGTTCTGGGGGCAATTGGAAGGAAACAAATTCTAATATGCAAATAAGGATAATATGCAATGATTAAAAGCCAATCAGTGAGCTGTGTTAATTGTAATGATTTATAAGCCAAACTTGCATATGATTGTTAAGGTTATGTAACTAAAATGATGCAATATATTTTGAGTTAAAAGGCCGTCTAAATTATATAAAAAAGGGCGTACCTGGATCTTTTTTTTTTTTTTCTAAATATACAATCATGGACAAAACTTAAGAAAGTTCCATATTTTGATGTCGCTAGTTGACTTTTTTTTTTTTTTTTGAAGGAGACAGGCAATGTTGTTTACCTTTGGTTATCTCATGTGTCTTCAATAAAGGTCACTGTAATATCTTTCAAGAGTTATTGTCTGAATCCTGATATACATGCTAAAAAGTACAACTTCCTTAAGTTTTGTCCATGAGGGTATTATGTATTTGACAATATATTTCGCAATAATTTTAAATATGATTAAACCCTGTAGGATGCAAAGCTCTCATTTCTTTAAGGACATTGTATTAAAGTTCCAGAAGAAAAAAATAAATAGCAAGGTTCCAACTGATATGGGGATGTAAGAATAATATGCAAATATTATAAATTCAAATTTGCATAAGTTTATGCAACTATGTTAACTAATAATAATAGCATATTGTAAGAATTTGGAACATTAAAACTTTTTTCCTAAGGGAGACTTTTGTAATAAAAATTTTATCTCTAAGCTGACCTCCAATAAACGACCATTTCAAGGATAAGATAGTCAAGAAATATTATTATTCAAGGTCTATCTCTAATGGGAAGTTGTATTCTGTACATTTTTCGCTCTGAACAATAGATTCGTTGGTTTGTTTGTTTCAATTGGCACAAAAACTAAGTAGTGTATTAAATATAAAGCAGAAGGGTGACAAAAGCAAGAATCCAACAAATAAATAAAACATTTGATTAAAAAAATAATCCCTTGAATCAATATGGAGTAAAAATATCAGGTCTCCAGGGAAAAGTATCTTTAGTAGTAGTAATAACCCTGACTTTGCTGGTCCCAAGCCCGGATGAAAAAGGAGGAGGGGGAGCAGTAACAAGCTCGTTAAAAAACCTGGGTTCAGCTGGCCCAGCTGATAGTACCCTGTAAGGGCTCCTAATCCTGGGATACAGGATGAGCAGCATTTGTACTCCATGTTAGGAGCAGCTGCACATGGCGTCTGTTCCTCATGTCAGAGGCGGCCATTTCTTTTGGAGCTAAGTCGGCCTGCCACTGAGTAGTGCTCCCAGTCTTAATGACAAAGGCAGACGCATTCTACTTTACCCAGTCATGATGGTTGTCAAACAGACACCATCAAGGGTCACAACTTGATATCCTAATATGATTGAGTGTAGATAAGAAAGAAGAAGACCCTGCAGGCCCGGTATTTTTACTCAAACCATTTGATGGTTCTGTACTATCTTTGTTACCATCAACAGACTAACTCATCTAAGCTAGAGACTTGAGTTTCAGATATAACACTAAGAGTGCTTATTTGGAACATTTTTTTTGTATCATTTACTCTTTTGAATTTTATCAAAAAATTCAAATTGTACAGAGTATCACATAAGTAGTATATTATATTAATATTATGGCGAAGAAATATTCCATAATTTTATTTAATAATATTCAATGAAAATATTCAACAGATTATAAAAATCTATATTACTCTGTATTTGTAAAATCATCTTTAAAATATTTCTTTGCTTGCTTGTTCAAGATTCCCTAGCTGTAGATCGTTTGGCTGACCTGTTAATAATTGTCGACTCGTTGCTGTGACGTCATCAATAAATACTTTTACATTTTAGGATATTTCAAGGCTTGATTTCTACGCTACAATATAAAGAAAAAGAGAAATTGAATATAAAAAGCATCATGTGACAGATATAAAGAAATAATTAAGATATAGTAGAACCTACATGGGAAGACACTCCAACTAGAGGACACTTCTTTACAAATAATAATTTTGATCATGAAAATGATCATTTTTTACTATTTAGCTGTTCTTAACAACAGTCTTTGATTTCCAGACTTAAGTCTAGTCATCTACGGACAATGACTTTCCAGAATGGTTGCAAGGTTTTTCCACCGTGTACTAAGTGCAATTCTCAACCTGCAACCCCAAAACACATTACTGACTCATCCAATGTCCAATGATGAGCTCTACTCATCCCCGGCAGACATCATCAAAAGTCTCAAGCTTTACAAGCTTGATACCTTAAAATGATTGAGTGGAGATAAGAAAGAAGACGCTGTTTTTAGGTATAATAATAGAGAACACCTCTCTTTAAAGAACATTTTATCTCTGAAACTAGGTGTTGTCCTTTACAGGAAGGTCCTTTTTCTCTAAACTGTACTTTCATTGCTATAAAGATGAAGTATAGAGCGCATCAATAAAAAAAAAACAAATAGAGCTTTCATAATAAAAGTTGGATCATAACTACAAGGTAATTAGACCTAATCTAAATAAAAAGTGTTTTATTTCAGTAACAGCGTTGTTACCATCCTCAAACAATGTTACAGAAATGTCACACCCTCTTGTACATAATTCTTAGGATATTGTATTCAAGTGGTTAGATTGAAATCGCAGGAAATAAAAATCTAAAAAAATCCTCAAATATATATTTTTTAAAAATCTGTCCAAAACACAAAGATGTGCCAGGTAGAAGCTCCCAGTACAAGGAGGAGAAATCTAAATAAAGAAGTAAGTGCTCAAGGCTAGGTAGAAGGAGCCGGGAGGTTGGTTGACATATACCTGTCAGCTGTGAATGAAACTCTGTAAATAAGACTTGGTGAGCAAGTTTGTTCTTCAGAGTAGAATGAGCCAAGGAAGTTCATTCAAACAGGAACCTTTTTTTTTTTGCTTATTCCTAGTACACGTGGTACAGGCCATGATAATCATGGTAGAAGTAGACGACTGCTTTTACTGTAAGTGCACCACATGTCTACACATGTGAAAAGCAGTTCGACTTTGCACTTATAAATGTGCCAGAGACCCGTTTGGTTACTTGCACTCGCTGGTGGGGATGGACTTTTGCAAGAATCGGGGGCCATTGGAGCATTATTTTTTAAACATAAAAAAAGTGCCCAATGCGGGAATCGAACCCGGGTCGTAGCCATCCTTCCACCGACCCCCTAAAAAAGGAACCTACATTCTACTGATAGACATCGATTATAAAATATCTAGATGCAAAAATTTAAATGGCTTTAAGGAAGTGGAAAGTCTTTTATGTTGGCTGTTGTCTATTTTTTGAAGGAGACGGTCAATTTTGTTCACACTTGGTTAACTCATTGTGTCTTCAATAAATTACACAGTAATATCTTTCAGAGTTATTGTCTGAATCCTGATATACATATTAAAAGGTACAACTTCCTTAAGTTTTGTCCATGAGTGTATATACACTTGGTTATCTCGTGTCTTCAATAAATTTCACTGTAATATCTTTCAGAGTTATTGTCTGAATCCCGATATACATGCTGAAAGGTACAACTTCCTTAAGTTTTGTCTATGAGTGTATATACACTTGGTTATCTCGTGTGTCTTCAATAAATTTCACTGTAATATCTTTCAGAGTTATTGTCTGAATCCTGATATATATATGTTAAAAGGTACAACTTGTCTTGTCCATGAGTGATTTCAAATATCCATCTTATAAAAAATATACAGTAGGATTACTCTATTTAGCTGAGAAAAATATTTTCTGAAAGCTCTCTCGTTCATTATCAAAAATATGATATCAATTTTTAAAAAAATCAATTGTATGTATTACAAATATCCAGATACATATGTCAATATATCTATATAGAAATATTTCTTAAATATATGCACATACATACATATTGAAAAATATATATATTTAAATTTTTTGTGTAATAGAGAGATAGGTTTTATATAAAAAATAATCTTTTCCATAAACAGTAGAACCTAATAAATAACTATGTAAATTTCTCCTAATATCCTATGTATAGTATATGTAAATGAGCATTGTATATATGTAAATATAACCTACATGTCGATGTTTAGTTAGTTAGTGTGATATTCCTGTCGAAGAGCTGATAAGTCCGAAATCTTGAGAAATAAAAAAAACCCTGGATTCTTTATCGATTTTATTAAATTAAGGAGGTTAGAAACAAAGATATATATAGGGTGGTCCATAAGACCCGAACCTATTTTATTTTAAAATTAAAAATTAAGAGTTTTCGAGACTTATGGGTCACCCTGTATAAATGCTGAGAAGAAATCTTTAAAATATATATATCCATTTTTATCCAAATCAGAAGATTCTAGGAATCTCTTGTGGTTTGTGTGAGATTGAACCCTGCCTTGGACTGATGAGGGGAGGTCTTCAAGTGGACATTTAGAATTTGTCAAAACTGATGTTGTAGCTTTGTCATCTACCAGTGTCTGCTAGTTCATAGATATGGCCAATAAAGAATGCACAGAATTTCTATTGATTTTAACAGAAGCATAGATACAAGATAATAAGACCGGGTTCAAATCACATTAATAGGTACCGCTCAGCAAGAGCAACCTAGTTCATGATAATTGAACAATGAATAATATGTGAAGGTTATTCACATATTAAGCAATTTTTAACGCGGGATTCAATCCCGGTTCATGACTGTCGGGAATCGAGCGTGTTACCCATTCGTCCACAGACTTGGTTGTAATATATATGTTACCGAAACGTCACACACTATTAATTTATTTGGATTAGGTCTTATTTTCTTGTATCTATAATCCAAAATTGTGCTTTATCATTTAACAGAAGCTGGGAATTTTTCCCATAATAATAATATTAAAGATATATTATAGGGAGAGAGAGAGAGACAAAAAAAAAAAAAGATGTGATGACCTGTTATAATATTAATTCTGACAGTGAGCTAAATATTTCGAAACAAAATATGATGTCAAGATAAAGATAAAAAAAATTGATAAAAAAATATATTTCTGGATAGAAAAAAACAAAACACCAAAAACATCATTTTATGATCAATAAGCTAAAAATTTAAAAAAAAAAAAAAAGAGGGAAAAAAATTGTGAAAATTTTCAATAAACATTATTTTTTGAAAAAATATTGACTATGTTATACTTAAGTATAAAATATGAAATTATACAAAAAAAATTATAAACAAATTCTCTTTTAAATATATTATTTTTTTATTATATTAGAATTATTTTTATTATATATTAAACTTCTTTTTCCAAATTAGAAATTTTTAAAAATTAATATAAACAACACCAAAATAAAAAAAAATATATAAAATTACATTTTTTTAAATAAATGAACAAAAATAAAGTGAGATTAATTAAAGAGAGAGCTTTTATGAAAAAAAAAAAGAAGAAAAAAAATTAGAAATGCAATTAAAAAAAAAATGAAATAAAGTTTATATGAAGCATATATATATATAAACATATCTATATACACAAATATAATTTAAGTATATAATATCTAAATAAGTAGAAATAATAAGCTTTTTTTTTAATATAATTACAAAAGTGAAAAAAAAAAAAAATTTTTTTTTACAAAATATATTCCTTCATTGAATATCGGTAGATATCTGGAATTTCTATTTCATAGACATTCAGCAGTGCCAGATTCAATATTAAATTTTTACATTCTATGAATTTGAAAAAAATAAAAGAAATGCCTTTAATAACAAAACAAAATTTTGAAACGATGTACTAGAGCGCCATCTGTTATCAAATTATAAAACCATTTTAGAGGCGTAATATTCTTTTTAAAATAAAATAATTTCTACTGTCCTTGCTGCGATGGAAAAATTAAACTGGCGAAACCGCTGGGAGGGTTCACCACTGATGATCCAGGCCCTCCCTTTAATTTTTCCATCGCAGCAAGGACAGTAGAAATTGTTTTATTTTAAAAAGAATATTACGCCTCTAAAATGGTTTTAAAATTTTGAAAATTTAATTATAATAAATATTAAAATGCCATCAACCAATTTTTTATACTTTTTTTTTTTGACACAAATTAGTATTTAAATTTTAAAAAATGTATAATATTAAATACAATGTATTTATTATTTAATAAAAGGGAAAAAAATTGCTCTAACAGAATCTTTTGATAAAAGATAATATGTTTCACCAATCAATTAACAATTTCAAACTTCTATTTCACAAGGTAATAAGGCCAAATCCAAATAAATAAATAGTGTGTGACGTTTCAGTAACAGCTTTATTACCATCTTCAGACAAAAGAATAAAAAAATCCATCCATCCATCATTCTTTTGTCTGATGATGGTGACAATGCTGTTGCCAAAACGTCACATCACTATTAAATTATTTGGATTAGGTCTTATTTTCTTGTATTATAATCTAGAATCCAAATTGTGCCGTATCAAACTTATATTTCATTGCCTGACTTGAATTGACCATAATCCAAACTACAATTTTAAGGGGCATTCCTTACAAACTTGACAGGTAAAGAGAGAAATTAGAACAATGAAAAATCATTCATAGTAAAAAATCGAGTTATCTTTGAAAGAACATAACCTAAAAAAACATGGCTAATTCCGGCCTTTCCTGAGGGTGATCTTCAATCAGAAACTGTCTTATATAAGAAAAAAAAAATCAATTTATATATTTAATAGCTATCTATTGATAAAATTTGTAATACAATTTTTATGCCAATATGTTTCTTTTAACATATCACATCAAATATTATCTCTAATGACCTTACTGCAATGATCAAATTTATTGATTGATAGGGCTTAAGCCAAGCCTTCTCATTCAATAACTTTTATCATTGCAGTAAGATCTAGAGATAATATTGGATAATATTAAAAAGAAACACATTGGTGAAAAAATGTATCACAATTTTTTTTAAATATTAATTTTAATTACAAAACTATTTTAGAGGCGTAATATTCTTTTTAAAATAAAACAATTTCTACTGTCATTACTGCAATGGAAAAATTAAAGGGAGGGTTCACCGCTGGGAGGGTTCACCACTGATGAGCCAGGCCCTCCCTTTAATTTTTCCATTGCAGTAAGGACAGTAGAAATTGTTTTATTTTAAAAAGAATATTACGCCTCTAAAATAGTTTTGTAATTTGATAACAGATGGCGCGCTAGTGCATCGTAATTAATTTTAATCATGGTGAAAACAGAAAAAGTACTGTTAAACCTTCTAATTATCATCATTTCAAAAGTACAACTTTTATAGACTTTTACAGAAATTGTTCATAAGGCTTTTTTTTTTTAATTAACTCCTTTCATTATCAAAAAAAGGGAAGGAAGGAGCAACAGTGGAAAGTTCCCCCACAGTATAAAAGAGAGACAAACGTATATTTGCATATTATACAACAATATAAACTCTATCAAAAATATAAAATATATAATAAACATATATCTTATTTACATATCTCATGGAGAAGCTGAACAATGAGTATTAGCTACATTCTATTCACACACACATACACAAGAACTGTACACGAAACAAACTGGTGGTTTTTTTTTCAGGACGGTGATTTGATGGGACGGAGAATAAAGTTGAGGTCGTATGAGGTGTTCATGGCATAGTATACATTGGCTGAATTGGGCAACGCCATTTCTGACACACCATTACCTGTTAGATAGTTTTCAGGGGAAAATAGCACAAAAGTGAATTTGTACTTGGATCAGGTGGATAAATTGAGAAAAAAGGCATTGATTGTGCACGATCAGGAAATGCCCCTTTTTTTCTCAACTTAAATAGATATTTGTTAGAAAATAAAATAGAGAGACTGTATAAGAGTGAGAGTAAAAAAAAAAAAAAAATATATATATATATATAAAGAGACAAGGGTCGCCTCTCCTGTCAAAATAGACAGGAGAGGCGACCCTTGTCTCTTTAGATCAATTTCCATTTATATATATATGTCATAATTTGTATATAACAAGATCACACCAAGATGCTCTGCGGTGAGGACCCGATTTGTATCTTCTGTAATTCAAAACTAAAAAATGAAATCACTCACTATATTTTTGATTGCTATGCTCTGAAAGAAGAAAGAAGAACCCTTATGCTCAAAACTGGGCAACTCTGTGCTTCACTTCCATCAATAACTGACCATATGACCCAGAATAAGTATATTGCTACGGCGTTTTATGGTTTCCACAAGTCCATATCTCAGAAGAAGGCCAAGTGACACTCACTCCTCACTTTCTTACTGCTACTCGTTTTGTGTTGTTTTTCTTGCTTCCCTCTTTCTCTTTCTTGTTTTTTTTTTCTTTTCTTCTGTATATATCGTTATTTCCTTTGTCTCACTGCTTTGTTCTTATGCATACCTCTGGTGAATCCTGTATAGGGTCAGTGACCCTGAATAAAGGCTTTTTGTTGTTGTTATTTGTTGTTGTATATAACAAGATGTAAACCCACCACAATATATATGCAATGTATGATCCAAAAGGTTTTAATAAAGGTTAGGCCTAGCGAACTGGAGAGAAACAACCATTACCAGGATTTCATTATCTAGGAAGTAAGGGTTATTACCCAGGGGAACCATAAAACTAGGTTCAAGGACCTTCTTCCTGGAGGATGGTAATCATGACAAAGACAATGGAGGCACCAATATCCAATCAGAGTTGAGTATGAATAGCTAACATCCAATCCACAGTCGCCACGTAGACGATTTCAACCATGAGAGCAATAGAGAGTTAACGAGGTAAATCTCGGACTCAAGTTAGTCAGTTGGGAGCTCGACATCACAAGAAGCAGGACGTGCTTAACCCCATCTCACCCAGGTAAAATCTTCAATCTCTCCGAGCATATCATAGTCAAAGTGCCCCATTAGTCTCTCAAAACCTTCTCTCCCTTAATCGCTAGGTCCCCTTTCAATCCCATCCAGTGTTCCTTCTCGTTATTTCCCCTGTGACAAACCTACCCCTTCGACCAGACGACTGTGCCATACAGTAAGTTAACAGGGACTTACAACAATCAACAAACCAAAAAGGGTCCAATCCAAACAACCAATCACCCCAAATACGAAAATATTATAAATATATTGTCATAACCAAAAATGTACATAGCTTGTAACTGTAAATAATACATCGGCAGCTTGGCGAATGTTATGTACCTAAGCTCCGATAGATGGCAGGCGCGCTAGGCGGCAAGTTTGTAAACAAGAGTCGCCATCTTGAGGGGTGTAGCCGAACGCCAGCCGTTTGGGTCTCTGACATTACTTCCTTAATTTACCATTATTTTTATCCATTTAACTTAGTTTACCTCTATTTCTTTTTATCCCTCAAACTTATTAACTATTTAAAGTCATCTAATAAATTATTATTTTATTCTACCCAAACGTCACCTTCATTACTGTGACATCTGGTGGAGACAAGCTGGATCATCCCTTCGCTGCCCAAGCTATAAGAAGAAGTCGTAGAATCCAAGGATTAAACCCATTGGAATATTCTAAGATGCAACACGAAGGAAGAGAGACCCCACAGGGTGAGTACCACTTCAAACCTATAAGAAACCCTTCTATATTTTCGGGGAACCGGGCCAAAGCTCGGAGAAATGGTTGAAAGAGTACCATCGTGTAGCTCGGTTCAACTGCTGGGACAGTTCCATGTGCCTGGCGAATGTTTACTTCTTCCTCTCAGGAAGGGCCAAAGTCTGGTTCGAGAATGTAGAGGAACAAATAACCTCATGGGAACTTTTTGAGACAATGTTGTCTCAGGCCTTTGGACATCACGCCAGCGAAAAAGACAAGGTTTTAGAAAAACTAAAAGCCAGGGCCCAAGGAAAGGGAGAGTCTAGTGAGGCGTATATTCAAGACGTCCTCTATTTATGTCGGCAAATTAACCCCAACATGAATGAAAATGAGAAAGTTGCTCATTTAGTCAAGGGGGTCTCTGAGGAAATTTACAGGGCAATTGTCACCTTTGAAATTGCCACCACCGAGGAGTTTATAAGGTGGTGTCAAAAAATCGAACTATCTCAAAAGAATCTCAAACACACAGATAGTTTTTGATAGACTGCCGAATGCTGCCGCCATCAACCCAGCAGAATCGGAATCTATGGAGGACCTCATTAGACGTATCGTCCGAGAAGAAATCCACCATGCATTGAATCCCGAGCCAGCCACTCTCAAACCATCTTCCCTGGATCTAATTATCCGAGAGGAAGTTGAAAGGAACCTGTCTGCAATTTCGCAGCCCGTTCAAAGGTCAATGCCACGACAGCAGTACTCTAACCGACCCCAAATATTCAAACAGACGCCACGACAGCAGTTCCTGAACCAAAGACCACCGGTACCCAACCAGACATCACCACAGAGAAGAACTGATGAATGGAGGACACACGAAAACGTTCCAATATGTTTCCATTGCGGTCGCCCGGGACATGTAGCCCGATATTGCCGGGACAGAAGACGTGTTTTCGAGGAAGCCAGGGTAAGAAGGCCGACCTACTCTAATAATTACAATACCTGGTTCAATCAAAATGCCGAAGAAGTTGAGTTTGTAGATCGCCGCTTTCGAAACCCGTCGCCCTATCCTGGCCGTGGAAGATCCCCCTCAAGACGAAACGCAACGCCGTCGCCCTCTCGCCAATCCAGTCAATCTCCTCGCCGCCTAAGCCAGGGAAACTAAGAAGAGCGACCGAGACTGGAGGTAAGGCCGCTGACGATAGTAGAAATCCTCCCCCTATTATAACTGCGAACATGAAACGGA
This sequence comes from Cordylochernes scorpioides, assembly GCA_030710605.1. NCBI lineage: Eukaryota > Metazoa > Arthropoda > Arachnida > Pseudoscorpiones > Chernetidae > Cordylochernes > Cordylochernes scorpioides. Next base: position 23,500,084 of record CP092874.1, read on the forward strand.
ACTACGTTGTTATCACCATAAATGGACAGAATGTTGAGGCCTTAGTCGATTCTGGAGCCGATTATTCCGTAATCTCGGAAAGTTTTCGCCGATATTTGAAAATTCCGTTCTTTGCAGAAAAAGGGCCTGTACTGAGAGTCGCCAATAGGAAACACATCGAAACTCTGGGACGATGCAACTTAAAAGTGTCAATTGAAGAACTTGAGATTTATTTTACTTTTGTTGTCTTCTCTGAATGTAGCCATCACATAATACTTGGTCTTGATTTCTTTCGAGCCACAAGTGCAGTGATTGATTGCGGAAGAGGTGAAATACATTTGAAGGAAAGTGTGAACGACGGCCTAGAAGAAGATCTGCCTACACATGCGTTAGAAGACTGTTTTGTTCCAGCTCGCTCAATTAAGAAAATCACGGTTATTAACGAAGATATTCGAGGTGGAAAAGATCTAATGATAGAAGGAAGCAAAGATCTCATCTTAAAAAAAGAATTGGTCATACCATCATCCATAATTAACTTCCATCACGGCAGAGGGGAGATATGGGTTACTAATGGGACTTCTCAGAATCAAATAATCCCAGCTGGTATGCTTGTAGGATACTTGAGGAAAATTGGAAGTAGCGGAATCTACAGTGTTGACACTGCTGAAGACGAGAAATTTCAATCAAACATTAAGAATGAAGATAGACGCCAACAAATCTTATCTCTGGTAGACGAGAGATTAAACGAAGAACAAAAGTCAATGATTGCAGAATGTTTAGAAAAGTACTCAGAGGTTTTTGATTTTGATAGAAAATCATTCAGTACAACCTCCAATGTGAAACATAAAATTGACACTTCAGACAGCCGTCCTATTAAGCAACGACCATACCGGGTGTCTCCTGTCGAAAGACGAGCTATACAAAGTGAAGTCGATAAAATGAAAAAGATGGGAATTGTACAACCGTCCGAAAGTCCTTGGTCGTCCCCAGTAGTTTTGGTTAAAAAGAAAGATGGGTCCTGGAGATTTTGCGTATAGACTACCGAAAGCTTAACAAGGTCACCAAAAAGGATGTGTATCCTTTACCTAGAAATGATGATGTTTTGGATAGCTTAACAGGAGCTAAATTCTTTTCCAGCATGGATCTACGTACAGGATACTGGCAGATAGAAATCGACGAGGAAGATCGGGAGAAGACAGCTTTCATCACCCCTGATGGCTTATATGAGTTCCGGGTGATGCCCTTCGGTTTATGCAACGCACCGGCAACATTCGAAAGAATGATGGACAAGCTACTAGCAGGATTGAAATGGACAATTTGTCTTTGTTATTTAGACGATATAATTGTTTATGCTACATCCTTTAAAGAACATATTGAACGCCTAGGGAAAGTTCTCAGATGCATCCAGCAAGCAGGCTTGTGTATTAATCATGAGAAGTGCCGCTTTGGGTCAAGAGAAATCAAAGTGTTAGGACATCTGGTTACAGAAAGCGGCATTTGCCCTGATCCCGACAAAATCGAAGCAATTACAAATTTCCCGACTCCAAAAACAACAACTGAAGTAAGAAGCTTCATGGGGTTGTGTTCATATTACAGGCGATTTGTGAAAGATTTTGCAAATAAAGCCGTTGCACGACCTCCTGAGGAATAACGTGAAGTTCTTTTGGTCTAACGAACAAGAACAATCTTTCCAAATATTAAAATCAGCCCTAACTACCGATCCTGTGCTTGGCCATTTTAAAGAAGATGCTGAGACACTTGTACATACCGACGCGAGTGGATATGGCGTCGGAGCAGTGTTGACCCAACTGGTAGAAGGAAAAGAAAAGCCCATCGCCTATGCATCAAGAACACTTAACACCGCAGAAAGAAATTATTCCACGACGGAGAGGGAATGCCTAGCTGTAGTTTGGGCAATTTACAAGTTCAGACCATATTTGTTTGGAAAACACTTCACCGTCGTCTCCGACCATCATTCCCTGTGTTGGCTAGCTAATGTAAAGGATCCATCGGGAAGGCTAGCCAGATGGGCCTTGCGACTTCAAGAGTTCGACATATCTATTGTGTATAAGAATGGTAAAAGACACCAAGATGCGGATTGCCTCTCAAGAAGTCCTCTCCCCCAATCCAATGAAGACAACATACCAGAATTGTCTTCAATTACCGACATAAGAAAAGAGCAAAGAAGCGATGTCCAGACCAAAAAAATAATTCAGGAAATTGATTCCAAAAGTGAAAGTGGATACAAAATAATCGACGGCATCCTCTACCGCAAAAACTACGATCCCATGGGCAAACCTTGGCTCTTAGTAGTGCCCAAACAAATGAGGGTTGACATTTTGAGGGAAGCCCACGATGCACCAATGGCGGGACACCTGGGATTTGCAAAAACATACGACCGCGTTAGAAGAAAATATTTCTAGCCCGGCTTGCATAGATCTGTGCGACAATATGTGGCACATTGTCGAGAATGTCAACGGCGAAAAGGTTCTACCGAACGTCCACCAGGGCAACTTGTACCAATTCCGCCAGTTGCACGACCTTTTCAGAAAATAGGGATAGATTTGTTAGGAAGATTCCCTACCTCGAACGATGGCAATAAATGGACCGTGGTCGCGACAGACTATCTAACAAGGTATGCTATGACCAAAGCCATACCAAATGGAAGTTCGGAAGAAGTTGCAAAATTTATAGTAGAAGACGTGATCCTCAAACATGGAGCCCCCAGAGAATTGATTTCAGACCGAGGTCGAACGTTTATATCTCACACAATACGGGAAATTAACAACCTCTGTGGAACCGCACATCGCTTTACTTCTGCCTACCACCCCCAGACAAATGGCCTGACCGAGAGACTCAACAAGACACTTGGTGACATGCTGTCTATGTATGTTGACGTAGACCAAAGAAACTGGGACTCAATTCTCCCTTATGTAACTTTTGCCTATAACACCGCCAAACAGGAAACCACTGGGTTTAGCCCTTTCTATCTTGTGCATGGACGCGATGTCGAGACCCCATTGGACACCATCCTGACGTATAGAGAGGAAGCCAATCTGGAAGACTACGTGGAGTGTTTGGTCACAAATGCCGAGGACGCACGCCAGCTGGCCCGTTTGAACATCTTAAAGGCGCAAGAAAAAGACAAATCTCGATACGACAAAAGCCACAGACCTGTCCAGTATCGCGCGGGAGACCTTGTGTGGGTGTACACACCTGTGCGTAAACAAGGACTGTCGGAGAAGCTACTTAAAAGATACTTCGGCCCCTATAAAGTTGTGAGACAACTGTCTGAAGTAACTTATGAAGTAGAGGCCTTGGAGAGGAGACCCCGACAGCGGAATATCAAAGACATCGTCCACGTCCTGCGGATGAAACCATACAGAAGCCCAGAAGAACAAACACAGGACTGATCACATAGTGTAGAATTTATTTTTCAAAGCAGCGGGTCGCTGCTTATTTTTGAAAAAGGGAGTAATGTCATAACCAAAAATGTACATAGCTTGTAACTGTAAATAATACATCGGCAGCTTGGCGAATGTTATGTACCTAAGCTCCGATAGATGGTTGGCGCGCTAGGCGGCAAGTTTGTAAACAAGAGTCGCCATCTTGAGGGGTGTAGCCGAACGCCAGCCGTTTGGGTCTCTGACATTACTTCCTTAATTTACCATTATTTTTATCCATTTAACTTAGTTTACCTCTATTTCTTTTTATCCCTCAAACTTATTAACTATTTAAAGTCATCTAATAAATTATTATTTTATTCTACCCAAACGACTCGTCACCTTCATTACTGTGACAATATATATTTGTGAAGCAGTCGTGGTAATTGTGCGGTAAGGACACACAGGAGACAGGATCCAGAAACCCAAAACCAATGGGGAGTAGATCAAGAGGGAGATAAAAGGTACGAGGACCACCCTGGGAACAAATGGTGTCAAGACCACCTCTGTGCGGACTGTCCCTTCATCTTCACATCCAACTACTTCTTAGCTGCTTTGAGTAAAATAAATTATCCCCAGGGGGAAGGAGAGTGAAGGCTGACATCTGTTTCTCCAGGGGTTGTTTTGACCCAGCTATTTTATCTTCCCTTTCCTCATACTCCCATACAGGCCATTTTATTTTTATATTTCTAATTATAATGACATATATATTTTTGAAAAAACGTGGATGGCTTTTCTTGATTTATCAAGAAATTGGGTTGGCCAAATATCAGGGAACAGGCTAAATCAATGTTTAGTTGATTTCTGTTCCACCAGATGGCGCTCTGCCTTCTGTAAAGCACAAGTGCTCCTGGTCAGGATATGCCATTTTTAATAATTATATTTTTATATACAATATAAAGTTTCGGGAGAATGATATTCAGGTGCCAAAAGAGACCCCTCTCCTTTTAATTATGCATCAATTATCATCACTAGTAAAGTTTGTTTTACAAGGGTGATGCATAATGCACCGTTCTGATGTACAATTAAAGGGAGAGGTGCCTCTTTGGGTACTTATATATTTATGTATACATTACGTTATATGTAGACATGTGGTGTACTTACAGTACAAGCTGTCACAACCCTCTACCCACCATGTTATCATGGCCTGGTACTACATGTGTAGGCATGTGGTGTACTTACAGCACAAGCTGTCACAACCCTCTACCCACCATGTTATCATGGCCTGGTACTACATATGTAGACATGTGGTGTACTTACAGTACAAGCTGTCACAACCCTCTACCCACCATGTTATCATGGCCTGGTACTACATGTGTAGGCATGTGGTGTACTTACAGCACAAGCTGTCACAACCCTCTACCCACCATGTTATCATGGCCTGGTACTACATGTGTAGACATGTGGTGTACTTAGAGTACAAGCTGTCACAACCCTCTACCCACCATGTTATCATGGCCTGGTACTACATGTGTAGGCATGTGGTGTACTTACAGCACAAGCTGTCACAACCCTCTACCCACCATGTTATCATGGCCTGGTACTACATATGTAGACATGTGGTGTACTTACAGTACAAGCTGTCACAACCCTCTACCCACCATGTTATCATGGCCTGGTACTACATGTGTAGGCATGTGGTGTACTTACAGCACAAGCTGTCACAACCCTCTACCCACCATGTTATCATGGCCTGGTACTACATGTGTAGACATGTGGTGTACTTAGAGTACAAGCTGTCACAACCCTCCACCCACCATGTTATCATGGCCTGGTACTACATGTGTAGGCATGTGGTGTACTTACAGCACAAGCTGTCACAACCCTCTACCCACCATGTTATCATGGCCTGGTACTACATATGTAGACATGTGGTGTACTTACAGTACAAGCTGTCACAACCCTCTACCCACCATGTTATCATGGCCTAGTACTACATATGTAGACATGTGGTGTACTTAGAGTACAAGCTGTCACAACCCTCTACCCACCATGTTATCATGGCCTAGTACTACATGTGTAGACATGTGGTGTACTTACAGTACAAGTTGTCACAACCCTCTACCCACCATGTTATCATGGCCTAGTACTACATGTGTAGACATGTGGTGTACTTACAGTACAAGCTGTCACAACCCTCTACCCACCATGGTTATCATGGCCTAGTACTACATGTGTAGACATGTGGTGTACTTACAGTACAAGTTGTCACAACCCTCTACCCACCATGTTATCATGGCCTAGTACTACATGTATAGACATGTGGTGTACTTACAGTACAAGTTGTCACAACTCTCTACCCACCATGTTATCATGGCCTAGTACTACATGTATAGACATGTGGTGTACTTACAGTACAAGCTGTCACAACCCTCTACCCACCATGTTATCATGGCCTGGTACTACATATGTAGGCATGTGGTGTACTTACAGTACAAGTTGTCACAACTCTCTACCCACCATGTTATCATGGCCTGGTACTACATGTGTAGACATGTGGTGTACTTACAGTACAAGCTGTCACAACCCTCTACCCACCATGGTTATCATGGCCTAGTACTACATGTGTAGACATGTGGTGTACTTACAGTACAAGTTGTCACAACTCTCTACCCACCATGTTATCATGGCCTAGTACTACATGTGTAGACATGTGGTGTACTTACAGTACAAGTTGTCACAACTCTCTACCCACCATGTTATCATGGCCTGGTACTACATGTGTAGACATGTGGTGTACTTACAGTACAAGTTGTCACAACTCTCTACCCACCATGTTATCATGGCCTAGTACTACATGTGTAGACATGTGGTGTACTTACAGTACAAGTTGTCACAACTCTCTACCCACCATGTTATCATGGCCTGGTACTACATGTGTAGACATGTGGTGTACTTACAGTACAAGCTGTCACAACCCTCTACCCACCATGTTATCATGGCCTAGTACTACATGTATAGACATGTGGTGTACTTACAGTACAAGTTGTCACAACCCTCTACCCACCATGTTATCATGGCCTAGTACTACATGTGTAGACATGTGGTGTACTTACAGTACAAGCTGTCACAACCCTCTACCCACCATGTTATCATGGCCTAGTACTACATGTGTAGACATGTGGTGTACTTACAGTACAAGCTGTCACAACCCTCTACCCACCATGGTTATCATGGCCTGGTACTACATGTGTAGACATGTGGTGTACTTACAGTACAAGCTGTCACAACCCTCTACCCACCATGGTTATCATGGCCTGGTACTACATGTGTAGACATGTGGTGTACTTACAGTACAAGCTATCACAACCCTCTACCCACCATGTTATCATGGCCTGGTGCTACACGTATAGACATGTACACACAGTACAAGCTGTCACCAAGAAGCACACAGACAGTACCTACCTCCATCAGGCAGTAACTGGGCCAGGCTGTAGTCATCAGGGTTACCCACCAGCCCATGTTTCATCATGGCGTTGTACTTCACCTCCCTGGTCCTCTCCCGGTTGCTCAGCTGCCACAGAGTGAGTTATCCACCAGTCACACAAGGTAGCGTATAGCCATTCTATATACAGTTACGAGTGTCATTCTTCGTCGCCTCTGTCATGGTTTGCTTTTTTTTTTGGAATGGCGCCCTCCTATTGGTCGGCTATGATCACGCCACCATTGCCCCCCCCCCCCCCCCCCCCCCCCCATTTTTGTAACTATTGTGTTGGAGCGGGTCGCTCCTTAAATAAATGCATATATTAGTTAATAACCAAATGGAATCCTCTCTTTCTTTTTCCCAGTAAGAGACGCCTACGGAAGCCAACAGTACATAGACAGATAAAGCACATAGGCTATAGTTATTAACTAACATATGCATTTATCTAAGGCGCCAAATTATAATTGTAACAAATAGTATTTGAATCAAAACATTCAAGCGGGTAAAACACGGGCCTTGCCCGGGTCATTCGGCTAGTGGTTGTATATAGGGGACACAATGGTATAACACACATTTTCCCACATGGTCCCACAATAGCTCCAGGCTTTTGGTTCAGATACCATTGATGTAATGTTGACTCCTGTATTTTTTCCTGTATGAAACATACAGGTATCTGAAACAAAAGCCTGGAGCTATTCTGGGACCATATAAAGGAAGATGTGTTTTATACCATTGTCTCTCATTTGATAAGGCATAATTTGGATTAGAGATTATAAACACAAGGGAATAAGACCAAATCCAAATAAATAAATAGTGTGTGACGTTTCGTGTGTAAAATTTCTCATTCAGTACTTTTGTCTGAAGATGGTAACAATGCTGTTACCGAAATGTCACACACTATTTATTTATTTGAATTTGGTCTTATTACCTTGTGTTTATGTCTCTCATTTGTTTATTATTTTGGAGTAACCAATACCTTAACACAAATTTATCCTGCCAATTTTATTTAAAACACCAATATAATCACCACCCATACACTTTAATGAGGATTATTTGTTGGTTGGAAGTTTGTTTTGCAAAAAAAGGTATGGCTGTATCACAAACCAATTTTTAAAATATATTTTCTAGAAATATGCAAATAGGTGACGATTTGCATATACTTTAGTAAAATCGTGTACATATATATAAGTAAAAATAAAAAAAAAGGCATATCCTGACCAGGAGCACATGTGCTTTTCAGAAGGCAGAGTGCCATCTGGTGGAACAGAAATCAACCAAACATTGATTTAGCCTGTTCCTTGATATTTGGCCAACCCAATTTCTTGATAAATCAAGAAAAGCCATCCACAAACACGTTTCGTGCTGTTGGCGCTCATCAGCATGGAGTAGATTGTACCACTGTGACCAAAAAGAAATTGGGTTAGCCAGATATCAAGGAACAGGCTAAATCAATGTTTAGTTGATTTCTGTTCCACTAGATGGCGCTCTGCCTTCTGAAAAGCATATGTGCTCCTGGTCAGGATATGCCTTTTTTTTTTTTTAATATAAACACCTGACCCACTTATTTTTTTCTATTGTTTTTAAATATAAATAAGTAGAAATTAAGATTGAAAAAAAATAATCATTGCCAATGAGGAGAATTACAGAGTGACTGAAACGTTGAAAACTAAATTTAAAAAATGGGTTGATGTAGAGAGATATATTTTCCTATCCTGTATTAAGTTTGTTAGTGACAATTGAGGAAAGTGACTAAAATCTGAGAACTAAATAAAAAATTGGTTGATATAACCTTTTTATCCTGTATTAAGTTTGTTAGTAATACAAGAAAATAAGACCTAATCCAAATAATTTATTAGTGTGTGACGTTTCGGCAACAGCATTGTCACCATCATCAGACAAAAGAATAAATGAGAAAAAATATCACAGCAAGTTCTTAAATAGTACTGTTATCAAGTCACTTGATACTTGATAGTTACTTGATAACAGTACTATTTAAGAACTTGCTGTGATATTTTTTCTCATTTATTCTTTTGTCTGATGATGGTAACAATGCTGTTGCCGAAACATCACACACTAATAAATTATTTGGATTAGGTCTTATTTTCTTGTATTATAATCTATAATCCAAATTGTGATTTATCATTAAGTTTGTTAGTGAACAAAGGAGAAGAGTGACTGAAACCTTGAGAACTAAATATAAAAATTGGTTGATATAGCCTTTCCCATCCTGTATTAAGTTTGTTAGTGAACAAACAGCAGCAGTGAGTCCAGTTACCATGATGGACTTGTAGAGATTGAGTCCCTCAGTTGGATGCCGAGTAGATCCCGGTTCCTCCAGACTGACCCGGATGATGTAGAAGTCCGGTTGTTGGGGTCCACCGCTGGAGGCAGAGTCCACAGATGGAGGCTGGAACACTCTTTGGTTGGTATATATATAACACATGTATACATATGCTAGAAAATAGAGCAATCCATATATTATATTATTTAAAAATGCTTAATTTTCGATTATAAAGTTTTAAATTTTATAGCAGTTGTACATACTTGTGAATTGATACGCGAGCATCTCAAATCAACCTTGCTCCCCGAAGAAGTTTGGCGAGTTGCCACACGAAATATTGGAAATAAAACTTTATAATCCAAAATATGAATTTTTTTTTTGCTTATCCCTAGTACACGTGGTACAGGCCATGATAATCATGGTGGGTAGTTAGCGACTGTTTTTACTGTAAGTGCACCACATGTATACATGTGAAAAGCAGTTCGACTTTGCACTTACAAATGTGCCAGAGCCCCATTTGGTTACTTGCACTCGGTGGTGGGGTTGGACTTTTGCAAGAATCGGGGGGCCATTGGAGCATTTTTTTTTTTTTTTTAAACAGTTTTTAAACAATTTTTAAATAATGTATACATACAAAGGGGAATCAATAAATAAGGTGAATTATCTTATTTCTTAAAAATTAAAAAAGCAAAAATAATTTAAACCACAGAATATTAAAATAAAACCACGAGAGACTATTTAAGGTGTTCTGTTCTTTTTTCCCACGCGCGGCGCGAGACTTATAAATAAACTAAAATGGAAGCTCCCTTGAAGGATTGCACCACGCTTGAACAACGTGCAGTTATTCGTTTCTTGAATGCAGAAGGTATTTAAACATCTCAAATATGCCAAAGAATGAAAAATATCTATGGTGAGTCTTGTTTGTCTCAAAATAACATTTATAAATGGGTTAACAAGTTCAAAAATGGACGAATTACATGTTCCTCAGGTCTCAACGTTTGGCCGGTAAAGTTTTGTCCTAAGTCCTAGTAAGGTCCTAATTTTTAATATCGTTCTTATTTTTTTAAATAAATTATAATTCACCTTATTTATTGATCTCACCTTGTATATAACACACATACATAACACATATAATTGAGTCCTTTACCAGTGGTAAAGTGTCCTCTTACCTGAGAGCATCTAAATAGTAAAAAATGGAAATTTTGGTGGTGAAAACTGCCTTTTGTAGAAACTGTATTTCCAGGCTTAAAATTGCCTATATAAGACCCTTTTTTTCCAGGATGATGCCAAGACCTTCCCACAATACACCATCTACAGGACCAAAGAGACCTCACCAGATCATCTCTTGGAATATATGGAAGCCTCAAGACAGGACCTATATTCCAACCCTACCAAGATTGTAAATTTGATCTATGAATTCAGTCTCCATGACCTTGAATAATTGTACAATGGGACAATATGATAAAGCACAATTTAGATTATAGATTATAGCTACAAGAAAATAAGACCTAATCCAGATAAATTAATAATGTTTGACATATCGGTAACAGCATTGTTACCATCTTCAGACATGAGTGCTAAATGAGAAAAAATATCACAGCATGTTTTAAATAGTTACTGTTATCAATTACCATCTGAAGAGGGTAACAATGCTGTTAACGAAACGTCACACACTATTTATTTATTTATCTGGATTAGGTCTTATTTTCTTGTAGCTATAATCAAAATTGTGCTTTATCATATTATCACATTGTATAGTTATACAAGGTCGTGGAGACTGAATTCATGGATCAAATTTACAATCTTGGTAGGGTTGGAATATAGGTCCTGTCTTGAGGCTTCCATACATTCCAAGAGGTGGTCTGTAACAATGGGATAATAAAACAAGACAACAAAAAAAACTTTGTTCATTTTTTATACCGAGATCTCTTGAGGAGGGTCATTGAATTTTTCTTAGTATCAATTCCTAATTATACAATGGGATAAATGCTTCAATGGCCCCTGATTCTTGCAAAAGTCCAACCCCACCAGCGAGTGCAAGTAACCAAATGGGGCTCTGGCATATTTGTAAGTGCAAAGTCGAACTGCTTTTCACATGTGTAGACATGTGGTGCACTTACAGTAAAAGCAGTCGCCTACTTTTACCCACCATGATTATCATGGCCTGTACCACGTGTACTAGGGATAAGCAACAAAATATATATACAATGGGATAATTTTTAAAATCCATTGTAGAGAGTGGCTCTCTATAGGAAGAGTGTCCTTTCATAGAGGTTTAATGCATTACGAAGGATTTGTACTTTTATGACCCATTTATCCCATGTTCCCCACCATGGCAGCCAGTATCCATCCTACGTGGATTTCTTTACAAATAGATACAACACTAAGGCAAGTTTCTACCTTGGGAGCATCCGTGGTATCAATGATATCATAGAACTGGCTGTTATTGGTGGAGGAGGATCCAGTAGATGTGGTGGAGCTGGTGGAGTCACACTTCCTATGGCCATTCCTAGACATCATCGCATTCACATTATTCTATGGCCTGAGACATAAGGGGAATTTTGAACTTACCCCATAGGTTTATGGGGGCTTGCTGACACTTTCTTCTCCGGAGCAGGCTCAATCTGACAGGAGAGGTCATAGCTGCCATAGACAATCCATGAATTGTAATTCATAGGAACTTGTTATCATGTGATACAATAGGTTGGAATATTACACAGAGTAACAATGGCTAAATATGAGCTCGTGTTTGAAAAGGAACTCTTGTATAAAATTATTGTAATTAAATTATTATTTATTTAACCTGCTTTTCTGTCTGTCCGCCCGTCTGTCTGTCCACTAATCTTGCAACCGATTTTTAATATACTTTTAGAGAACGTAGGAATGTGAAATTTGGTACACTGTTCAGAACCCGATGACAATGCATGCTGACAAATTTTCAGATTTCTGGGTTGTCAGTGCGGCCGGAAATGGACAAATTTCCAAATTGCCTTTAAAATTTTGTAAATTAATTTTGATATACTTCCAGATCACATACAAGTATGAAACTTTTAACACTCACTCAGTCCAATCAACAATGCAAATGTACAAATTTTCAGACTTCTGGGTGGTCGGAATGGCCAGGAATGAACATATTTCTATATTTCTTTTTAAGTATTGTGTTACGCCCCTTACAAAGAATTGACCAATCCGTCGCGAGCAGGCTTCCATCTATTTAAGGCCTAATCCCCAGTGAAACTTCGATTTTAAGTTTTGTAAATTCATGACTAAAAAAACTAACTAAATAATTAATAAAAAAAATACAATTTTGAAAAAAGCTTTTATTCAAATTCACTGAAAAGGAAAAAATAAAATATTTTTTCTTCTGTCATTGAGCAATTAGATGTATCTGAGTGAAAATAAAAGCGGCAATCATATTTAGAGAAGAGGTAAAAATATAGCAAACACTTATAAAATTCGCTAATCAGCTGCTACATATTAAATCACATTAGGTTCGAAATTCATGATGATCGTCCCCCGCCGCTTTTATTTTCACTCAGATACATCTAATTGCTCAATGACACAAGATAATATATATATATTCATATTATTATAAAACATATATATATATATATACAATATTTATAATACAATATTTTATTTTTTCCTTTTTAGTGCATTTAAATAAAAGCTTTTCTCTCTTCTTAAAAATACATTTTTATTTATTAATTATTTCAGATATATACAAAGTTTGTTCTGTATCCTTGCTATTAATAATAAATAATATGCAATGTTAAAAGGTTACAAATTCATTCTTCATATTAAGTTTAAAAGGTCAATTTAATAATAACACAATATATGGATTAGATATCTCTAAGGTAACAGCAGCAGTATGGTACATTCAGTACATTAGGTCTGAAGATGGTAACAATACTCGAGCACCAAAATGTAATAAATTATTTGGATGTTGTTGTTTCTTATCCTCTTGTGTAAAGATTACACGAATTCCATTATCTCATGGAATGGGGTGTAGGGGTGCAGCTTTCGTTGATCATGGCACCATGATCCAGGCACACTTTGGTGAAAGTCTGACTTTGCCTGTAGTTTGAGGCCGTTCCTAACATGGAAGCAGAAGCCTTTGCTGCCGACTCTAACAATGAGTACAGACACAGCTCCTCCGTATCCCTGGAGTGGGATCCTTGCTGAGGTCTATCAACTGGGTCAGTTTAAGTCAGGATTTTTAAAGAGGTCTATTCCTCTTCTAACAATGCTGCTTTTGGTCCGCGACTGCTTATTTGTCAGAGTTATTCTGCTTGTTTCGGAACTGGCCTTCATAGCTGAAGGTCATTCCCCTATCTGCCACCTGGGGACGTGCCATGTAGCAGTCAGCTCTGCCAAGGGCTAGAGAGTGTTGTTTAATAATAAAAAGAGTATTTTGGTGATGAAAACTGTCTTTTGTAGAGAGAGGTGTCCTCTAGTGTCAATGTAATGATGCAGCGCCGTTCGTCCTGTCATCCGAAAGGTGTTCTCCATCATCGGCCGGCCGCCGGACCTGCAGTCCTGAATCTAGTGTCAATGTCCTCTCATGGAGGTTCTGCTATATGTATAAACATTTTCCCTTTGATATGAACTTAGCTCATTCTAATCTCATTTTCAATTCTGAAATGTTAAGAACAGATAAGTTGAAACTATAGTAGAACAACCTCCAACACTCCTGCTAGAGGACACTTCTCTATAAAGAACCGTGATAAAGCAAAATTTGGGTTATAGATACAAGAAAATAAGACCTAATCCAAATAATTTAATAGTGTCTGATGTTTCGGTAACAGCATTGTTATCATCATCAGACAAAAGAATAAATGTTTTCTCTTATTTCATTTATTATTTTGCCTGATGATGGTAACAATGCTGTTACCGAAACATCACACACTATTAAATTATTTGGATTAGAGGTCTTATTTTCTTGTATCTATAAAGAACAGTTTTCATTACCAAAATTACCTTTTTTAACTATTTAGCAAAAATTTCTGGTAGGAAGATATCACTCTCCCTAAAGGATAATTTTGACTCTGAAACTAGGTGGTGTCCTTTTAAGAAAGATTTTACTGTAGTACGAAAAATTAAAAAAAAAAAAAACATGATCAGATCTTTGATCCATAATATTGTGTGACATTTACTATTCTATGAAAAGATTTTTTTAATTCGATATTTTTGTATTTTGATATTTTGTAAAATTTTCTCAATGCCTCTCTGCTACTTCATAAATTTTAATTTGATTCTACATTAAATAAATAATTTTTGTAAAAAAAAGTCGGTGGACGAGTGGGTAACACCCTCGATTCCCGACAGTCATGAACCGGGATTGAATCCCGCGTTAAAATTTTGTTTAATATGTGAATAACCATCACATATTATTCACTGTTTCAACTATAATGAACTAGATTGCTCTTGTTGAGCGGTACCTATTAATGTGATTTTGAATAATTTTTGTTTGCTCCTGATGAGGACAAAAAGATTTTTGTCAAAACATCGTAATAATAAAAAAATATTTATGCTGGCTGAAGTATCTGCAGAATTCTGGGGTTTGTCTTTCCTAATTTGCTACATTACAATATAAAATTGAAAAAAACAAATCCAACTCTACTACAAATGTATATCACAGTTACTGTACACAATAAGTGTGCACTAGGTGCAAAACCGAAGAGGCCACTCCCCAAAATTTACTAAATTGCATTGGGAAGGACAAAAGATCCCTGTACCGAGAACCAAGAAGAGTTCTTGAGCTTCTTTACGAGCACGACCTCCAAGATCTTGTCTAATTTAGACTAAAAGGATAAGTAAAAAAAAAGATAGGAGGACTTACTAATGATTATCATCGTAGAGAGGCAGGGAGTGGAACCAAGCCTGGAACGGCAGGTCCGGGGCTATGGAGTAATTGTTAGCCGCCCCTTGAAGCAGCTTCAGCTGGGCCAACAGCTCGAATTCCTTGCGTCGTTTGTCAAAGTTGAGCAAGCCATTGGGTAATCTGTCTGGCACCGCTGCATCCAGCATGGTCAGGTCTGTCAGGAAGGTGCCGAGGTAGGGGACCGTCCCCTCCATCCTGGTCGACCCCTAAAACACATGTACTGGCTGTGGCTATATTGTTGAGCTCAGTCTCTCAAACTATAAGGCAAAATTTAGATTAAAGAGATTATAAACACAAGGTAATAAAACCAAATCCCTGTGTATGAAAAAGTGAAAATAGTATAAACTTATGATTTTGCTTTGTTTTAAAAATGAATCGATGTTGGTTCCATATGTTTGAATTGAATATTACACCTTAGTTCTATATATTTTATTACTTAAAAAGGTACACAACAAAACAAAAAAGAAACTACAATATTGCAGATGATTTGATAACTAACTAAAAAAAAAACAATTAAAAAATGATGATGATAAAAAATTGAATATGTCTGCCAGAAAAATGCTTCTATGAATTCAAAACACAAGATAATAATACCAAATCCAAATAAATAAATAGTGTGTGACGTTTCGGTAACAGCGTTGTTATCATCTTCAGACAAAAGTACTGAATGTTTATAACCTATAATCTATAATCCAAATTGTGCCTTGTAGCTTCTATGAATTAAAAAAAAAAAAAGAATAATTACAAACTTAACATATAAACTCCAAACACCCTGGAACACATGTAATGGCTGTGGCTGCACTGTTGAGCTAAGTCTTTCAGATGATAAGACACAATTTGGATTAAAGATTTTGGCTATATATTGAAGAAAAACAACAAAATGATCAAGTTACAATTTGTATCATAGATGTTAGTAACATTTAACTCCAAATGAATAAGCTGAGTTTTGGCTACAGCATTGTCACCTTACAGAAAGGTCATACACACAGTTTATTGATTTGGTATGTTATCTTAGATTTAAGTAATGATATAAGGCACAATTTAGATTATAAACACAAGGTAATATGACCAAATCCAAATAAATAGTGTGTGACATTTCAGTAATAACGCTGTTACCAAAACGTCACACTATTTATTTATTTGGATTTTGTCTTACTATAAATTAGGTACAAGTGACATTACTGTAAGAGCATGACTACCATCTTCAGATTGGATTGCCCCCCAAGTATACTTTAGTCTGAAGATGAGATAACAATGCTCCATTAAGGGCATCTCATATAGAATACAAAGTTGAATTGTGAATTTTATGCCTGGAGGAAATATGATACCTCTCTCCTGTCAAAATAGATGGGAAAGACTAAGCACCATCTAGTAACCGTCTAGACTTGGGTAGATGATACAACGGGGGTCAGTGGAAGGATGGTCTAAACCATTGGTTTTCGACCGCTACGACCCGGGATCGAATCCCGCATTGTGCATACCTTTTTCTGATTAAAAAAAAAAAAAGATGCTCCAATGGCTTCCGATTCTTGCAAAAGTCCAACCCCACCAAAAAGAAAGTAACCAAACGGGGCTCTGGAACATTTTGTAAGTGCAAAGTCGAACCTCTTTTCACACGTGTAGACATGTGGTGCACTTACAGTAAAAGCAGTCGCTTACTTCTACCCACCATGATTATCATGGCCTGTACTACCAATATATTCAGAATGCCACCACTTGGATACAACAATCTATGGCATTACTAAACCTGCCCTGAACTAACAAAGGTCATAGCACAAAGCAAAGTTCTCCAGGTAGACCTTGTGCATTTTGTCAGGCAATTGTGACTTTGTCACTAAACAAGAGTCAGCTTGGTTTCAAAGATGGTCAATAAATGGCACACAGTTTTGGCTTTTATTTTGATGGTTTTTATTTTTAGTAAATTTAGTAAGATTTTAAAAGCTTCACATGTTGTTGTATCCAATAAAGAGCTTCAAATGTCTCTGTGCATCTCTTATGATAGCAGTCACAATATCCTCAATCTTGGATGTGTAAAGTTCTGGGTCCATGTCAATTTTCTGCGGCCATTGCTGGACATGAGAATATGTAGGTAGGTGTTAGTTCCACACCAGGACAATTGTCCTGTAGGTTCTTGTGCCATCTGGATGTATTGTCATTCCTTTGTAATGTTTCATTCTGAAGCTCCACTCAGAAGTCCTTTAAATAGTCTCTAACAATACCTTCCCCCCTATTCAATAGTATTTTGATTTCAGTATACCATTATACTTTATACACCAATAGCTGTTTCACTATACCATATTTTATTTGCATATTCCCTATTTTTACATAATGGAATAAAATGAGAGGAGACCTGACAAGAGTTGGACAATCACCCACCTCTTTGTTGTTGGCCATCTGTTTCTGGAAGATCTTCTGAAGCTGCCTGTCGTTCTCCCCGATGATGGCTGCAAATTTAGCTGTTCCTTCCTGGACATCCCAGAGATGCAATCTGAACAAGGTGTCGTTGATATGGTTAGGATTGTAAACTCATCTTATGAAATAGGGTGTAGTGGTGCAGCTTTCCTTGATCATGGCACAATGATCCACTTTGGTGAAAGTCTGACTTTGCCTGTAATTTGAAGCTGTCACTAACATGGTAGCAGACACCTTTGCTGCCGACTCTAAAATGACTACAGATGCAGCTTCTCTGTATCCCTGGAAAGAAACCCTTGTTGAGGTCTATCAACCAGATCAGTTGAACTCTTAAAGAGGTCTTTCTCCTCTTTTTTGCTGCTGGTCTGCTACTGCTTTTTTGTCAGAGTTATTCTATTTTGTTTCGCAGCTGACCTTCATATCTGAAGGTCGTTCCTTAACCACCACCTGGGGTCATGCCCTGTAGCAGCTCAGCTCTGCTGAGGGGGGATTGTAAATTGATGATGGTAACCCCCAATACAGTATCTTAACCTGCATGAGAGGACACTCACACGAAATGACAACCTCTATACACAGAACAGCTTTAATTGCCAAGCATTTTTTACTATTTAGCAACTCTCCTGTAAGAAGACACCTTTACAAAGGACTATTTTCATTGCCAAAATTACCATTTTTTCTATTTAGCAAATCCCCTGTAAGAGGACACCTCTCTACAAAGGACAGTTTTCATTGCCAAAATTACCTTTATTGCCATTTAGAAACTCTCCTGTAAGAGGACACCTCTCTACAAAAGACAGTTTCCATTGCCAAAATTACTATTTTTTTTCTATTTAGCAACTCTCCTTTAAGAGAACACTTCTTCCTAAAGGAAACTTTGGTTCTACAATTAGGTGTTGTCCTTTACAGGGAAGTTCTACTGTACTGTGATTACCAAAATGTTACGGAGAACTTCAAGATTCTGTAGAAGTTTGTTATAAAAGCGTCCTTTTATTTTGACAAAAACTTTTGGAGGATTGATAACCAAGACAAATGAAAGATTTCGAGTATTTCAAGAGTAGATAACTTACAGTACAAGAGGTTGTCAGATCAAGTTTACCTTAAGTAGAAGTTCCCGGCATGCTTTGAGGTTGTTGTCCTCTGAGAAGATCCTGGCAAGTTCGGAGAACACCTCCACCTTCTCCCTGACACACCAGCACCACATTCATTAGCGAGGTGACAGCACAAACCTCCTATTTCACTTCTAGTACAATGTCCCATCACACACTGTGGCAACAAAACTAGAAACTAATCTTTGTTTGTTTCACAGCTATATTTTTGTTGTTTCTTATCCCCTCATACAAGGATTACACAAATTCCATGAATGTTATTTTTAAGTAAAAAATTCCATGAGTTCATGCTCCTTGAGCTATTTTATGATAAGCAGTGGCCTCTCCCATAGGTCCTCTTTAGTACATCTAATGCAAGCCAAAATGTGTTCTGCAGCTGCATGTGACAAGCTTAATTTTGGACAAGTGGGGTAGATTTTGTTATGTGATTTTTAAATTATTATTATCCCTAGTACATGTGGTATAGGCCATGATAATCATGGTGGGTAGTAATAAGGCACAATTTGGATTATAGATTATAAACACAAGGTAATAAGACCAAATCTAAATAACCCACTATATATTTATTTGGATTTGGTCTTATTACCTTGTGTTTATGGTGGGTAGTTAGTGACTGCTTTTACTGTAAGTGCACCACATGTCTACACATGTGAAAAGCAGTTCGACTTTGCACTTGCAAATGTGCCAGAGCCTCTTTGGGTTACTTTCACTCGCTGGTGGGGTTGGACTTTTGCAAGAATCGAAGGCCATTGGAGCATATTTTTTTATTAGAAAAAAAGTGATCAATATAGGAATTGATCCCGGGTCGTAGTGGTTGAAAACCAATGGTTAAGACCATCTTTTCACCAACCCCCTATTTTGTTATGTTCTATCTTTCAATAAAATAATCACCTGCATCAGTATTCAAGGTGAAATCATCAGGCTTCCAGGGATATATAAGTTTATTTTTAAAGAATTAAACTCTTATCAGAGAGTTAAAACATGCGTGCTCTCTCTATTTCAATCTATGGGGAGCTAGCTGCATATTAGTGGTTGACTAGACAGAGAAAAAGCTTGTTGTTGTTGTTTCTTATCCCCTTGTGTATAGATTACACCAATTCTATGAGTTCATGCTCCTCGGCTGGTATGGTTGTTGTTGTTTCTTATCCCCTTGTGTAAAGATTACACCAATTCCATGAGTTCATGCTCCACTGCTGGTGTGGTTGTTGTTGTTTCTTATCCCCTTGTGTAAAGATTACACAAATTCTCCATGAGTTCATGCTCCACTTCTGGTATGGTTGTTGTTGTTTCTAATCCCTTTGTGTAAAGATTACACCAATTCTCCATGAGATCATGCTCCACTTCTGGTGTGGTTGTTGTTGTTTCTTATCCCCTTGTGTAAAGATTACACAAATTCTCCATGAGTTCATGCTCCACTGCAGGTATGGTTGTTGTTGTTTCTTATCCCCTTGTGTAAAGATTACACCAATTCTCCATGAGTTCATGCTCCACTTCTGGTGTGGTTGTTGTTGTTTCTAATCCCTTTGTGTAAAGATTACACCAATTCTCCATGAGTTCATGCTCCACTGCTGGTGTGGTTGTTGATGTTTCTTATCCCCTTGTGTAAAGATTACACCAATTCCATGAGTTCATGCTCCACTGCTGGTGTGGTTGTTGTTGTTTCTAATCCATTTGTGTAAATATTACACCAATTCTCCATGAGTTCATGCTCCACTGCAGGTATGGTTGTTGTTGTTTCTTATCTCCTTGTGTAAAGACTACACAAATTCCATGAGTTCATGCTCCACTGCTGGTGTGGTTGTTGTTGTTTCTTATCCCCTTGTGTAAAGATTACACCAATTCCATGAGTTCATGCTCCACTGCTGGTGTGGTTGTTGTTGTTTCTTATCCCCTTGTGTAAAGATTACACAAATTCCATGAGTTCATGCTCCACTTCTGGTGTGGTTGTTGTTGTTTCTTATCTCCTTGTGTAAAGATTACACAAATTCCATGAGTTCATGCTCCACTGCTGGTGTGGTTGTTGTTGTTTCTTATCCCCTTGTGTAAAGATTACACAAATTCCATGAGTTCATGCTCCACTGCTGGTATGGTTGTTGTTGTTTCTTATCTCCTTGTGTAAAGACTACACAAATTCCATGAGTTCATGCTCCACTGCTGGTGTGGTTGTTGTTGTTTCTAATCCCCTTGTGTAAATATTACACCAATTCTCCATGAGTTCATGCTCCACTGCTGGTGTGGTTGTTGATGTTTCTAATCCCCTTGTGTAAAGATTACACAAATTCCATGAGTTCATGCTCCACTTCTGGTGTGGTTGTTGTTGTTTCTAATCCCCTTGTGTAAAGATTACACCAATTCTCCATGAGTTCATGCTCCACTGCTGGTGTGGTTGTTGTTGTTTCTTATCCCCTTGTGTAAAGATTACACCAATTCCATGAGTTCATGCTCCACTGCTGGTGTGGTTGTTGTTGTTTCTTATCCCCTTGTGTAAAGATTACACAAATTCCATGAGTTCATGCTCCACTGCTGGTGTGGTTGTTGTTGTTTCTTATCCCCTTGTGTAAAGATTACACAAATTCCATGAGTTCATGCTCCACTTCTGGTGTGGTTGTTGTTGTTTCTTATCTCCTTGTGTAAAGATTACACAAATTCCATGAGTTCATGCTCCACTGCTGGTGTGGTTGTTGTTGTTTCTTATCCCCTTGTGTAAAGACTACACAAATTCCATGAGTTCATGCTCCACTTCTGGTGTGGTTGTTGTTGTTTCTAATCCCCTTGTGTAAATATTACACAAATTCCATGAGTTCATGCTCCACTTCTGGTGTGGTTGTTGTTGTTTCTAATCCCCTTGTGTAAATATTACACAAATTCCATGAGTTCATGCTCCACTGCTGGTGTGGTTGTTGTTGTTTCTAATCCCCTTGTGTAAAGATTACACAAATTCCATGAGTTCATGCTCCACTTCTGGTGTGGTTGTTGTTGTTTCTAATCCCCTTGTGTAAAGATTACACAAATTCCATGAGTTCATGCTCCACTGCTGGTATGGTTGTTGTTGTTTCTTATCTCCTTGTGTAAAGACTACACAAATTCCATGAGTTCATGCTCCACTTCTGGTGTGGTTGTTGTTGTTTCTAATCCCCTTGTGTAAATATTACACAAATTCCATGAGTTCATGCTCCACTGCTGGTGTGGTTGTTGTTGTTTCTAATCCCCTTGTGTAAAGATTACACAAATTCCATGAGTTCATGCTCCACTTCTGGTGTGGTTGTTGTTGTTTCTAATCCCCTTGTGTAAAGATTACACAAATTCCATGAGTTCATGCTCCACTGCTGGTGTGGTTGTTGTTGTTTCTAATCCCCTTGTGTAAAGATTACACCAATTCTCCATGAGTTCATGCTCCACTGCTGGTGTGGTTGTTGTTGTTTCTTATCCCATTGTGTAAAGATTACACCAATTCCATGAGTTCATGCTCCACTGCTGGTGTGGTTGTTGTTGTTTCTTATCCCCTTGTGTAAAGATTACACAAATTCCATGAGTTCATGCTCCACTGCTGGTGTGGTTGTTGTTGTTTCTTATCCCCTTGTGTAAATATTACACAAATTCCATGAGTTCATGCTCCACTGCTGGTGTGGTTGTTGATGTTTCTAATCCCCTTGTGTAAAGATTACACAAATTCCATGAGTTCATGCTCCACTTCTGGTGTGGTTGTTGTTGTTTCTTATCTCCTTGTGTAAAGATTACACAAATTCCATGAGTTCATGCTCCACTGCTGGTGTGGTTGTTGTTGTTTCTTATCTCCTTGTGTAAAGATTACACAAATTCCATGAGTTCATGCTCCACTGCTGGTGAGGTTGTTGTTGTTTCTTATCCCCTTGTGTAAATATTACACCAATTCTCCATGAGTTCATGCTCCACTGCTGGTATGGTTGTTGTTGTTTCTTATCCCCTTGTGTAAATATTACACAAATTCCACGAGTTCATGCTCCACTGCTGGTGTGGTTGTTGATGTTTCTAATCCCCTTGTGTAAAGATTACACGAATTCCATGAGTTTATGCTCCACTGCTGGTATGGTTGTTGTTGTTTCTTATCTCCTTGTGTAAATATTACACAAATTCCATGAGTTCATGCTCCACTTCTGGTGTGGTTGTTGTTGTTTCTTATCTCCTTGTGTAAAGATTACACAAATTCCACGAGTTCATGCTCCACTGCTGGTGTGGTTGTTGTTGTTTCTTATCTCCTTGTGTAAAGATTACACAAATTCCATGAGTTCATGCTCCACTGCTGGTGAGGTTGTTGTTGTTTCTTATCCCCTTGTGTAAATATTACACCAATTCTCCATGAGTTCATGCTCCACTGCTGGTGTGGTTGTTGTTGTTTCTTATCCCCTTGTGTAAATATTACACAAATTCCACGAGTTCATGCTCCACTGCTGGTGTGGTTGTTGATGTTTCTAATCCCCTTGTGTAAAGATTACACGAATTCCATGAGTTTATGCTCCACTGCTGGTATGGTTGTTGTTGTTTCTTATCTCCTTGTGTAAATATTACACAAATTCCATGAGTTCATGCTCCACTGCTGGTGTGGTTGTTGATGTTTCTAATCCCCTTGTGTAAAGATTACACCAATTCCATGAGTTCATGCTCCACTGCTGGTGTGGTTGTTGTTGTTTCTAATCCCTTTGTGTAAATATTACACAAATTCCATGAGTTCATGCTCCACTGCTGGTGTGGTTGTTGATGTTTCTAATCCCCTTGTGTAAAGATTACACAAATTCCATGAGTTCATGCTCCACTGCTGGTGTGGTTGTTGTTGTTTCTTATCTCCTTGTGTAAAGATTACACCAATTCCATGCGTTCATGCTCCACTGCTGGTGTGGTTGTTGTTGTTTCTTATCCCCTTGTGTAAAGATTACACAAATTCCATGAGTTCATGCTCCACTGCTGGTGTGGTTGTTGTTGTTTCTTATCCCCTTGTGTAAAGATTACACAAATTCCATGAGTTCATGCTCCACTGCTGGTGTGGTTGTTGTTGTTTCTTATCCCCTTGTGTAAAGATTACACAAATTCCATGAGTTCATGCTCCACTGCTGGTGTGGTTGTTGTTGTTTCTTATCCCCTTGTGTAAAGATTACACAAATTCCATGAGTTCATGCTCCACTGCTGGTGTGGTTGTTGTTGTTTCTTATCCCCTTGTGTAAAGATTACACAAATTCCATGAGTTCATGCTCCGCTGCTGGTGTGGTTGTTGTTGTTTCTTATCCCCTTGTGTAAAGTTAAACAAATTCTCCATGAGTTCATGCTCCACTTCTGTTGTGGTTGATGTTGTTTCTTATCCCCTTGTGTAAAGATTACACAAATTCCATGAGTTCATGCTCCACTGCTGGTATGGTTGTTGTTGTTTCTTATCCCCTTGTGTAAAGATTACACAAATTCCATGAGTTCATGCTCCACTGCTGGTGTGGTTGTTGTTGTTTCTTATCCCCTTGTGTAAAGATTACACAAATTCCATGAGTTCATGCTCCACTGCTGGTGTGGTTGTTGTTGTTTCTTATCCCCTTGTGTAAAGATTACACAAATTCCATGAGTTCATGCTCCGCTGCTGGTGTGGTTGTTGTTGTTTCTTATCCCCTTGTGTAAAGTTAAACAAATTCTCCATGAGTTCATGCTCCACTTCTGTTGTGGTTGATGTTGTTTCTTATCCCCTTGTGTAAAGATTACACAAATTCCATGAGTTCATGCTCCACTTCTGGTGTGGTTATTGTTGTTTCTTATCCCCTTGTGTAAAGATTACACAAATTCTCCATGAGTTCATGTTCCACTGCTGGTGTGGTTGTTGTTGTTTCTTATCCCCTTATGTAAAGATTACACCAATTCCATGAGTTCATGCTCCTCGAGCTGTTTTATGATAAGCAGTGGACTCTCCCAAAGGTCCTGTTTAGTATATCTAATGCAAGCCAAAATGTGTTCTGGAGCTGTAGGTGACAAACTACATTTTGGGCAAGTGGGGTAGATGCAGCATGCAAATCAACATGAGAAAAAGCTTTATTCACGATACCCATGATACCTCTAATTTTATTCAATTTGTTAGAATAGTTGTTGTTGTTAGCATCTGTCAAGTTACCTTCTTGTTGACACTATGGACAAATATTCTACAAATTGATCTTTTAGTAACCATCATTCGCAGATCATCTAGTGACCTTCTGGTAAACACGAGGTAATAAGACCAAATCCAAATAAATAAATAAGGTTTGATGTTTCGGTAACAGGGTTGTTAGCATCTTCAGACAAAAGTACTAAATGAAGATGATAACAACGCTGTTAACAAAATATCACACACTATTTATTTGGATTTGGTCTTATTACCTTTATGATCAAAATCCAAATTGTGCCTTATCATGACCTTCTGGTAGTTTTCTTGACCAATTCTAGACAGCTCATTGCAGGTCTTCCTATCTTCCTTCTTTTATATCTCTCCTTCAATTTTCCTAAC
>CP092874.1:23525199-23565249 GCA_030710605.1 Cordylochernes scorpioides
TTGCTGAAAAAAATAATTTGTAAAAAAAGAACAATTTTAACCCAAGGTCATTGTTTTCACATGAATTTTCAAGATTATTATTTATTTTAAATACATATTGATTTTTATTGTATTTTTATCCGGATAATTGGATAAACTTTAAATTAATCAAGAGTTTTGTGACTGGATATATGCAATATTGTAAAATAAAACTTAGTTTCTAGTCAAATTCCAAATTTGCATACTTCTATAACCGATATGCAAGTTGATGAAGACTTTTTTTCTCTTCTCTTTTTTTAAAATTTTTTGGGATTGAAGACCACCAAATGATTGAAAAATATTTTTCACTTTTTAAAATGGAAATCTCTACAGGAATAATATTTTAAATAAAAATTTATCACTACAATCATTGGGAATTGATTAGCTTTGTAATGTGTATATATTGGCAGCATTTACAGAGATGTGATATATTGAATGGAATTGTTACATTTGTACTGGATTATTTTGTTGGAATGATTTGAGCTTGGGACCCCTCAAAGAACTGTAAAAACAAGATTGACACATCTGCTATGCTAAAAATCTTTCAACTTACAAGAAAATAAGACCTAATCCAAATAATTTAATAGTTTGTGACGTTTCGGCAACAGCATTGTTACCATAATCAGACAAAAGAAAATAACTTCTTAGGTCCATTGAAATCTATCAAAAATGATAAAGCACAATTTAGATTATAGATACAGGAAAATAAGAGCT
The DNA here is from genome assembly GCA_030710605.1 of Cordylochernes scorpioides. NCBI lineage: Eukaryota > Metazoa > Arthropoda > Arachnida > Pseudoscorpiones > Chernetidae > Cordylochernes > Cordylochernes scorpioides. Next base: position 23,525,932 of record CP092874.1, read on the forward strand.
AATCCAAATAATTTAATAGTGTGTGATGTTTCGGCAACAGCATTGTAACCATCATCAGACGAAAGACAAAATTGTATGATGATGGTAACAATGCTGTTGCCGAAACCTCGCACACTTAAATTATTTGGATTAGGTCTTATTTTTTTGTATCTCTATAATCTATAATCCAAATTGTGATTTATCAACTTTCAACTTGTTTTCTCCCATACACTCTTCAAAGAACAGTAAAAATCAGATTAAGATCTCTCTCTCTCTCATATTTCATGACAAATGTGCTCTAATTTATTTTTTTTGCTTATCCCTAGTACACATGGTACAGGCCATGATAATAATCATGGTGGGTAGAAGTAGGCGACTGCTTTTACTGTAAGTACACCACATATCTACACATGTGAAAAGCAGTTTGACTTTCCACTTACAAATATGCCAGAGTCCCATTTGGTTACTTGCACTCGCTGGTGGGGTTGGACTTTTGCAAGAATCGAGGGCCATAAATCACTGAATCAATTAAATCACTGAATCTCTCTCATATTAAAAAAAAAAACTTTTGGACTTGTTTTCTCCTGGACACATCATAGAAAAAGTAAAACTACTATTCTATTCTACTTTTATTGTTTCTCTGGCAGCCAAATTCTCAAAGAAATGGTTAAAAAACAAGATTGATATATCTCATCTTCTCTGATAAAAACTAAGACAATGGTTGAATCTTCTTTATGTCTAAAACCCAATGCTAGACTAAAGGACTAAAAAAGATGGATACACATCTCTGTTCTAATGACCTATAGATTATACAAAGTACAGCGCCAAACAAAGTATCTCTACAAAGTCTTCTATGTATTCGACAATAATGAAAATTTCTGGTAGAAATCTAAACTGATTTACTACAAATGGTTGTAATTTCACTATTCCTTTTTTTGCTTATCCCTAGTACACGTGGTACAGGCCATGATAATCATGGTGGGTAGAAGTAGGCGACTTCTTTTACTGTAAATGCACCACATGTCTACATGTGTGAAAAGCAGTTCGACTATGCACTTACAAATGTACCAGTGCCTCGTTTGGTTACTTGCACCTGCTGGTGGGGTTGGACTTTTGCAAGAATCGGGGGCCATTGGAGCATTTTTTTTTTTTTTTTTTCAAATCGGGAAAAAAGTGCCCAATGAGGGAATCGAATCTGGGTCGTAGCGGTCGAAAACAAACGGTTTACCATCCTTCCATCGAACCTTTCACTATTCCTTAATAAGGATAATGAAGGGTGGGTACAGCTTTTTATTAATTTATTAATTTCTCTATGTACTAGAGTTATCAGCCAAAAAAACAACAAAAGAAGACCATGTCACCTATCTGACTCATATCTTCCTCTTGAGAATCCATAAGAAAACAATAGCTGCAAATGTTTTCATTTCAAATGGACCATTCTTGTGCTCAGTTCTCTCTATGTGGATTCTACAAAGAAGAATAAAGCATCCACTTCAATGCTCATTAGATCTTTGTTGGATATGACAAAAGATGGTTATGTTTATTGAATCCTTGTTGTAGTTAAAACTGGATTCCATTTTTATTTATTGGATCTTACAAGATCCTGCTCAGTATCAATATATAATTTGTGGCTGTAGAAACTTGTCAAAGAACTTATTTACATATAAGCGTGTTACCTATTATACTATATTAATTGCATATTAGCATATAGGGTTAATCACCCCAAATTTGTCAACTTCTGTGTACATTGTAGAAATTTTAGATGCATATTTATGTATGAAGTTGTATCTGAGCTTAATGTCACAATATATATATATATATTTTTTTTTTTTGTTTTTTTTTTTTTGTTTTTAAATAATCAAAGTTCCTTGCTTTTGTGGCTAAGTACCATTTTAGCTTTGTACATTTCACACAGTATAATAATGAAATATATCAATTTTTTTCTCTCTCTCTCATTATCTCTATTTTTTTTATATATCCTTTTACCTTTAATTTTCAATCTCTTTTACTATTCATTAAAAAGTATTAAATACTCGCTTGCCATTATATTTGTTGTTTTTAAGTAAAAAAAAAAAAGATTTATATAAATATATATATACAGTTAAACCTGTTTATAGCGCCCCCTCTAAATAGCGCCTTCCTCTCTATAGCGCCCGATTTTAAATACGTAGTACAATGCGATTTACATTAAAAGTGACCTGTCTATAGCACCCTATTTTGACGAGTCCCAAGAGGGGGTGCTATAGACAGGTTTAACTGTATATATATATATGTTAGAGTTGTTTATAACCCCCATGTGTATATATAAAGAGCTTCATGTATGAGGTCTAAAGTGTATATATCTCAACTTAACAAATGTTTATTTTTGTGTGTTTTAAATGTAGTAGTTGAAAAAAATGAACAAATTTTATCCATATATCTCCCTCCCTTTTTCTCACATCTCAATATATTTTATCCTGACCATGTTTGTGAAAAATAAATGTTTACTATGAGTCTGGGTTTTCTTTATTTATACCAGTGTCGGGCAACCTTTTTCGAGTTGCGGCGCACTAAGCTTAATTTCTTTTTTTCGCGGCGCACCTGTGGTTCTCACTATAAATTTCCTCGTAGGTAATTAAAATACAACAATAAATACTAGTAAAAATTTAAACATATATTTCACATTTTATTAATTTTCAATATTAAATTAACATAATCAATGCGAGCTTTGCGATTGTTTTTGAGAGCATATCAAATCAATACGGGGATCTACTTGTGAAAGACACAATTTTTTTGAAAAAAAAAAAATTAAAATTGAATAAAAATTATAAAAAATATTTTTTGAAACATTATTTTTAAATTTAACCAAAAGTTCTAAATACCTACAAAAATGTTCGCGGCACACCTAGAATTCTTCGCGGCACACCAGTGTGCCACGGCACACCGGTTGCCCGACACTGATTTATACCATAATGAGGATTTAAAAACTACAAAGAATACTTTCACAATGAGTTTCTTTTTTTTTTTATTTTAGAAATAAAAGGTAATAAAGACCAAATCTAAATAAATAGTGTGCATCTTTTTGGTAACAGCGTTGTTACCATCATCAGACACAAGGTAATAAGCCCACAAACCCAAATAAGTAAATAAATAGGGTGTGACACATACTATTTATTTATTTGGCCTTATTACCATGTAAATTTAAGAGTTATTGTCTCAATCCTGATATACATGGTAAAAGGTACAACTTCCTTTTGTCCATGAGTGTATACATCAAAATTTTACCAAGAAAAAAATCCCCCTTTTAAAATACACTTTGCCTTTTAAAAAATCAATGCTAAATTCTACTTACCATCTATTGATCATCTCTGCAACATAGTTAATTCGGTGGTTAAATAATTAATCTGCCTCCAGGGCATGTCTGTAACCCATCTGAGAGCTTTTTGTTTGAAAGATTGCCAATTATATACAGTATAACCTCGTTAATTCGACACACCCCAATTCGACACTCGGCGATAATTCGACCATGTTCCGATGTCCCGACCTCCGGCCTATCAAATAACAAACCGTAATTCGACAGTATCGATAATACGACAGTTCCGATAGTTCGACCATTTTAAAATTCGAATTTCGACAGTTGAATGTTATTTTACATGCAACTTTACCGCTAAACGGTATTACGGCGGGCGCCGATCGCCATCGGCGGGCGCCGATACGATCGCGCCTGCGCACTTTTGGTTTCTGGTTAGTTTAAGTTTCACTTTGCAGTGCCGTTGCGCAATTTCGCGGATGTTATTGTTGTTTTTTTACGCGGGAATTTCGGCATCATGCGCTAACTAATAATAATTTATATTTTTTTTATTTTTAACATTGAAATATTTTAGCTATTTTTAAATTTATAAATAATTTCTTTTAAAATAAATAAATCTTTATAAAATGATCCAACAATGATTATGATAACATTTTAATTCAATATTCTGTGTTAATTTGAATAAATGAGTGGGGCAAGAATGTCAGGTTCTGCCAAAAAAAATTGGAAACGTAGTCAGTATCACCAGCTCACTTATGTGGAAAAAATGAAAATTATAGAAGAAATAGAACAAGGAAAATCACATAGTCAAGTTTCCAGAGAGAGAAATATTCCACGGTCCACCATTAGCACAATTTTTAAAAATAAATTCGCCATAAAATCTGCCTTTTTAAAATCTAATTTTAGCTCTACCTTGAAACGTGATCGTGGCGGGGAATTCCCAGAGATTGAAGAAGCCCTGTTTAGGTGGATAAGGCAGGCAAATGCCATGAAACTTGCCATAAATGGCAATATCTTGAAAGAAAAGGCTATACTCTTGGCCTTGAAAATGGGTCAAGATAATTTTGAAGCTAGCAATGGCTGGCTAGAAAAGTTTAAGGCCAGAAGGAATATTGCTTTTAAACGACTTCATGGAGAAGCTGGAAGTGTGGATGCCAATAGTGTAGCCACTTGGAAAGGTGAGATTATTCCTTCACTTTTAGCTAAATACAGCCCACAGGACATTTTCAATGCTGATGAAACAGGGTTATTTTATAAACTTTTGCCTAATCAAACAATGACTATCAGAGGTGAGAAATGTGAAGGGGGTAAGAAGTCTAAAGAGAGAATTACAGTGTTGGTATGCTGTAATATGGATGGAAGTGAAAAACTGCCTTTACTTTATATTGGGAAATATAGAAGACCACGATGCTTCCATGGCATGAATATTCCCTCAAATTATCATTTTAATAAAAAAGCCTGGATGACTGGGGCAATTTTTACGGATTGGCTGAAAAAATTGGACCAAATATTCAAAAGAAGAGAAAGAAAAATTTTATTAATTTTAGATAATTGCCCAGCCCACCAAATACCTGAAGGGTTACAGAACATTGAAATAAGATTTTTGCCCGCCCTAACTACAAGTGCATTACAACCCTGTGATATGGGTATCATTAAAGCCCTAAAAGACCAATATAGGAAACGAATGATAACGTATCTTCTCACTTGCATGGAAGAAAAAAAAAATGCTCAAGTTCATTTACTCTTTGCAATTAGCTGGCTAGAGGCTGCATGGGTTGGGGTTAGTTCTTCCACAATAAAAAAATGTTTTTCTCATTCAGGATTTGTGATGGATGAAGCAATGGAAGAAGTTGTTGAAGAAGAAATGAACAGATGTTTTGAGGCATTAAAAAAACATCAAGCCATTGATGTCAACTATATTGACTTCTTGGAAGTTGATAAAGATGTGCAAGTTGCTGGGGAACAGTCCATTGAAGAAATTGTAAAGGAGGTAATGGGAAAAGAAGAAGATGAAGAGGTAGAGCCAACAGAAAAAGATTTAAACAAAACATCAATAACACCTGCAGCAGCAGTGGATGCCTTTAATACAATAAAAACTCTTTGTTATTTAAAAGACATTTCTGAGGAAGAAAGGCATGCATGTCTTTTAAAAATAGACTATCTGGAATACATCCTGAATAGGATTTCAGAGAAAAAACAGACATCTATAAAAGATTTTTTTTTTTTAATCTTGATTCTTTTCAAAAATTATTTTTTAATTTTCTTTTTATTTTCCATATTTATTTTCTTTAAACTATTATTCAATTGGAATAAAATATTATTCGTTTTGAAAATATGTATTATTGCCATTTTGTCCCAGATACTAAAAGTTAATCATTAAAATAAAAAAATAAATATAAAAAAGTACACACACAATGGTTTCAATTAATATCATTAATTTATATTACAAAGCTATTTATAAAAAATATATATTATTTTAGCTAGTTAGATGATTAGCTTATCATCTCACCTTAATTCAACACTTCCTTTAATTCAACCGAAAGCTCTGATCCCTTGGGGTGTTGAATTAAAAAGGTTCGACTGTATATACAAGAAAATAAGACCTAATCCAAATAATTTAATAGTGTGTGACGTTTCAGTAACAGCATTGTTACCATCATTATACAAAAGAATAAATGAGAAAAGATATCTCATATAAATTCTCATTTATTCTTTTGTCTGATGATGGTAACAATGCTGTTACTGAAACATCACACACTATTAAATTATTTGGATTAGGTCTTATTTTCTTGTATCTATAATCCAAATTGTGCTTTATCATGCCAGTTATATAGTAAAATAAAATATACTTTTTGCAAAATTTTGATAGTTTTAGAAAAAGTTTTTTTTTTTCTTATTCCTAAGTACGCCATGATAATCATGTTGGGCAGAAGTAGCCGACTGCTTTGACTATTAAGTGCACCACATGTCTATACATGTGAAAAGCAGTTCGACTTTTGCACTTACAAATGTGCCAGATCCCTGTTTGGTTACTTGCACTCACTGGTGGGGTTGGACTTTTCAAGAATCGGGAGCCATTGGAGCATTTTTTTTTTTTTTTTTAATCAGAAAAAAGTGCCCAATGCGGGAATCAAACCCGGGTCATAGGGGTTGAAAACCAACGGTTTAGGCCATCCTTCCACCAACCCCCAGAAAAAGTTTTTTTCAGGTTAATTAAAATATGCTATAACACTAGTTTGGGGATATGTTCCTGGAACAAATGCTATCTAGTTTTCACCAATTCGAAGATTTCCTCTTCTTTCTTATCTTCACTTAATCATATCAAGGTATCAAGTTTGTAAAGCATGACAACCATCATGACTGGGTGAAGTAGAATGTGTCTGCCTTTGTCATCAAGACTGGGAGCACTACTCAGTGGCAGGCCGACTTAGCTCCAAAAGAAATGGCCGCCTCTGACATGAGGAACAGATGCCATGTGCAGCTGCTCCTAACATGGAGTACAAACGCTGCTCATCCTGTATCCCTGGATTAGGAGCCCTTACAGGGTACTATCAGCCGGGCCAGCTGAGCCCCGGTTTTTTAGCGAGCTTGTTACTGCTCCCCCTCCTCCTTTTTCATCCGGGCTTGGGACCGGCAAAGGCGGAGTTATCGGCGAAGATTTCCTAAAACATTTGTGATTCTCATATCAAAGCCAACCTAGACTGATGAGGGCCATAGGCTGAAACTATGGCGAGTATTCTGTCAAAAGCTGCTATTGTGGCTTTGTCAATGACCCAAGTCTGTGGGATTCCTGAAACTGTCAAGCTTTTGTGTCACTTCAATAAGAGGGATGATCTTTAAAAAAATTATTTTTCTGATGTATCTCAACATTTTCAATTATGTATATCACCAAAGAGAAGCCATTTCAAGTTTGATTTGTTTGAAAGTTTTCCATCACATTATCAATTCTGGATTTAAAATACACCTATCCATATACAGTGGTACCTCGACATACGAGCGTCCCAACATACGAGTTTTTCGAGATACGAGCCGACGAGCAAGTGATTTTTTGCTTTTAGTTACGAGCGAAATTCGAGATAAGAGTTCGGTTCCGGTAGTGTTGAAGATATTAATCTGTGATTTTAAATGTTTCTTTTTGACCAGGTCGTGCATTTTAATGACACTTGCCTAACTCTTTTCCGGAACATTCTGAGAGGGAGGAAGAAACAAACCTCCTTGGACATGTTTTTTTCTAAACGGCCTACAGGTGAAAGCGAGAAAAATGTAGCGAAAAAGGCAAAGACCAGTGAGGATATCTAATTTATTTCTTTACATTCTCTTTTTAGTTTTTGTGCAATAAATATTTGATATTTCTAAATACGTTTTTATTATTTAAAACCACGTAACAAAAATAACTGGGGTGACATTTTGGAGGTTGGAACGGATTAATGGTAGTTCAATTGTTTTGTATGGGGAAATTTGCTTCGAGATACGAGTAATTCAAGATACGAGCAAGGTTGCGGAACAAATTAAACTCGTATGTCGAGGTACCACTGTATATACTTTTTTTTTATTAGTCCTACTTTTGCATTCCCAGCAAGTTCCAATTAATGATGTGTATTATACAAGGTAATAAGACTAAATACAAATAAATAAATTAAGGATGTGTATTATACAAGGTAATAAGACTAAATCCAAATAAATAAATTAAGGATGTGTATTATACAAGGTAATAAGACTAAATCCAAATAAATAAATTAAGGATGTGTATTATACAAGGTAATAAGACTAAATCCAAATAAATAAATTAAGGATGTGTATTATACAAGGTAATAAGACTAAATCCAAATAAATAAATTAATGATGTGTATTATACAAGGTAATAAGACTAAATCCAAATAAATAAATGAGGTGTGTGATGTTTCAGTAACAGCATTGTTACCATTATCAGACAAAAGTCTTAAAACAGCTGACAAAGTCCTAAAACAAAATTAATCCAGTACTTTTATCTGATAACAACGCTATTAAAGAAATGTCACACTATTTTTTTGGATTTGGTTTTACTACCTTGTGTTTCTAATCTATATTCCCTTCTATACATAACCCCTAATCTATTATCACTTTTTGTGTTTTTGAAATCATTTACTGATTGGGATTGTGTATTAAAAAGAATATAGAATCATGATTTGGCAACTCATTGCCATCTTCCTCAGGGAAATCCATTCTCGAATTAGACACTAGAATTAAAGAAATCTTTCCCATTTTGCCAAAATGTCTGTGAATAAATTGTTAAAGAATGATTTGAGTATATATTCTTTTTTTAAAATGAAATTTGATTATATTTTGTTTGTAATTTAAGATATATAAATAAAAAGATAATAAGACTGTGTTGTTATCCAAGACGAGGCAAGATTAACTAAGCATTAGTTTATTACCTATTATAATATTATATTATATTATATTATCTATTTATATACAAGTCAAAAGAGATCACTAGCAGAGTATTATTCCTTTTGGTTTCCAGAGCTCAACAATCTATGAGCCTAATACTCTGCACATCTCCTCCCTTAACTTTACAGGGACCTTCGAGGTATCTTGACTGCCCTTCCATCTTGTATGCACGGCTGGCATTGAAGGGAGGCTCTTCTCTGGATCCTGGTCTTGGTTGTCCCTCTGCATCCTTCCATCTCTTGTAGATGAGGCCGTTGGTGTAGGGCAATCCTCCTCGGTCTCTTGCTCCTGGTCATCCTTGCATCTCCTTGAGAGCCAGGTTGATGTCGAAGTGGGGGTCTCCTCATTTCTCTGCTCCTGGCGCTTTCCAGGGGCATCGTCCTATATGCTTGAAGAGTAAGATAGCAATCTTCTTCTTTCTTCTTGGACTTGGGCTTCTTAGATTTCTTCTTGGGAGGTTCTTCAGCTTCTACTTCCTCCTCCTCACTGTCCTCAGCTTGCTTCCTCTTCTGGGGAGTCTCTTCCTCCTCATTGTCAGAGGACTCCTCCTCATCTCCGGACTCTTGAGTTCCAGATTTGGGGCAGTCGTCCTTCTTATGGCCAAACTCCCCACAGGTGTAGCAAGCCTTCTTGGACTTGCGCTGGTTCTCCTCCTGTCCTCCATCTTCAGCCGTGTTGTTGGTACACTCATATTTACGGTGGCCAACTTCTCCGCAGTTGTAGCAGGTGTTGTTGCTGCCTCCATCACGGCTCTGTCCACGGCCACGTCCACCACCACGGGCAGGTTTGGTACATTCAAACTTGCGGTGGCCTTCTTCCCCGCAGTTGTAGCAGCCGCTGTTATCTCCACTTCCGAGTCTACCACGCTGTCCGCCGCGGCCTCCTGATGAAAATTGCTGAATCATTCTCACAATGTTTAATTTTTCACTTGTCTCCCCAGAGAGAAGTGGCTGCTTTAGTTTATCAACAATGTATATTTTCGAGTTTAAGTGCTGGCCTTTATTTTGAAGTTTTACGTGGATCATTCCAACATTTTCCAAGGGTATTCCATTTGGACCTTGTAATATTTTATCAGATTTTTCCAGTTTTATTCTTTGGAAACTTTGATAATAATATTGTAGGGGGAGCACGTTGACATCAGCTCCGGTGTCAATTTTAAAATTAATTTGTCTATTATTTACCTTAATTGGTACTATCCATTTCTTGGAATTATCCTCTACAGATCCCAAAAAAGCTATCTCTGATTTTATTTCATTTATGGCTTCTGATCTACATACTTTGGCATAATGGCCCTTTTTCTTGCATTTACTACAATACGAGTTCATAGCTGGACAATTTTTCCAATCATGATTATTTGAATTGCCACACCTGGTGCATCCATGTGATGACCCTCCCAACTGGTTTGACTTGAATTGTCTTATTTTTGGTTCGTGCCTTTTTGCTTCTTTTATATGATTAGGCATTTTCTTTATTTGATCTACAGAATCTTGTTGGTAAAGGCTAGACTGCTGTTCTTTGACTCTTTCTAATTGCTTTGCCATTAGTGTGGCTTTTACTAAGGTCAAGTCTGTATCAAGTTGCATTCTTTCAGATAATGCTCTATCCCTTACTCCAACAACTATCCTATCCCTAATCAACTCATCATGTAACATCCCAAAATTGCAGTGCTCAGCTAGGCTATGGAGTGCTGTGATAAATTCATTCACCTTTTCCCCTTCCTGCTGACATCTTTGATTAAATCTTGCCCTTTCATAAATTATATTACGTCTTGGAATAAAGTGACTTTCAAAGCATTCAATAACTTTACCATAATTTTCTAGTTGGTCACTTGCTATTTTACATGACAACAAAATGTCATCTGCATTATCACCCATGCAGTACACGAGCATATTAACTTGCTCATTTTCTGGGTTATTAATTAACCCGCTTGCCTGCCTAAAACGTTCAAATCTCCTAATCCATTTTGGCCAATCACCTGGATTTGAAAAATTAAAAGGTTCTGGGGCTACACAATTATAATTTTGGGACATTATAAAGATTTACTTATAATATAATATAACTTACCAAAAAGTTTGCTTGATGTCAAGTTTCAAATTTTCTTCGAACAACAACTTTCTTTATGAATTCAGTTTACCGCTTCTAAGCTTGCTTGATGTCGAATTTCAAATTTTCTTCGAACAACGACCTTCTTTGTGAATTCAGTTTACTGCTTCTAAGCTTGCTTGATGTCGAATTTCAAATTTTCTTCGAACAACGACTTTCTTTATGAATTCAGTTTACCGCTTCTAAGCTTGCTTGATGTCGAATTTCAAATTTTCTTCGAACAACGACTTTCTTTATGAATTCAGTTTACCGCTTCTAAGCTTGCCTGATGTCGAATTTCAAATTTTCTTCGAACAACGACTTTCTTTATGAATTTAGTTTACCGCTTCTAAGCTTGCTTGATGTCGAATTTCAAATTTTCTTCGAACAACGACCTTCTTTATGAATTCAGTTTACCGCTGCCACCATGTGTTGTTATCCAAGACGAGGCAAGATTAACTAAGCATTAGTTTATTACCTATTATAATATTATATTATATTATCTATTTATATACAAGTCAAAAGAGATCACTAGCAGAGTATTATTCCTTTTGGTTTACAGAGCTCAACAATCTATGAGCCTAATACTCTGCACAAAGACCAAATCTAAACAACTATATAAGACATTTTGGGATACATAACACCAGGTTATAAGACCAAATCCTAATAAATAAATGAATACTGTATAACATTTTGGTAACAGCATTTTTACCATCATCAGACAAAAGTAAATTTCATTCAATACTTTTGTCTGATGATGGTAAAACGCTGTTACCGAAATGTCACACAGGATTTATATAGATTTGGTCTTATTACCTTGTAATTCTGATCTAGAATCCAAATTATGCTCTATTATGTAGGATGTATAAGACAAGAAAATAAGACCTAATCCAAATAATTTAATAGTGTGTGACATTTCAGCAACAGCATTTTCACCATCATCAGACAAAATTATAAATCTATAACATTTATTCTTTTGTGTCTGATGATGGTGACAATGCTGTTGCTGAAACGTCACACACTATTAAACTATTTGGATTAGGTTTTATTTTCTTGTCTTATAATCTATAATCCAAATTGTGCTTTATCATTTATGTAGGTTGTAAAATAATGAAAGACAATTTTGTATTGTTATTTTTTTTATTATCTTTTATACTATATTACATATTTATATTATCTAGAGAGAAAAAAAGTAACTAGTTTTACAGGTACAAGAAATGAAAATGAACAAGTTGAAAATATTATTCAAAAATAAAATTGATCTGTTAGGGAAAAAAAAATGCCAAAAAATTCCATACATACATACATAGATAGATAAAAATATAAGAAAAATTGTTCCATAAAATGAAAACATGATTTTTTTTTTTCAAAAAAATTATATGATGTAAACAATTTTTTATTTCACTATAAAAATAAAAAAAAATAAAAAATTGGTTCTAGAAATTAACCATAATATAAATAAAGGTAATAAATGCATATCTTCTATAGTTTCTAATCACACTTCTAATATAAATCAGTGATATACCCAACTCAATGAATATATTAAATCTTTCACGAAGCCATTTCTTTCTTTATCAATCTACTCTATCATTTATATCTATAGGAAAAGCTAATTAGTTGGAATAAATTTCATGAATAGGCAATAACTTTTGCTATAATTTTACAAATTTATATATTAACTTTTTTTTGGTGAAATGTATAAATGGATGGGAATTTTTCCTAAATTACAAAAAAAAAAAAGATTTACAAGAAATTTGATCCATATCATTTTTATCTACAATATAAAAATTGTGTATTAACAAAAATATATTAACTATCACAGAGATATTTATTTTTTCTATCAAAATGGACACATTTAATTATATTTGACCAAATATTCAGTATATTTTTTTATAGAGATACAGTTAAACCTGTCTATAGCGCCCCCTCCTCTTGGGAGTCACAAAAATAGGGTGCTATAGAGAGGGGGCGCTATAGACAAGTCACTTTTAATGTAAAATGTTTACATTTTAATGTTTAAAATTGGGGTCTATAGAGAGAAAGGCGCTATTTAGAGGGGGCGCTATAGTCAGGTTTAACTGTACTGTAAACATTTTTCTATAAATATTTGATTTAAGGATTTGATATATTAAACCTCTAACACAGAAGGATATATTATTTATAAGGCATAGGGAATAAGGCCTAAAAGGAATTACATGGGGAAATGTTTATATTAAAAATGCTAATAAGATCTTTACACAATATATAAAGGATTCTTATATAAAAATCTTATCATACTGGAAAATATACACTCATAGATAAAACTTAGGGAAGTTGAAAGTCTCCAATTATCTTTTTTTTTTGAAGGAGACAGAAGCGATTTTGTTCACACTTAGTTATCTTGTGTGTCTTTAATAAAGGTCACTGTTATATAAACACATGGTAATAAGACCAAATCCAAATAAATAGTGTATGACATTTTGGTAACAGCGTTGTTACCGAAACGTCAAACATTATAAATTTATTTGGATTTAGTCTTATTACCTTATATTTATAATCTATAATCCAAATTGTGCCTTATCATCTCTGTAATATCTTTCAGAGTTATTGTCTGAATCCCAATATACATGGTAAAAGGTACAACTTCCTTAAGTTTTGTCTACAAGCGTATTAATATGGAATATATCTTTAAAGTTGTGTAAATTGAAAACATAATGAAACAGTTCGGTTATGAAGGAATGTTCATATCAACTTACAATTTGATCTTTAAAAAAAAACTGTAAAAAAAAAAAAATAGGAGGTACATATCTAAATGCATGATTATTTTATATTTAAACAATATTGTTGCGATGATAACAATATAATCTAGTCCAAAAATATTTTTCACAATATATAATTTATTTTTTTTATACACAATATTAATCTTGAAAATTTTAATTAATAATTGATTTTGTAAGGAGCAATTTTATACATGGTTTATATATTTTAAAAAGCAATGGATTATAAAGAGTGAAAAAAATAAATTTGTACTCAAACTCAACTTCAGGTTTCTTCTATTTAAGTAGGAATAGGTGTGAAGCTCTCTTTAAGGATATTGTTCTGGGGGCAATTGGAAGGAAACAAATTCTAATATGCAAATAAGGATAATATGCAATGATTAAAAGCCAATCAGTGAGCTGTGTTAATTGTAATGATTTATAAGCCAAACTTGCATATGATTGTTAAGGTTATGTAACTAAAATGATGCAATATATTTTGAGTTAAAAGGCCGTCTAAATTATATAAAAAAGGGCGTACCTGGATCTTTTTTTTTTTTTTTCTAAATATACAATCATGGACAAAACTTAAGAAAGTTCCATATTTTGATGTCGCTAGTTGACTTTTTTTTTTTTTTTTTTGAAGGAGACAGGCAATGTTGTTTACCTTTGGTTATCTCATGTGTCTTCAATAAAGGTCACTGTAATATCTTTCAAGAGTTATTGTCTGAATCCTGATATACATGCTAAAAAGTACAACTTCCTTAAGTTTTGTCCATGAGGGTATTATGTATTTGACAATATATTTCGCAATAATTTTAAATATGATTAAACCCTGTAGGATGCAAAGCTCTCATTTCTTTAAGGACATTGTATTAAAGTTCCAGAAGAAAAAATAAATAGCAAGGTTCCAACTGATATGGGGATGTAAGAATAATATGCAAATATTATAAATTCAAATTTGCATAAGTTTATGCAACTATGTTAACTAATAATAATAGCATATTGTAAGAATTTGGAACATTAAAACTTTTTTCCTAAGGGAGACTTTTGTAATAAAAATTTTATCTCTAAGCTGACCTCCAATAAACGACCATTTCAAGGATAAGATAGTCAAGAAATATTATTATTCAAGGTCTATCTCTAATGGGAAGTTGTATTCTGTACATTTTTCGCTCTGAACAATAGATTCGTTGGTTTGTTTGTTTCAATTGGCACAAAAACTAAGTAGTGTATTAAATATAAAGCAGAAGGGTGACAAAAGCAAGAATCCAACAAATAAATAAAACATTTGATTAAAAAAATAATCCCTTGAATCAATATGGAGTAAAAATATCAGGTCTCCAGGGAAAAGTATCTTTAGTAGTAGTAATAACCCTGACTTTGCTGGTCCCAAGCCCGGATGAAAAAGGAGGAGGGGGAGCAGTAACAAGCTCGTTAAAAAACCTGGGTTCAGCTGGCCCAGCTGATAGTACCCTGTAAGGGCTCCTAATCCTGGGATACAGGATGAGCAGCATTTGTACTCCATGTTAGGAGCAGCTGCACATGGCGTCTGTTCCTCATGTCAGAGGCGGCCATTTCTTTTGGAGCTAAGTCGGCCTGCCACTGAGTAGTGCTCCCAGTCTTAATGACAAAGGCAGACGCATTCTACTTTACCCAGTCATGATGGTTGTCAAACAGACACCATCAAGGGTCACAACTTGATATCCTAATATGATTGAGTGTAGATAAGAAAGAAGAAGACCCTGCAGGCCCGGTATTTTTACTCAAACCATTTGATGGTTCTGTACTATCTTTGTTACCATCAACAGACTAACTCATCTAAGCTAGAGACTTGAGTTTCAGATATAACACTAAGAGTGCTTATTTGGAACATTTTTTTTGTATCATTTACTCTTTTGAATTTTATCAAAAAATTCAAATTGTACAGAGTATCACATAAGTAGTATATTATATTAATATTATGGCGAAGAAATATTCCATAATTTTATTTAATAATATTCAATGAAAATATTCAACAGATTATAAAAATCTATATTACTCTGTATTTGTAAAATCATCTTTAAAATATTTCTTTGCTTGCTTGTTCAAGATTCCCTAGCTGTAGATCGTTTGGCTGACCTGTTAATAATTGTCGACTCGTTGCTGTGACGTCATCAATAAATACTTTTACATTTTAGGATATTTCAAGGCTTGATTTCTACGCTACAATATAAAGAAAAAGAGAAATTGAATATAAAAAGCATCATGTGACAGATATAAAGAAATAATTAAGATATAGTAGAACCTACATGGGAAGACACTCCAACTAGAGGACACTTCTTTACAAATAATAATTTTGATCATGAAAATGATCATTTTTTACTATTTAGCTGTTCTTAACAACAGTCTTTGATTTCCAGACTTAAGTCTAGTCATCTACGGACAATGACTTTCCAGAATGGTTGCAAGGTTTTTCCACCATGTACTAAGTGCAATTCTCAACCTGCAACCCCAAAACACATTACTGACTCATCCAATGTCCAATGATGAGCTCTACTCATCCCCGGCAGACATCATCAAAAGTCTCAAGCTTTACAAGCTTGATACCTTAAAATGATTGAGTGGAGATAAGAAAGAAGACGCTGTTTTTAGGTATAATAATAGAGAACACCTCTCTTTAAAGAACATTTTATCTCTGAAACTAGGTGTTGTCCTTTACAGGAAGGTCCTTTTTCTCTAAACTGTACTTTCATTGCTATAAAGATGAAGTATAGAGCGCATCAATAAAAAAAAACAAATAGAGCTTTCATAATAAAAGTTGGATCATAACTACAAGGTAATTAGACCTAATCTAAATAAAAAGTGTTTTATTTCAGTAACAGCGTTGTTACCATCCTCAAACAATGTTACAGAAATGTCACACCCTCTTGTACATAATTCTTAGGATATTGTATTCAAGTGGTTAGATTGAAATCGCAGGAAATAAAAATCTAAAAAAATCCTCAAATATATATTTTTTAAAAATCTGTCCAAAACACAAAGATGTGCCAGGTAGAAGCTCCCAGTACAAGGAGGAGAAATCTAAATAAAGAAGTAAGTGCTCAAGGCTAGGTAGAAGGAGCCGGGAGGTTGGTTGACATATACCTGTCAGCTGTGAATGAAACTCTGTAAATAAGACTTGGTGAGCAAGTTTGTTCTTCAGAGTAGAATGAGCCAAGGAAGTTCATTCAAACAGGAACCTTTTTTTTTTTGCTTATTCCTAGTACACGTGGTACAGGCCATGATAATCATGGTAGAAGTAGACGACTGCTTTTACTGTAAGTGCACCACATGTCTACACATGTGAAAAGCAGTTCGACTTTGCACTTATAAATGTGCCAGAGACCCGTTTGGTTACTTGCACTCGCTGGTGGGGATGGACTTTTGCAAGAATCGGGGGCCATTGGAGCATTATTTTTTAAACATAAAAAAAGTGCCCAATGCGGGAATCGAACCCGGGTCGTAGCCATCCTTCCACCGACCCCCTAAAAAAGGAACCTACATTCTACTGATAGACATCGATTATAAAATATCTAGATGCAAAAATTTAAATGGCTTTAAGGAAGTGGAAAGTCTTTTATGTTGGCTGTTGTCTATTTTTTGAAGGAGACGGTCAATTTTGTTCACACTTGGTTAACTCATTGTGTCTTCAATAAATTACACAGTAATATCTTTCAGAGTTATTGTCTGAATCCTGATATACATATTAAAAGGTACAACTTCCTTAAGTTTTGTCCATGAGTGTATATACACTTGGTTATCTCGTGTCTTCAATAAATTTCACTGTAATATCTTTCAGAGTTATTGTCTGAATCCCGATATACATGCTGAAAGGTACAACTTCCTTAAGTTTTGTCTATGAGTGTATATACACTTGGTTATCTCGTGTGTCTTCAATAAATTTCACTGTAATATCTTTCAGAGTTATTGTCTGAATCCTGATATATATATGTTAAAAGGTACAACTTGTCTTGTCCATGAGTGATTTCAAATATCCATCTTATAAAAAATATACAGTAGGATTACTCTATTTAGCTGAGAAAAATATTTTCTGAAAGCTCTCTCGTTCATTATCAAAATATGATATCAATTTTTAAAAAAATCAATTGTATGTATTACAAATATCCAGATACATATGTCAATATATCTATATAGAAATATTTCTTAAATATATGCACATACATACATATTGAAAAATATATATATTTAAATTTTTTGTGTAATAGAGAGATAGGTTTTATATAAAAAATAATCTTTTCCATAAACAGTAGAACCTAATAAATAACTATGTAAATTTCTCCTAATATCCTATGTATAGTATATGTAAATGAGCATTGTATATATGTAAATATAACCTACATGTCGATGTTTAGTTAGTTAGTGTGATATTCCTGTCGAAGAGCTGATAAGTCCGAAATCTTGAGAAATAAAAAAAACCCTGGATTCTTTATCGATTTTATTAAATTAAGGAGGTTAGAAACAAAGATATATATAGGGTGGTCCATAAGACCCGAACCTATTTTATTTTAAAATTAAAAATTAAGAGTTTTCGAGACTTATGGGTCACCCTGTATAAATGCTGAGAAGAAATCTTTAAAATATATATATCCATTTTTATCCAAATCAGAAGATTCTAGGAATCTCTTGTGGTTTGTGTGAGATTGAACCCTGCCTTGGACTGATGAGGGGAGGTCTTCAAGTGGACATTTAGAATTTGTCAAAACTGATGTTGTAGCTTTGTCATCTACCAGTGTCTGCTAGTTCATAGATATGGCCAATAAAGAATGCACAGAATTTCTATTGATTTTAACAGAAGCATAGATACAAGATAATAAGACCGGGTTCAAATCACATTAATAGGTACCGCTCAGCAAGAGCAACCTAGTTCATGATAATTGAACAATGAATAATATGTGAAGGTTATTCACATATTAAGCAATTTTTAACGCGGGATTCAATCCCGGTTCATGACTGTCGGGAATCGAGCGTGTTACCCATTCGTCCACAGACTTGGTTGTAATATATATGTTACCGAAACGTCACACACTATTAATTTATTTGGATTAGGTCTTATTTTCTTGTATCTATAATCCAAAATTGTGCTTTATCATTTAACAGAAGCTGGGAATTTTTCCCATAATAATAATATTAAAGATATATTATAGGGAGAGAGAGAGAGACAAAAAAAAAAAAAGATGTGATGACCTGTTATAATATTAATTCTGACAGTGAGCTAAATATTTCGAAACAAAATATGATGTCAAGATAAAGATAAAAAAAATTGATAAAAAAATATATTTCTGGATAGAAAAAAACAAAACACCAAAAACATCATTTTATGATCAATAAGCTAAAAATTTAAAAAAAAAAAAAAGAGGGAAAAAAATTGTGAAAATTTTCAATAAACATTATTTTTTGAAAAAATATTGACTATGTTATACTTAAGTATAAAATATGAAATTATACAAAAAAAATTATAAACAAATTCTCTTTTAAATATATTATTTTTTTATTATATTAGAATTATTTTTATTATATATTAAACTTCTTTTTCCAAATTAGAAATTTTTAAAAATTAATATAAACAACACCAAAATAAAAAAAAATATATAAAATTACATTTTTTTAAATAAATGAACAAAAATAAAGTGAGATTAATTAAAGAGAGAGCTTTTATGAAAAAAAAAAAGAAGAAAAAAAATTAGAAATGCAATTAAAAAAAAAATGAAATAAAGTTTATATGAAGCATATATATATATAAACATATCTATATACACAAATATAATTTAAGTATATAATATCTAAATAAGTAGAAATAATAAGCTTTTTTTTTAATATAATTACAAAAGTGAAAAAAAAAAAAAAATTTTTTTACAAAATATATTCCTTCATTGAATATCGGTAGATATCTGGAATTTCTATTTCATAGACATTCAGCAGTGCCAGATTCAATATTAAATTTTTACATTCTATGAATTTGAAAAAAATAAAAGAAATGCCTTTAATAACAAAACAAAATTTTGAAACGATGTACTAGAGCGCCATCTGTTATCAAATTATAAAACCATTTTAGAGGCGTAATATTCTTTTTAAAATAAAATAATTTCTACTGTCCTTGCTGCGATGGAAAAATTAAACTGGCGAAACCGCTGGGAGGGTTCACCACTGATGATCCAGGCCCTCCCTTTAATTTTTCCATCGCAGCAAGGACAGTAGAAATTGTTTTATTTTAAAAAGAATATTACGCCTCTAAAATGGTTTTAAAATTTTGAAAATTTAATTATAATAAATATTAAAATGCCATCAACCAATTTTTTATACTTTTTTTTTTTGACACAAATTAGTATTTAAATTTTAAAAAATGTATAATATTAAATACAATGTATTTATTATTTAATAAAAGGGAAAAAAATTGCTCTAACAGAATCTTTTGATAAAAGATAATATGTTTCACCAATCAATTAACAATTTCAAACTTCTATTTCACAAGGTAATAAGGCCAAATCCAAATAAATAAATAGTGTGTGACGTTTCAGTAACAGCTTTATTACCATCTTCAGACAAAAGAATAAAAAAATCCATCCATCCATCATTCTTTTGTCTGATGATGGTGACAATGCTGTTGCCAAAACGTCACATCACTATTAAATTATTTGGATTAGGTCTTATTTTCTTGTATTATAATCTAGAATCCAAATTGTGCCGTATCAAACTTATATTTCATTGCCTGACTTGAATTGACCATAATCCAAACTACAATTTTAAGGGGCATTCCTTACAAACTTGACAGGTAAAGAGAGAAATTAGAACAATGAAAAATCATTCATAGTAAAAAATCGAGTTATCTTTGAAAGAACATAACCTAAAAAAACATGGCTAATTCCGGCCTTTCCTGAGGGTGATCTTCAATCAGAAACTGTCTTATATAAGAAAAAAAAAATCAATTTATATATTTAATAGCTATCTATTGATAAAATTTGTAATGCAATTTTTATGCCAATATGTTTCTTTTAACATATCACATCAAATATTATCTCTAATGACCTTACTGCAATGATCAAATTTATTGATTGATAGGGCTTAAGCCAAGCCTTCTCATTCAATAACTTTTATCATTGCAGTAAGATCTAGAGATAATATTGGATAATATTAAAAAGAAACACATTGGTGAAAAAATGTATCACAATTTTTTTTTAAATATTAATTTTAATTACAAAACTATTTTAGAGGCGTAATATTCTTTTTAAAATAAAACAATTTCTACTGTCATTACTGCAATGGAAAAATTAAAGGGAGGGTTCACCGCTGGGAGGGTTCACCACTGATGAGCCAGGCCCTCCCTTTAATTTTTCCATTGCAGTAAGGACAGTAGAAATTGTTTTATTTTAAAAAGAATATTACGCCTCTAAAATAGTTTTGTAATTTGATAACAGATGGCGCGCTAGTGCATCGTAATTAATTTTAATCATGGTGAAAACAGAAAAAGTACTGTTAAACCTTCTAATTATCATCATTTCAAAAGTACAACTTTTATAGACTTTTACAGAAATTGTTCATAAGGCTTTTTTTTTTTTAATTAACTCCTTTCATTATCAAAAAAAGGGAAGGAAGGAGCAACAGTGGAAAGTTCCCCCACAGTATAAAAGAGAGACAAACGTATATTTGCATATTATACAACAATATAAACTCTATCAAAAATATAAAATATATAATAAACATATATCTTATTTACATATCTCATGGAGAAGCTGAACAATGAGTATTAGCTACATTCTATTCACACACACATACACAAGAACTGTACACGAAACAAACTGGTGGTTTTTTTTTCAGGACGGTGATTTGATGGGACGGAGAATAAAGTTGAGGTCGTATGAGGTGTTCATGGCATAGTATACATTGGCTGAATTGGGCAACGCCATTTCTGACACACCATTACCTGTTAGATAGTTTTCAGGGGAAAATAGCACAAAAGTGAATTTGTACTTGGATCAGGTGGATAAATTGAGAAAAAAGGCATTGATTGTGCACGATCAGGAAATGCCCCTTTTTTTCTCAACTTAAATAGATATTTGTTAGAAAATAAAATAGAGAGACTGTATAAGAGTGAGAGTAAAAAAAAAAAATATATATATATATAAAGAGACAAGGGTCGCCTCTCCTGTCAAAATAGACAGGAGAGGCGACCCTTGTCTCTTTAGATCAATTTCCATATATATATATGTCATAATTTGTATATAACAAGATCACACCAAGATGCTCTGCGGTGAGGACCCGATTTGTACCTTCTGTAATTCAAAACTAAAAAATGAAATCACTCACTATATTTTTGATTGCTATGCTCTGAAAGAAGAAAGAAGAACCCTTATGCTCAAAACTGGGCAACTCTGTGCTTCACTTCCATCAATAATTGACAATATGACCCAGAATAAGTATATTGCTACGGCGTTTTATGGTTTCCACAAGTCCATATCTCAGAAGAAGGCCAAGTGACACTCACTCCTCACTTTCTTACTGCTACTCGTTTTGTGTTGTTTTTCTTGCTTCCCTCTTTCTCTTTCTTGTTTTTTTTTTTTCTTTTCTTCTGTATATATCGTTATTTCCTTTGTCTCACTGCTTTGTTCTTATTCATACCTCTGGTGAATCCTGTATAGGGTCAGTGACCCTGAATAAAGGCTTTTTGTTGTTGTTATTTGTTGTTGTATATAACAAGATGTAAACCCACCACAATATATATGCAATGTATGATCCAAAAGGTTTTAATAAAGGTTAGGCCTAGCGAACTGGAGAGAAACAACCATTACCAGGATTTCATTATCTAGGAAGTAAGGGTTATTACCCAGGGGAACCATAAAACTAGGTTCAAGGACCTTCTTCCTGGAGGATGGTAATCATGACAAAGACAATGGAGGCACCAATATCCAATCAGAGTTGAGTATGAATAGCTAACATCCAATCCACAGTCGCCACGTAGACGATTTCAACCATGAGAGCAATAGAGAGTTAACGAGGTAAATCTCGGACTCAAGTTAGTCAGTTGGGAGCTCGACATCACAAGAAGCAGGACGTGCTTAACCCCATCTCACCCAGGTAAAATCTTCAATCTCTCCGAGCATATCATAGTCAAAGTGCCCCATTAGTCTCTCAAAACCTTCTCTCCCTTAATCGCTAGGTCCCCTTTCAATCCCATCCAGTGTTCCTTCTCGTTATTTCCCCTGTGACAAACCTACCCCTTCGACCAGACGACTGTGCCATACAGTAAGTTAACAGGGACTTACAACAATCAACAAACCAAAAAGGGTCCAATCCAAACAACCAATCACCCCAAATACGAAAATATTATAAATATATTGTCATAACCAAAAATGTACATAGCTTGTAACTGTAAATAATACATCGGCAGCTTGGCGAATGTTATGTACCTAAGCTCCGATAGATGGCAGGCGCGCTAGGCGGCAAGTTTGTAAACAAGAGTCGCCATCTTGAGGGGTGTAGCCGAACGCCAGCCGTTTGGGTCTCTGACATTACTTCCTTAATTTACCATTATTTTTATCCATTTAACTTAGTTTACCTCTATTTCTTTTTATCCCTCAAACTTATTAACTATTTAAAATCATCTAATAAATTATTATTTTATTCTACCCAAACGTCACCTTCATTACTGTGACATCTGGTGGAGACAAGCTGGATCATCCCTTCGCTGCCCAAGCTATAAGAAGAAGTCGTAGAATCCAAGGATTAAACCCATTGGAATATTCTAAGATGCAACACGAAGGAAGAGAGACCCCACAGGGTGAGTACCACTTCAAACCTATAAGAAACCCTTCTATATTTTCGGGGGAACCGGGCCAAAGCTCGGAGAAATGGTTGAAAGAGTACCATCGTGTAGCTCGGTTCAACTGCTGGGACAGTTCCATGTACCTGGCGAATGTTTACTTCTTCCTCTCAGGAACGGCCAAAGTCTGGTTCGAGAATGTAGAGGAACAAATAACCTCATGGGAACTTTTTGAGACAATGTTGTCTCAGGCCTTTGGACATCACGCCAGCGAAAAAGACAAGGTTTTAGAAAAACTAAAAGCCAGGGCCCAAGGAAAGGGAGAGTCTAGTGAGGCGTATATTCAAGACGTCCTCTATTTATGTCGGCAAATTAACCCCAACATGAATGAAAACGAGAAAGTTGCTCATTTAGTCAAGGGGGTCTCTGAGGAAATTTACAGGGCAATTGTCACCTTTGAAATTGCCACCACCGAGGAGTTTATAAGGTGGTGTCAAAAAATCGAATTATCTCAAAAGAAGCGTGTGAACACGCAGATAGTTTTTGATAGACTGCCGAATGCTGCCGCCATCAACCCAGCAGAATCGGAATCTATGGAGGACCTCATTAGACGTATCGTCCGAGAAGAAATCCACCATGCATTGAATCCCGAGCCAGCCACTCTCAAACCATCTTCCCTGGATCTAATTATCCGAGAGGAAGTTGAAAGGAACCTGTCTGCAATTTCGCAGCCCGTTCAAAGGTCAATGCCACGACAGCAGTACTCTAACCGACCCCAAATATTCAAACAGACGCCACGACAGCAGTTCCTGAACCAAAGACCACCGGTACCCAACCAGACATCACCACAGAGAAGAACTGATGAATGGAGGACACACGAAAACGTTCCAATATGTTTCCATTGCGGTCGCCCGGGACATGTAGCCTGATATTGCCGGGACAGAAGACGTGTTTTCGAGGAAGCCAGGGTAAGAAGGCCGACCTACTCTAATAATTAAAATACCTGGTTCAATCAAAATGCCGAAGAAGTTGAGTTTGTAGATCGCCGCTTTCGAAACCCGTCGCCCTATCCTGGCCGTGGAAGATCCCCCTCAAGACGAAACGCAACGCCGTCGCCCTCTCGCCGATCCAGTCAATCTCCTCGCCGCCTAAGCCAGGGAAACTAAGAAGAGCGACCGAGACTGGAGGTAAGGCCGCTGATGATAGTAGAAATCCTCCCCCTATTATAACTGCGAACATGAAACGGAACTACGTTGTTATCACCATAAATGGACAGAATGTTGAGGCCTTAGTCGATTCTGGAGCCGATTATTCCGTAATCTCGGAAAGTTTTCGCCGATATTTGAAAATTCCGTTCTTTGCAGAAAAAGGGCCTGTACTGAGAGTCGCCAATAGGAAACACATCGAAACTCTGGGACGATGCAACTTAAAAGTGTCAATTGAAGAACTTGAGATTTATTTTACTTTTGTTGTCTTCTCTGAATGTAGCCATCACATAATACTTGGTCTTGATTTCTTTCGAGCCACAAGTGCAGTGATTGATTGCGGAAGAGGTGAAATACATTTGAAGGAAAGTGTGAACGACGGCCTAGAAGAAGATCTGCCTACACATGCGTTAGAAGACTGTTTTGTTCCAGCTCGCTCAATTAAGAAAATCACGGTTATTAACGAAGATATTCGAGGTGGAAAAGATCTAATGATAGAAGGAAGCAAAGATCTCATCTTAAAAAAAGAATTGGTCATACCATCATCCATAATTAACTTCCATCACGGCAGAGGGGAGATATGGGTTACCAATGGGACTTCTCAGAATCAAATAATCCCAGCTGGTATGCTTGTAGGATACTTGAGGAAAATTGGAAGTAGCGGAATCTACAGTGTTGACACTGCTGAAGACGAGAAATTTCAATCAAACATTAAGAATGAAGATAGACGCCAACAAATCTTATCTCTGGTAGACGAGAGATTAAACGAAGAACAAAAGTCAATGATTGCAGAATGTTTAGAAAAGTACTCGGAGGTTTTTGATTTTGATAGAAAATCATTCAGTACAACCTCCAATGTGAAACATAAAATTGACACTTCAGACAGCCGTCCTATTAAGCAACGACCATACCGGGTGTCTCCTGTCGAAAGACGAGCTATACAAAGTGAAGTCGATAAAATGATAAAGATGGGAATTGTACAACCGTCCGAAAGTCCTTGGTCGTCCCCAGTAGTTTTGGTTAAAAAGAAAGATGGGTCCTGGAGATTTTGCGTATAGACTACCGAAAGCTTAACAAGGTCACCAAAAAGGATGTGTATCCTTTACCTAGAAATGATGATGTTTTGGATAGCTTAACAGGAGCTAAATTCTTTTCCAGCATAGATCTACGTACAGGATACTGGCAGATAGAAATCGACGAGGAAGATCGGGAGAAGACAGCTTTCATCACCCCTGATGGCTTATATGAGTTCCGGGTGATGCCCTTCGGTTTATGCAACGCACCGGCAACATTCGAAAGAATGATGGACAAGCTACTAGCAGGATTGAAATGGACAATTTGTCTTTGTTATTTAGACGATATAATTGTTTATGCTACATCCTTTAAAGAACATATTGAACGCCTAGGGAAAGTTCTCAGATGCATCCAGCAAGCAGGCTTGTGTATTAATCATGAGAAGTGCCGTTTTGGGTCAAGAGAAATCAAAGTGTTAGGACATCTGGTTACAGAAAGTGGCATTTGCCCTGATCCCGACAAAATCGAAGCAATTACAAATTTCCCAACTCCAAAAACAACAACTGAAGTAAGAAGCTTCATAGGGTTGTGTTCATATTACAGGCGATTTGTGAAAGATTTTGCAAATAAAGCAAAGCCGTTGCACGACCTCCTGAGGAATAACGTGAAGTTCTTTTGGTCTAACGAACAAGAACAATCTTTCCAAATATTAAAATCAGCCCTAACTACCGATCCTGTGCTTGGCCATTTTAAAGAAGATGCTGAGACACTTGTACATACCGATGCGAGTGGATATGGCGTCGGAGCAGTGTTGACCCAACTGGTAGAAGGAAAAGAAAAGCCCATCGCCTATGCATCAAGAACACTTAACGCCGCAGAAAGAAATTATTCCACGACGGAGAGGGAATGCCTAGCTGTAGTTTGGGCAATTTACAAGTTCAGACCATATTTGTTTGGAAAACACTTCACCGTCGTCTCCGACCATCATTCCCTGTGTTGGCTAGCTAATGTAAAGGATCCATCGGGAAGGCTAGCCAGATGGGCATTGCGACTTCAAGAGTTCGACATATCTATTGTGTATAAGAATGGTAAAAGACACCAAGATGCGGATTGCCTCTCAAGAAGTCCTCTCCCCCAATCCAATGAAGACAACATACCAGAATTGTCTTCAATTACCGACATAAGAAAAGAGCAAAGAAGCGATGTCCAGACCAAAAAAATAATTCAGGAAATTGATTCCAAAAGTGAAAGTGGATACAAAATAATCGACGGCATCCTCTACCGCAAAAACTACGATCCCATGGGCAAACCTTGGCTCTTAGTAGTGCCCAAACAAATGAGGGTTGACATTTTGAGGGAAGCCCACGATGCACCAATGGCGGGACACCTGGGATTTGCAAAAACATACGACCGCGTTAGAAGAAAATATTTCTAGCCCGGCTTGCATAGATCTGTGCGACACTATGTGGCACATTGTCGAGAATGTCAACGGCGAAAAGGTTCTACCGAACGTCCACCAGGGCAACTTGTACCAATTCCACCAGTTGCACGACCTTTTCAGAAAATAGGGATAGATTTGTTAGGAAGATTCCCTACCTCGAACGATGGCAATAAATGGACCGTGGTCGCGACAGACTATCTAACAAGGTATGCTATGACCAAAGCCATACCAAATGGAAGTTCTAAAGAAGTTGCAAAATTTATAGTAGAAGACGTGATCCTCAAACATGGAGCCCCCAGAGAATTGATTTCAGACCGAGGTTGAACGTTTATATCTCACACAATACGGGAAATTAACAACCTCTGTGGAACCGCACATCGCTTTACTTCTGCCTACCACCCCCAGACAAATGGCCTGACCGAGAGACTCAACAAGACACTTGGTGACATGCTGTCTATGTATGTTGATGTAGACCAAAGAAACTGGGACTCAATTCTCCCTTACGTAACTTTTGCCTATAACACCGCCAAACAGGAAACCACTGGGTTTAGCCCTTTCTATCTTGTGCATGGACGCGATGTCGAGACCCCATTGGACACCATCCTGACATATAGAGAGGAAGCCAATCTGGAAGACTACGTGGAGTGTTTGGTCACAAATGCCGAGGACGCACGCCAGCTGGCCCGTTTGAACATCTTAAAGGCGCAAGAAAAAGACAAATCTCGATACGACAAAAGCCACAGACCTGTCCAGTATCGCGCGGGAGACCTTGTGTGGGTGTACACACCTGTGTGCAAACAAGGACTGTCGGAGAAGCTACTTAAAAGATACTTCGGCCCCTATAAAGTTGTGAGACAACTGTCTGAAGTAACTTATGAAGTAGAGGCCTTGGAGAGGAGACCCCGACAGCGGAATATCAAAGACATCGTCCACGTCCTGCGGATGAAACCATACAGAAGCCCAGAAGAACAAACATAGGACTGATCACATAGTGTAGAATTTATTTTTCAAAGCAGCGGGTCGCTGCTTATTTTTGAAAAGGGGAGTAATGTCATAACCAATAATGTACATAGCTTGTAACTGTAAATAATACATCGGCAGCTTGGCGAATGTTATGTACCTAAGCTCCGATAGATGGCGGGCGCGCTAGGCGCAAGTTTGTAAACAAGAGTCGCCATCTTGAGGGGTGTAGCCGAACGCCAGCCGTTTGGGTCTCTGACATTACTTCCTTAATTTACCATTATTTTTATCCATTTAACTTAGTTTACCTCTATTTCTTTTTATCCCTCAAACTTATTAACTATTTAAAGTCATCTAATAAATTATTATTTTATTCTACCCAAACGTCACCTTCATTACTGTGACAATATATATTTGTGAAGCAGTCGTGGTAATTGTGCGGTAAGGACACACAGGAGACAGGATCCAGAAACCCAAAACCAATGGAGAGTAGATCAAGAGGGAGATAAAAGGTAGGAGGACCACCCTGGGAACAACTGGGGTCAAGACCACCTCTGTGCGGACTGTCCCTTCATCTTCACATCCAACTACTTCTTAGCTGCTTTGAGTAAAATAAATTATCCCCAGGGGGAAGGAGAGTGAAAAGGCTGACATCTGGTGCCCCAGGGGTTCTTTTGACCTGGTTATTTTATCTTTCCTTTCCTTATACTCCCATACAGGCCATTTTATTTATATATTTCTAATTATAATGACATATATATTTTTATATACAAAATAAAGTTTCGGGAGGATGATATTCAGGTGCCAAAAGAGACACCTCTCCTTTTAATTATGCATCAATTATCATCACTAATAAAGTTTGTTTTATAAGGGTGATGCATAGTGCACCGTTCTGATGGGTAATTAAAGGGAGAGGTGCCTCTTTGGGTACTTATATATTTATGTATACATTACGTTATATGTAGACATGTGGTGTACTTACAGTACAAGCTGTCACAACCCTCTAGCCACCATGTTATCATGGCCTGGTACTACATGTGTAGACATGTGGTGTACTTACAGTACAAGCTGTCACAACCCTCTACCCACCATGTTATCATGGCCTGGTACTACATGTGTAGACATGTGGTGTACTTACAGTACAAGCTGTCACAACCCTCTACCCACCATGTTATCATGGCCTGGTACTACATGTATAGACATGTGGTGTACTTACAGTACAAGCTGTCACAACCCTCTAGCCACCATGTTATCATGGCCTGGTACTACATGTGTAGACATGTGGTGTACTTACAGTACAAGCTGTCACAACCCTCTACCCACCATGATTATCATAGCCTGGTACTATATGTGTAGACATGTGGTGTACTTACAGTATAAGCTGTCACAACCCTCTACCCACCATGTTATCATGGCCTGGTACTACATGTGTAGACATGTGGTGTACTTACAGTATAAGCTGTCACAACCCTCTACCCACCATGTTATCATGGCCTGGTACTACATGTGTAGACATGTGGTGTACTTACAGTATAAGCTGTCACAACCCTCTACCCACCATGTTATCATGGCCTGGTACTACATGTGTAGACATGTGGTGTACTTACAGTACAAGCTGTCACAACCCTCTACCCACCATGGTTATCATGGCCTAATACTACATGTATAGACATGTGCACACAGTACAAGCTGTCACAACCCTCTACCCACTATCATAGCCTGGTACTACATGTGTAGACATGTACACACAGTACAAGCTGTCACAACCCACCATCATAGCCTGGTACTACATGTGTAGACATGTACACACAGTACAAGCTGTCACAACCCACCATCATAGCCTGGTACTACATGTGTAGACATGTACACACAGTACAAGCTGTCACAACCCACCATCATAGCCTGGTACTACATGTGTAGACATGTACACACAGTACAAGCTGTCACAACCCACCATCATAGCCTGGTACTACATGTATAGACATGTACACACAGTACAAGCTGTCACAACCCACCATCATAGCCTGGTACTACATGTGTAGACATGTACACACAGTACAAGCTGTCACAACCCACCATCATAGCCTGGTACTACATGTATAGACATGTACACACAGTACAAGCTGTCACAACCCACCATCATAGCCTGGTACTACATGTGTAGACATGTACTCACAGTACAAGCTGTCACAACCCACCATCATAGCCTGGTACTACATGTATAGACATGTACTCACAGTACAAGCTGTCACAACCCACCATCATAGCCTGGTACTACATGTATAGACATGTACTCACAGTACAAGCTGTCACAACCCACCATCATAGCCTGGTACTACATGTATAGACATGTACACACAGTACAAGCTGTCACAACCCACCATCATAGCCTGGTACTACATGTGTAGACACATACTCACAGTACAAGCTGTCACAACCCACCATCATAGCCTGGTACTACATGTATAGACATGTACTCACAGTACAAGCTGTCACAACCCTCTACCCACCATGGTTATCATAGCCTGGTACTACATGTGTAGACATGTACTCACAGTACAAGCTGTCACAACCCTCTACCCACCATGGTTATCATAGCCTGGTACTACATGTATAGACATGTACTCACAGTACAAGCTGTCACAACCCTCTACCCACCATGGTTATCATGGCCTGGTACTACATGTGTAGACATGTGGTGTACTTACAGTACAAGCTGTCACAACCCTCTACCCACCATGGTTATCATGGCCTAATACTACAAGTATAGACATGTACACACAGTACAAGCTGTCACCAAGAAGCACACAGACAGTACCTACCTCCATCAGGCAGTAACTGGGCCAGGCTGTAGTCATCAGGGTTACCCACCAGCCCATGTTTCATCATGGCGTTGTACTTCACCTCCCTGGTCCTCTCCCGGTTGCTCAGCTGCCACAGAGTGGGTTATCCACCAGTCACACAAGGTAGCGTATAGCCATGGTTACATATAGGGACACAATGGTATAACACACATCTTCCTCTACACGGCCCTAGAATAGCTCCAGGCTTTTGATTCAGATACCATTGATGTAATGTTGACTCCTGTATTTTTTCCTGTATGAAACATACAGAGGAAGATGTGTGTTATATCATTGTCTCTCTATTATTGTCTCTCATTTGATAAGGCACAATTTGGATTATCTATCTATATATATATAAAAATTAATGTATGTGTGTGTGTCTGTCCTTTATGCCTGACCAAACCCCTCATTGGAACGCCATGAAACTTTGGGAAGTTATTTAGTATAGTACTGGGAAGGTTTCTGAAAAATAATTTCTTGAATATCTTGAATATCCTTAGAGTTATATGCAGATTTGTAGATTTAACTCGAAAGCAGCGCTCCCATTGCGACGATGATAACAAGTTTTTTTATCTATAAGTTTTATTATCACTAAGTTTATTATCTTAAAGATTATTTATCAAAAGTAAGATTTTCTACCTATTAATTGCACACAAGTCAAAGTTAGTTTTATCATTTATCTACAAGATATATATTGGGAGAATAGATAAAAAGATGATTTTGTAATGTAGAAAATTAGGAAAGACAAAATTCAGGGTGACACTGCAATTTATTTGAGACAAGAATATTGATACAATTCCAAGGCAAGATACTATTCCTTTAACTTCCAATTACCGAGGGAACCAATTAATATTGATTTTATTCAACTTATCGAGTATTTTTCAAGGGACCGGGAAAAAATGTTCACTTTATCGAGAGATTCAAATTTTTTGTCTCTTTTATCCTGCCAATTATATTTATAATCCAAATTTCATCTTCACCTACAACCTATATTAAAGTTTTGCAAAAAAGGTATGGCTATATCACAAACCAATTTTAAAAAAATATATTTTCTAGAAATATGCAAATAGGCGATGATTTGTATATATTTTAATAAAATCGCATACATATATAAAAGTATTGGATTGAAAACTAATCTATCCCCATGAGGAGAATGACAGAAAGTGACTGAAACGTCGAGAAGTAAATAAAAAATTACAAGATAACAAGAAAATAAGACCTAATTGAATTGGATTAGGTCTTGTATCTATAATCCAAATTTGTGCTTTATCATAAATAAAAAATTGATTGATATAGCTTTTTATCCTGTATTAAGTTTGTTAGTGAACAAACAGCAGCAGTGAGTCCAGTTACCATGATGGACTTGTAGAGATTGAGTCCCTCAGTTGGATGCCGAGTAGATCCTGGTTCCTCCAGACTGACCCGGATGATGTAGAAGTCCGGTTGTTGGGGTCCCCCACTGGAGGCAGAGTCCACAGATGGAGGCTGGAACACTCTTTGGTTGGTATATACATAACACATGTATACATATGCTTGAAAATAGAGCAATCCATAAATAATATATCTACTTATATATTTGCCTTATTCTGTCTGTTTGTCTGTATGTCTGAAGCTCACGGATAGAATGCGCGCCCATTGGCTGCCAGCGAACACGTGGCCTCCCTGCCCCCCTCTAGACAACCCTGTTATCAGCTGTGTGATACATCCACCTGTCTATACAGACCACCCTGTCAATAGCGACCACCCAAGACAACGTTTTTAAAATATATTCGCACTCGGGTAAACCCCGGGCGTTGCCCGGGCCTTTCGTCTAGTATTTTTTAAATGCTAATTTTCGATTATAAAGTTTTAAATGTTATAGCTGTTGTACATACTCGTGAATTGATACGCGAGCATCTCAAATCAACCTTGCTCCCCGAAGAAGTTTGGCGAGTTGCCACACGAAATATTGGAAATAAAACTTTATAATCCAAAATAGGAATTTTTAAATAATGTATACATACAAAGGGGGATCAATAAATAAGGTGAATTATCTTATTTCTTAAAAATTAAAAAAGCAAAAATAATTTAAACCACAGAATATTAAAATATAACATCGAGAGACTATTTAAGGTGTTCTGTTCTTTTTTTCCCACGCGCGGCGCGAGACTTATAAATAAACTAAAATGGAAGCTCCCTTGAAGGATTGCACCACGCTTGAACAACGTGCAGTTATTCGTTTCTTGAATGCAGAAGGTATTCAAACATCTCAAATATGCCAAAGAATGAAAAATATCTATGGTGAGTCTTGTTTGTCTCAAAATAACATTTATAAATGGGTTAACGAGTTCAAAAATGGACGAATTATATGTTCCTCAGGTCTCAACGTTCGGCCGGTAAAGTTTTGTCCTAAGTCCTAGTAAAGTCCTCATTTTTAATATCGTTCTTATTTTTTTTAAATAAATTATAATTCACCTTATTTATTGATCTCACCTTGTATATAACACACATACATAACACATATAATTGAGTCCTTTACCAGTGGTAAAGTGTCCTCTTACCGGAGAGCATCTAAATAGTAAAAATTGAAATTTTGGCGATGAAAACTATCTTTTGTGGACTGTATTTCCAGGCTTAAAACTACCTATATAAGACTACTTTTTTTTCCAGGATGGTGTCAAGACACAATGTACCATCTACAGGACCAAAGAGGCCTCACCAGACCATCTCTTGGAATGTATGGAAGCCTCAAGACAGGACCTGTATTCCAACCCTGCCAAGATTGTAAATTTGATCCATGAATTCAGTCTCCATGACCTTGTATAAATTATACATAATGGGACAATATGATAAAGCACAATTTAGATTAAGGATTATAGCTACAAGAAAATAAGACCTAATCCAGATAAATTAATAGTGTGCGACATATCGGTAACAGCATTGTTACAATCTTCAGATTAAAGTGCTGAATGAAGAAAAATATCACAGCATGTTTTAAATAGTTACTGGGGGTCGGTGGAAGGCTGGTTAAACCGTTTGGTTTACGACCACTACGACCCGGGTTCGAACCCGGATTGGACACTTTTTTCTGTTAAAAAAAAAAATGCTCCAATGGCCCCCCGATTCTTGCAAAAGTCCAACCCCACCAGCGAGTGCAAGTAACCAAACGGGGCTCTGGCACATTTGTAAGTGCAAAGTCGAACTGCTTTCACATGTATAGACATGTGGTGCGCTTACAGTAAAAAAGCAGTCACTAACTACCCTACCCACCATGATTATCATGGCCTGTACCACGTGTACTAGGGATAAGCAAAAAAAAAAAAAAAAAACTGTTATCAATTACCATCTGAAGATGTAACAATGCTGTTAATGAAATGTCACACACTATTATTAATTTATCTGGATTAGGTCTTATATCCTTGTAGCTATAATCAAAATTGTGCTTTATCATATTATCACATTGTATAGTTATACAAGATCATGGAGACTAAATATATGGATCAAATTCACAATCTTGGTTGGGTTGGAATACAGGTCCTGTCTTGAGACTCCCATACATTCCAAGAGGTGGTCTGTAACAATGGGATAATAAAACAAGACAACAAAAAAAACTTAGTTCATTTTTTATACCGAGATCTCTTGAGGAGGGTCATTGAATTTTTCATAGTATCAATTCCTAATTATACAATGGGATAAATGCTTCAATGGCCCCTGATTCTTGCAAAAGTCCAACCCCACCAGCGAGTGCAAGTAACCAAATGGGGCTCTGGCATATTTGTAAGTGCAAAGTCGAACTGCTTTTCACATGTGTAGACATGTAGTGCACTTACAGTAAAAGCAGTCGCCTACTTTTACCCACCATGATTATCATGGCCCGTACCACGTGTACTAGGGATAAGCAACAAAATATATATATTTAAAATACAATATAACGCGGCTGATGATTGTAAAACGAAAACAATGCGATTTACATTAAAAGTGATCTGTCTATAGCACATCTTTTCTATAGCACCCTATTTTGGTGAGTCCCAAGCGGGGGCGCTATGGAGAGGTTTAACTGTATATTATTTATTTGGATGTTGTTGTTTCTTATCCCCTTTTGCAAAGACTACACAAATTCCATGAGTTTAATAGTAAAAAGAGTATTTTGGTGATGAAAACTGTATTTTAAAATATATATATAATGGGATAATTTTTAAAATCCATTGTAGAGAGTGGCTCTCTATAGGAAGAGTGTCCTTTCATAGAGGCTTAATGCATTACGAAGGATTTGTACTTTTATGACCCATTTATCCCATGTTCCCCACCATGGCAGCCAGTATCCACCCTACGTGGATTTCTTTACAAATAGATACAACACTAAGGCAAGGTTCTACCTTGGGAGCATCCGTGGTATCAATGATATCATAGAACTGGCTGTTATTGGTGGAGGAGGACCCAGTAGATGTGGTGGAGCTGGTGGAGTCACACTTCCTATGGCCATTCCTAGACATCATCACATTCACATTATTCTATGGCCAGAGACAGGAGGGGAATTTTGAACTTACCCCATAGGTTTATGGGGGCTTGCTGACACTTTCTTCTCTGGAGCAGGCTCAATCTGACAGGAGAGGTCGTAGCTGCCATAGACAATCCATGAATTGTAATTGATAGGAACTTATTATTATGTGGTACAATAGGTTGGGTTGGTGGAAGGCTGGTTAAACCGTTTGGTTTTTGACCACTACGA
Organism: Cordylochernes scorpioides; assembly: GCA_030710605.1. Classification (NCBI taxonomy): domain Eukaryota; kingdom Metazoa; phylum Arthropoda; class Arachnida; order Pseudoscorpiones; family Chernetidae; genus Cordylochernes; species Cordylochernes scorpioides. The sequence goes on from CP092874.1 coordinate 23,561,414, forward strand.
CCCGGGTTCGATTCCCGCATTGGACATTTTTTTCTGTTTAAAAAAAAAAAAAAAATGCTCCAATGGCCCCCAATTCTTGCAAAAGTCCAACCCCACCAGCGAGTGCAAGTAACCAAAAGGGGCTCTGGCACATTTGTAAGTGCAAAGTCGAACTGCTTTTCACATGTGTAGACATGTGGTGCGCTTACAATAAAAACAGTCGTTAACTACCCACTATGAAGATTCATGGCTTTGAGATAAGAAAGAAGAAGAAGATAGGCTGGAATATTACACAGAGTAACAATGGCTATAGATGAGCGCTTGGGTTTGAAAAGGATCTCTAATATACAATAATTATTGGTCTTTTATTCACATATATACTAAGTTTGTTTTGTATCCTTACTGTTAATAACACTGGTCTACACTGAAAAAATAAATGTTTTTGATAACGCATCAGTTTCTGACTTAATTTTGAGGTGCTGATCACAAATATAATGTTAGTTTTAATGTATCTCATCAATTTTGCATCTGTGCATCATATTAAACTTTCTATTATAATAGAAATTATAAATAATATGAATAATTAAAAGGTTACAAATTCATCCTTCATACAAAGTTTAAAAAGTCATTTTAATAACACAATATATAGATTGATAAGGCACAATTTGGATTATCTATATATATAAAAATGAATGTTTGTATGTTTGTTGGTCTGTCTGTATGCATGGTATACAAATTCGCAGTAGTTCACACTAGTTCAGACCAAAATTTCCATACATAGGTAAAAAATAACGGGGATGACGATAGGCTATTTTAAAAAAATATATAAATCAATTATTAAAACTATATATTCAAATTATTCTACTTAGCTCACGAGCAGCGCCCTCTAGAACACTCAGGCGGGCGACGGCGGCGCGCGACGATTGGCTGCCGGCGCAGCACGTGACTTCCCTGCCCCCCCCCCCCCCCGCCAAGTAAATGAGATCTCCAGGCTGCCGGCCCGTTGAGCTCACGAGCAGCGCCCTCTAGAACGCGTGACGATTTTGACGGCGCGGGGGCAGAGTGACCTCGCGGGTGCCCTCCGGGAACTACGTCCATCTTCCATATGTAATATACATTTAATCGTGTAAACCCGGGCGTTGCCCGGGTCATTCGTCTACAAATTCGCAGTAGTTCACTAATTCAAACCAAAATTTCCATACATAGGTAAAAGAATACTGGGAAGACGATAGGCTATTTTAAAAATTTTGCTGTATCATGTTTGATTATCAGATACAAAATTATATCGGGAAAAATTCCAAAAAGCAGAGACCACGGGCGAAACAGGGTACATTTAATAGGGTTAAACCCGGGCGTTGCCCGGGTCATTCGGCTAGTAGATTATAAACACAAGGTAATAAGACCAAATCCAAATAAAAAATAGTGTGACCCTTCGGTAACAACGCTGTTACCGAAACGTCACACACTATTTTTTTATTTGGATTTGGTCTTATTACCTTGTGTTTACAATATATAGATTATTGTTTAAAGACCTCTAAGGTAACAGCAGTAGTACGGTACATTCAGTACATTAGGTCTGTAGATGGTAACAATGCTGTAACACCAAAATGTAATATATTATTTATTTATATTTGGATGTTATTGTTTCTTATCCCCCTTGTGAAAAGACTACACAAATTACATGAGTCCAGAAAGAGTTGTTTAATAGTAAAAAGAGTATTTTGGTGATTAAAACTGTCTTTTGTAGAGTGAGGTGTCCTCTAGTGTCAATGTAATGCTGCAGCGCCGTTCTCCCTCTCATCCGAAAGTTGTTCTTCATCATCGGCCGGCCGCCGGACCTGCAGTCCTGAATCTAGTGTCAATGTCCTCTCATGGAGGTTCTGCTTTATGTATAAAAATGTTTCCTTTGATATGAACTTATCTCATTCCAATCTCATCTTCAATTCTGAAATGTTAAGAACAGATAAATTGGAACTACAGAAGAACAACCTCCAACACTCCCGCTAGAGGACTCTTATCTATAAAGAACTGTGATAAAGCAAAATTTGGATTATAGATACAAGAAAATAAGACCTAATCGAAATAAATTAATAGTGTGGGACGTTTCGGTAACAACATTGTTATCATCATCAGACAAAAGAATAAATGTTTTCTTTTATTTCATTTATTCTTTTGCCTGATGATGGTAAAAATGCTGTTACGGAAACATCACACACTATTAAATTATTTGGATTAGGTCTTATTACCTTGTATCTATAAAGAAGTTTTCATTACCAAAACTATTTAGCCAAAATTTCTGGTAGGAAGATACCTCTCTCTCTCTCTCTCTTCTCTCTCTCTCTCTCTCTCCTTAAAAGATAATTTTGAATCTGAAACTAGGTGATGTCCTTTTAAGAGAGGTTTTACTGTAGTACAAAAAAATATATATAAAAAAACTTGATCAGATCTTCCTTGATATTGTGTGGCAGATTATTTATTATTCTATGAAAATATTTTTTTAATTTGATATTTGTATTTTGATACATCGTGATACTCCTGTGGAAGGACTGACAGGTCCGAAAGCTAGAGAATAAAAAATTTGAGCAAGAAACTTAGCCCTGGAGACTTTATTTTCTTTATAATTTTGATACTCTGTAAAATGTTCTCAATGCCTCTCTGCTACTTCATAAATTTTAATTTGGTTCTACATTAAATAAATCATTTTTGTTTGCTCCTGATGAGGACAAAAGATTTTTGTCGAAACGTCGAGATAATAAAAAGATTTATACAATATAATATAATGCGGCTTGTGATTGTAAAACGACATTTGAAATACTATCCCGCATGTGTTTCTTTTCAAAGAAAATTCAAAATTTATTTCAAGGAGAAATAACGATTATTTCTAACCTTTTGGATGAGGTATGAAAGGGTGAATTGTGAAGAGTAATGATAAAGGTTAGAAATAATCGTTATTTCTCCTTGAAATAAATTTTGAATTTTCTTTGAAAAGAAACAATGCGGGATAGTATTTCAAATGTCGTTTTATAAAAAGATTTATACTGGTCGAAGTATCTGCAGAATTCTGGGGTTTGTCTTTCCTAATTTGCTACATTACAATATAAAATCCAACTCTACTACAAATGTATATTACAGTCACTGTGTACACAATAAGATAGGAGGACTTACTAATGATTATCATCGTAGAGAGGCAGGGAGTGGAACCAAGCCTGGAACGGCAGGTCCGGAGCGATGGAGTAATTGTTAGCCGCCCCTTGGAGCAGCTTCAGCTGGGCCAACAGCTCGAATTCCTTGCGTCGCTTGTCAAAGTTGAGCAAGCCGTTAGGTAATCTGTCTGGCACAGCTGCATCCAGCATGGTCAGGTCTGTGAGGAAGGTGCCGAGGTAGGGGACCGTGCCCTCCATCCTGGTTGACCCCTGGAACACATACTCTGGCTGTAACTTTATTGTTGGGCTGAGTTTCTGAGTTGTTTTTTTAATGCTTTAAACAAATTTGTTAAACAACATTTTTAAAAATTATCCCTAGTACACGTGGTACAGGCCATGATAATCATGGTGGGTAGTTAGCGACTGCTTTTACTGTAAGCGCACCACATGTCTACACATGTGAAAAGCAGTTCGACTTTGCACTTACAAATATGCCAGAGCCCCGTTTAGTTACTTGCACTCGCTGGTGGGGTTGGACTTTTGCAAGAATCGGGGGCCATTGGAGTATTTTTTTTTTTTTAAACAGAAAAAAGTGTCCAATGCAGGAATCGAACCCGGGTCGTAGTGGTTGAAAACTAAACGGTTTAACCAGCCTTCCACCGACCCCCAGTTTTGCTAATAAACAAACCTATACCAAATGTTTCCTTTTTGATC
>CP092874.1:23565349-23578078 GCA_030710605.1 Cordylochernes scorpioides
ATCAACATCTTTTTCCAATCCATTTGTTGTTGTTGCTTATTCCTCAAGTCATTTAAACAATCTCCATTAGGTCCCATTGTCTCAGCTTTTCTATTATAGTCCTGGAGCCACAATACAATATGTTGTGTGTTGTTGTTGCTTATTCCTCAAGTTGCTTAGATGAACTCCATTAGGTCCCATTGTCTCAGCTTTTCTATTATAGTCCTGGGGTTTTCCCAGAGCTCTTTCTAGACATCATGGAGAAGGAAAGAGGGGTGCTGTTGGTGTGAAGTACTACTCAGTGTTACTTTGCTTCTTTTGGCCTCCTGACATGGAGCCGCTCCTATGGAGAACAGACTTTAATTGATACCTTCCTACATTAGCCGGGTGTGTAACACAACCTTTATGCCTAGGGTGGCCCTACCAGGAGTTAAACTCCCGACGTCCTGCGCTACCTGTTTACACCCTCCCGCCACTTTGAGGCTGTAGGATAGGATTTTCCAATCCATTTGCTCTCATTATGTATCCGAAGTAGATCAATATTTGATAAGGCACAATTTGGATTATAGATTATAAACACAAGGTAATAAGACCAAATCCAAATAAATAAATAGTGTGTGACGTTTCTGTAACAGCTACTTTTGTACTTTTGTCTGAAGATGGTAACAACGCTGTTACCGAAATGGCACACACTATTTATTCATTTGGATTTGGTCTTATTACCTTGTGTTTATAGATCAATCTTTGTGTACATATTTAAGATTCTAGGGAAATCTACCAGGATTAATTTCATTAAGATTGAAACATTCATTCTTTTATCTCTCCATGTGAGTAGCTTTCTACAGGTCTTCATTTTAAAAGCTTCAATAAATGTAAAGAAGATAGTGAACAAAAGTGAAATGATGTATAGGGATCATGGATAAATTAGAAAAATGGCATCTCCTGGTCATGTAACTGAAAGTTGTTAATGGCCATTTGCTGTAAAAAATAAAAACTAACATTTGATTTGTGATAAAGCACAATTTGGATTATAGATTATATAAAAACAAGAAAATAAGACCTAATCCAAATATAGTGTGTGACGTTTCGGCAACAGCATTTTTACCATCATCAGACAAAAAAATGAATAACTTCTTTGGTCCTCACTCGATGCATAAAGCACAATTTGGATTATAGATTATATAAAAACAAGAAAATAAGACCTAATCCAAATATAGTGTGTGACGTTTCGGCAACAGCATTTTTACCATCATCAGACAAAAGAATGAATAACTTCTTTGGTCCTCACTCGATGCATAAAGCACAATTTGGATTATAGATTATATAAAAACAAGAAAATAAGACCTAATCCAAATATAGTGTGTGACGTTTCGGCAACAGCATTTTTACCATCATCAGACAAAAAAATGAATAACTTCTTTGGTCCTCACTCGATGCATAAAGCACAATTTGGATTATAGATTATATAGATACAAGAAAATAAGATCTAATCCAAATAATATAATAGTGTGTGACGGAACGTCAACAGCATTGTTACCATCATCAAACAAAAGAATAAAATGTCTGATGATGGTAAAAATTCTGTTGCCAAAATGTCACACACTATATTTGGATTAGGTCTTATTCCTTGTAGCTATAATCTATAATCCAAATTGTACTTTATGCATCGAGTGAGGACCTAAGAAGTTATTCATTCTTTTGTATGATGATGGTAAAAATGCTGTTGCCGAAATGTCGCACACTATTAAATTATTTGGATTAGGTCTTATTTTCTTGTATCTAATCATTGATTCCTTTTAAAAATTACTCCAGAAATTTTGCCAATATTCTACAACATTTTTTAAAAAATCAACAATTTTCAGTTCCTATTCAATTCCAACAAATGGTGCAAGCCATCAACTTTCAGTAGCACAATGAGCAGATGCCTTTTTTTTTCTTAATAGTACAATCTGTTGGTATCATATCTCTACAGCATTATTTAAAAACCTCTTCTAGATTCAAGAAATGCTGTTACCAAAACGTTACAGACTATTAATGTATTTGGATTACGTCCTCTTGTATCTATAATCCAAATTGTGCTCTAGTTTCCAAGATCAGATTGTCACTATTAAAAAAGGGGGGAATGGGTTACTGAGGTACAACAATGATGTTGAACATTAACAACAACATGACATAAGTGATAAGGTACAATTTGGATTATAGATTATAAACACAAGGTAATAAGACCAAATCCAAATAGTGTGTGACGTTTCAGTAGCAGTGTTGTTACCATCTTCAGACAAAAGTACTGAATGAGAAATTTTACCACATGCTTTTAAAAAAGCATGCTGTGGAAAAATTTCTCATTCAGTACTTTTGTCTGAAGATGGTAACAACGCTGAAACGTCACACACTATTTATTTATTTGGATTTGGTCTTATTACCTTGTGTTTAACATGACATAAGTATACACCAACCAAATAACTTACTTGGGCATTTGCTGCCAGAGTTTCCGTAGTCGGAAGATAGGGTTGGACTGAAGGGCTGCAGTGATAGCTTTGAGAGAGGAGAAGTTTTTCAGGAACCTCAGCTCCTGGGAAACAACACAACTTCCTCTCTTATACCTCAGGATTTGTACAATACATTCTACAGATGGGAATACATCTAGATTGACACTCAATCACTTAATGTATCATTAGAGCAGTGTGCTCCCTCATTTTTTTTTTTTGCTTATCCTTACTACACGTGGTACAGACCATGATAATCATGGTGGGTAGAAGTAGACGACTGCTTTTACTGTAAGTGCACCACATGTCTACACATGTGAAAAGCAGTTTGACTTTGCACTTACTGTGCTCCCTCATAAACTGACTAACAATGTAACAAAATGCGAGTAAATTTTCACATTTGAACCTTTTACATTATGACATTTTGAAGCTCCTCAGTTGCCTGATCTTATCTAGAAAATCTAGCACTTAAAACTCATGGGCAAAACTTAAGAAAGTTGTACTTTTTAGTATGTATATTGGGATTGAGACAATAACTCTGAAAGATATTACAGTGACCTTTATTGAAGACAACCAAGATAACTAAGTGGGAACAACCTCTGTCTCCTTCAATAAAATAAATGACAAGCTACATCAAAGACTATCCACTTTCTTTTTAAGTTTTGTTCATGAGTGCATAGAGTAAAACCTCTCTGTAAAGGACAACACTTAATTGCAGAGCAAAAGTGTCCTTTATGAAGAGGTGTCCTCTTACTGGAGAGTTTTTAAATAGTAAAAATGGTCATTTTGACAATGATAACTATCCTTTGTAGAGAGATGTCTTCTAGCCTGAGTGTCCTCTCATGGAATATGTTGTATTGTATATGGATAATAGAGTATTGCCCCAGAGCCCCTCAGAGAAATTTAATAAAAGGTAATAAGACCAATTTCAAAATAAATAGTGAATGACATTTCGGCAACAATGCTGTTACCATCATCAGAAAAAAGAATAACATCAGTCTTTTGTGTGACGGTGGTATAAATGCTGTTACTGAAACTTCACACATTATTTACTTATTTGGATTTGGTCTTATTACCTTTTAATAGAGAAATTTGAAGTTATATCTAAACCAAAATACTAAACTTGCGACCTCTAAAAACGTCAAACCAAACTGCTAAACTTGCCTCTATAATGTCAAAAGAGATAAGCAAGGGAGAACCAATAAGCGGGCGAATAAATAACTCAACTCAAAATTGACTACAATAAAACCTCTCTATAAAGGACACCTAGTTGCGAGCAAAATTGTCCTTAATAAAGAGGTGTCCTTTTACTGGAGAGTTGCTAAATAGTAAAAATGTTCATTTTGACAATGAAAACTGTCCTTTGTAGAGAGGTGTCCTCTTGCCGGAGTGTCCTCTCATGGAGGTTGTTCTACTGTATTGTTTAAAGATGTTTCACATATACAGCAGAGTTGATGTGTAAGAAGAGGAGAGGTGATTGACACCAACCTGCGCGACATTGATCCACTTAATGAGAGCTAAGGTGCGCTGATGAGAAGGCAGCTGAGAGAGGAGGACAGTCAACACGCGCAGGGAGACTGCGTTGAACTGGCGCACAGTGGCGGCAACAGAGGGAGCTGCCAACCTGTCGCGCGACCACACCGCGCCTAAACACTGATGAGGCACCACTCTCCTGAACAATTCCTGTCCACACACACATCAACAGAATGGTATAAATAAACTAGCATCTTTATAATTGAATTAAAAAATATATAAATATTTGCAGAGTTTCTTTTATAATACAATATAATGCAGCCTGTGATTGTAAAACGACATTTGAAAACCATCCCGCATGTGTTTCTTTTCAACGAAAAATCAAAATTTATTTCAAGGAGAAATAATGATTATTTCTAACCTTTGGGATGAGGTATGAAAGGGCAAATTGTGAAGGGTAATGATAAACGAAAAAATAAAAGTGTCCAGAGAATTTATAATACAATATAATATAATGCGGCCTGTGATTGTAAAACGACATTTGAAAACCATCCCGCATGTGTTTCTTTTCAACGAAAACGATAAATTACTTCATGTATTATTTACAAACGGAAAAATATGTCCAGGGTAGCCTAGTGGACATGGCATCTGCCCGGTAAGCGGAATACTGTAGGTTCAATTCCCATCCCTGGACACTTTTATTTTTTCGTTTATCATTACTCTTCACAATTCACCCTTTCATACCTCATCCCAAAGGTTAGAAATAATCGTTATTTCTCTTTGAAATAAATTTTGATTTTCCTTTTGTAGTGTATTTGCATATCGAATTATGGATATGCAAATATCCTGTTTTGCATACTAGTTTTTATAGAATTGTGTATATAAATAGAGACAGTTTTAAGCTACGTCAGTCAGTCACTTTATGTAATAAAGAAGATTACAGGAGTCCGTCTTTGCCTTAGCCTCGACACCTCACACTTGGTTACCTCCCACCTTCAAGGATAGAACAAACCTCTTTTGAGTCAGTCCAAGTCCGCAATTCTTAAAAAATGTAGGGGTCAAAGGCTAATCGTAAAAAAAATTAGGCAGCATTTAGAGCCTAAGAAGAGGATAATACCTCAAAGGTGCTTGTTCTTGAAACGAACACAGAGGGAAAACGAATCTGTTTCCGAATACCTGAGAGAATTGAAGCACCTGGCCTCTAACTGTGCTTTTGGGGAGATGTTAGAAATGATGCTACGGGATAGATTTGTAGCAGGCTTAACATCAGAATCCCTTCAAAAGAGGCTCTTGCAAGAGGGTGATGAGGTGAAATTAGAAAGGGTATTTGCCCTGGAAGTCTCATACGAGTTGGCAGAGAAAGATGCCAAAGAGCTGCATGAAAGAGAAGTAGCGAGAGTAACCTCATATATTGAGAGAAACAGAAAATCGAAGTACTCTCCTACGAAGAAAACCTTCACGTCTTCGACCAAAGAAAAGACTTGCTACCAGTGCGGCATGAAAAATTCCCACCTAGCACCAGCATGCCCACACAAGTCAAAGGCTTGTTATAAGTGCAAAAAGATTGGGCATTTAAGTAAAGTATGCAAAGCGGCAAAGGATGCACTGAAAAATAGATATGTGCAAGAACAGATACTGTCCCTCAAGGGTGAAACGGAGGCTAAAGTTACGCTCACTTTAGACGGAAATGTATTAAAGTGTGTAGTGGATACTGGAAGTCCGGTAACATTGATGCCGAAGACCATCTTCAAGAAATTCTGGAAAGTAAAATTATTTCCTACTTCGAAGAATCTAAAAACCTTGTGCAATAATCCTATCAAGTTAGTAGGAGAAAGGGACGTTTTTGTTGAAGAAGCCGGAAAGAAACTTAGATCTAGTACGCACTAGTATGCAAAACAGGATATTTGCATATCCATAATTCGATATGCAAATACACTACACCTTTGAAAAGAGTTTCTTTTATTCAGTAATTGGGAGGCAAGCTTTCGCGCAGGCATGCTTCATCAGGCCACTGGCTCCACAAAGGCGTGAAACATGCATACAATAGAGATTCACATAAATACATTTTTCAAAAAAATCAAATATACTCCTTATGTTAATTTTGACTTTAAATATTGTATATCTAGATGAGATTTGTGTAGTACTTTAGTGGAGCTTAAATCTCTTGAATCTCCTCTAATTGCCATTAAATATCAATAATAATAAGTTAAAGAGAAATAATCACACCACAATTTGGAAAAGGAACCCAGACAACCAGAGAGAGAGAGAAAGACGAGCCCGGCACAGCCGGGCTGCCGTTCGTGTCGCACACAATCCCCAACTAACTCTGCCTTTGCTGGTCCCAAAGCCGGGATGAAAAAGGAGGAGGGGGAGCAGAAACAAGCTCTCTAAAAAAACCTGGGCTCAGCTGGCCCGGCTGATAGTACCCTGTAAGGGCTCCTGATCCAGGGATACAGGATGAGCAGCGTTTGTACTCCATGTTAGGAGCGGCTGTGCACATGGCGTCTGTTTCTCATGTCAGAGGCGGCCATTTCTTTTGGAGCTAAGTCTGCCTGTCACTGAGTAGTGCTCCCATTCTTAATGACAAAGGTAGGCGCATTCTATTTCCCCTAGTCATGATGGTTATCAAGCTTCACAAGCTTGATACCTTAGTATGATTGAGTGGAGATAAGAAAGAAGAAGAAGACAATCCCCATCTGTCCTAAAAGTCCCGAGATTTTAACTGACGGACCCCAAGGGTCGCCCCTTGGAATGTCGCTGGTATCTTAAGTGACCCTCCCATCTCTCTTTGAGCTGTCTGTAGGTGTTGGCTTTATTATTCCTGGAAGAGTATATATTATGACATATATTAAGACAACACTCCCTATTTGCTATAGAAGAAGGAACCCAAGTCAGGGAGAAAGGGAGAAGAGCTTCTTTATATAAGACAACAATTGTATAAGCTTTCAGGCAAGACGCCTTTCTATGGGTACAGAATGACATTGGGGATCGGTGGAAGGATGGTCTAAACCGTTGGTATTCGACCACTATGACCCGGGTTCAATTCCCGCTGTTGGTGCTTGAATCCTCACAGTATTAGTTTGGAATTCCGTGCAGCTCTTTATCCTTTGGTTTTAGATGTTGACGATCTTTTGGCAGAGTTTAATTCGGACTGTATGTTTTCACCTCGACCTGCGGATTGACCACTGAGAGATTATCCTTATCTAATTGCGATGTAGTAACAAGAGAATCACCACACAGCCTCACTGATTTTAGCTGACACACTGCCTTTATTGAATCAATCACTCATTTTATATACATACATATTTACATAATTAAAAGAAAGAAAGAAAAATTTGCATGATTATAAATCAATGCAGCCTAGCAAGTTATTTACGTAACTAGGCGCAAACACCCGCATTAGGCACTTTTTTCTGATAAAAAAAAAATGCTCCAATGGCCCCTGATTCTTGCAAAAGTCCAACCCCACTAGCGAGTGCAAGTAATCAAACGGGGCCATGGCACATTTGTAAGTGCAAAGTCGAACTGCTTTTCACATGTGATGTACTTACAGTAAAAGCAGTCGCCTACTTCTACCCACCATGATTATCATGGCCTGTACCATGTGTACTAGGGATAAGCCAAAAAAAGAATGACACTAGTATCAAGACAAAAATGAGGACATACCAAAGCTATCCCATTCTCAGTGACAAAGAAAAAAAAATTCTTTCCACACTTTGTGAACCTAATGTTGTGAGGAACCAGTTGCCTCATCTGACCATATTCCTCAGTACATTGGCACAGATCACTCAGATTTCTATACCAACCAAAGTGTACACAGTAATAGACACCTCTTATTAACAGAAGTTGGCTAAATTTTTTGACAGTGAAGATAGGAAAAAAAACTGTTTGGCTAAATTGAAACAAGGGAGATATACAGAGTGAGTTTAGGAAGATCTTTAGGGACTAAAGGAGAAAGGAGCACTCACGGAATCCAGCCAAGTGAGCTGCCGGGCAAAGAAGTCCTCAGGGATCTCCAGGAAGTTGAGGGAGGGGGTCGGCATGGATATCCGTAGGTTCTGGGTGAGGAAAGCCACCAGGTCCATCTCACTGCATTCCCCTGGGGACAGCACAATGACATACATGTCTTCATGTTTAACTCTGGGAAACAGTTGTTGTTGTTGATTCTTATCCCCTTGTGTAAAGATTACATCAATTCTCCATGAGTTCATGCTCCACTTCTGGTGTGGTTGTTGTTGTTTCTTATCCCCTTGTGTAAAGATTACACAAATTCCTCTCAATATTATGGATGTGTATGTCTGTAATAATTTTCATTGATTACGTATAATCAATAACTTCCCATCTGGTTGTTTTTGTTGTTTTTTATCTCCTTGTGTAAAGATTACACAAATCCCATGAGTCCATGCTCCTCCAGCTATTTTATGAAAGCAGTGGCCTCTCCCAAAGGTCCTGTTTAGTGCATATAATAAAGCCAAAAATGTGTTCTGGAGCTGCAGGTGCCAAGCTACATTTTGGGAAAGTGGGGTAGATTTTGTTATCTTCAATGGCTTGAGATGGCCTGTTCTAAATCTTGTTAGTGTTGTTTGATGCTGTCTATTTCTGAGGTTCAAGGGTTGTCATACTGAACACAAGTACATCAATTCAAAAATTAATTGGAAAAATTAACAATTTTAAAAATTATTATTATAAAGGTGAGATTTCAAGCTAGAACGCTTTTGATATTGTTTAGACAATAGAAAAATTGTTTGTATACAACGCTAGAGAACAATGTTGTTACCAAAACGTCACATGCTATTAATTTATTTGGATTAGGTCTTATTTTCTTGTATCAGTTATCTTTAATCCAAAATGTGCTTTATCATAGTTGGACTTTATATTGGGGATAATGTTCTAGGAAGACATGTGGTCTTTTGTTTCTCATTTAAGAAGACTAAATGAATTCCATATTGGTGTGTGTGGAGGTTGAGCCAGTTTAACCGAATGAGAAGAACAAGGAAAGAAGGAAGTGTAGACTCACTGGAGCTGTAGGAGCTAGAGTTGAGCAGTTCCAGCCTTTGCCTGGCCTTGTGCAGCAGGCTGGAGTTGGGCTGGAACTTGTGGGCAAAGTCCACCAGCCGGGAGAGAAGCTCCGGAGTCTTGAAGTCCTCCTCCAGGTACATGTCCAACCACACCAGCAGGATCTGTATCAGGGTCCTGCAGCACGGACAACCAACAATCATCACCTAAGTGTGTTTCTTTTCAACGAAAAATCAAAATTTATTTCAAAATAAAATTATTTTTCCGTTTACCATTACTCTTGACAATTCACCCTTTTATACCTCATCCCTAGGGTTGAAAATGGTCGTTATTTCTACTTGGAATAAATTTTGATTTTTCATTGAAAAGAAACAGATGCAGAATAATTTTCAAATGTCGTTTTACAATCACAAGCAGCATTATATTATATTGTATTATAAATCACCTAAGTGTTTGTACAATCATTTTACAAAAATTGAAATAGTACAAATGTAATATTGTACTGTGATAAGGTGCATAAATTAAGAAAAAGGCTTCTTCTTATCGAGCAACTGAAAGTTGCTGATGGCTTGCGCCATCTATTAATAAAAAATTGAAATGTTGGGGAACCACAAGAGATGGGCTTGTGAACTAATGTTGGCTGGGAGATAACTCCTACAGTCTGAATGACAACCTACTTCATATCGGAGTGGAGAGAGAGAGAGTTACCATAAAATATTATATAGAGAAAAGAGAAGATAGAAATCATTATATAATAATAAAACCTCCCTGTAAAGGACACCACCTAATTGCAGAACCAAAGAATCCTTTAGGGAGAGGTGTCCTCTTACTGGAGAATAAAAATTGTGATTTTTTTTTTTGGTGATGAAAACTATCCCTTGTTGAGTGATGTTCACTAGAGAGAGTTCTCCCTCTCATAGGAATTGTACAACTGCATATATATATATATATTATATTTTTAAATAAAAAAAGATGGGATTTCTGATGTTTTGGATCATATTGGTGATTATGCCATGGTGGTGCAGTCGTGGCTAAAATCTTGAAATAAAAATAATAAAAATAGTTTTGATCAGAGATTGTTTTAATTGAGCTAAAGTAATATATAAGAACATAATTTGATTAAAGTACTGCCTGGCTTAAGGCGTAAGAATAAAAAAAATGAAAAGCGTATTTACATAATGTACAAATGTTTTGGGTCGGCCAATCGGGGAAGAACAACAATGTGATTTTATATGGTAAGCGTGACCTCTGGCGGTCGATTAAAACAGAGTATTTATTTCTATGAAATTATAACTTTAAATAAAATAACATTTTAACATATAACATTTTTAAATAAAATATTTCAATATAACATATATATACAGTTAAACCTGTCTATAGCGCCCCTCTAAATAGTGCCTCCCTCTCTATAGCGCCTGATTTTAAATACGTAGTACGATGCGATTTACATTAAAAGTGACCTGTCTATAGCACCCTATTTTGGTGAGTCTCAAGAGGGGCTGCTATAGACAGGTTTAACTGTGTATATATATGTATGAAAGATTTGATATGGAGAAATTCCTGAGATGAATCTCAGGGCAATATGACTAAATGTCTGAGGAAAAATGCTGATACTGAAACATTATACAAATATCAATTATTCAAATGTATGTCTTTCTGTAGGTCTTGTAATAAATTATAACCACAAAAATTATAGGTTATCATCAAATGTAAATTAATGGGATAATAAGTGTTTTTAAAGTTGATTTTGTTATGCATGCCGTAATGACATGAGTGTGTGCAGATAAGCACTTTTTTTAAAGTTTTTATTTCTCTACTTGAGATTGATAAGCAAGTAGATAAGATCATCGTAGCTTGAAAGTTCACTCACAAAAATATACGCATTTTCAATTTTGTATGTTGATTTTTGAATACAATAGAACCTCCATGAGAGGACACTCACTCTAGAAGACACATCTATATAAAGGACAGTTTTCATTTGCAAAATTGCCATTTTTACCTTTTTGCAACTCTCCAGTAAGAGGACACATTTATCTAAAGGACACTTTGGTTCTGCAATTAGGTATCCTTTACAGGGAGGTTACTACTGTATATACCAAAAACAACAAAAAGTTTTTATCAAGATCTTTTTGTCTTATACAGATTCTCCAAGAAGAAATGTAGGGTACATGTAGGAATAACAGTAATAGTACCAGTAATCAGCAATGTAATTTACAATGTATCAAATAGGGGGAAAGAAGAAAGGAAGAGCTTGGTATAAACTAATACATAAGCAGTCGAGAATGAGCAGTTCTTTTTTTAAAACGCCAACCTTTTTCATGGTACAACAACACAAATATGTTGATATATATAATGTATTAAATAGGTAGGTGTTCAGCCAACTGAAATATTGGTAAATAAATATTTTTTGTGCTTCAATATATATATAATAGAACCTCCCTGTAAAGGACACCTTATTACAGAGCCAAAGTGTCCTTAGAGAGAGGTGTCCTCTAATTGGAGAGTTGCTAAATAGTTAAAATGGTAAATTTGGCGATGAAAACTGTCCTTTGTAGAGAGAGAGGTGTTCTTTAGTGCGAGTGTCCTCTCATGGAGGTTGTTTTACTGTATCTATATAGAAGTAGATGGAAAGAGAGAGCTAGGTGAGGGCTACTTACGCGCAATGCTTCTCCTTGACAGACTTGGGCATGTCCCTGAAGTAGGACTTGGAAGAGAGCATCTTGTACCTGGGGGACAGTCAGTTTATACATACTGTTATGAGTATCAGCGTTGCAAGAAGAACAGTTATAACCTCAGTTAACAGATGGCATTTTGGCCTATTTCTGGTCGGAGACTAGTTCTTCTTCTTCTTTCTTATTTTCACTCAATCACACTAAGGTATCAAGCTTGTAAAGCTTGAGACTTTTGATGGTGTCTGCCGGGGAAGAGTAGAGCTAATCAATGGATGAGTCAATACAGTCGATAATATGTCTTGGGGTTGCAGGCTGAGAATTGCACTTAGTACATAGTGGGAAGACCCTGCAACCATTCTGGAAAGTCATTGTCCGTAGATGACCAGACTTTAAGTCTGGAAATCAAAGACTGTTGTTCTCGGAGACTAGTTTGGGTATGGCTGTAATCCTGTTTCCTAGGGTTTATAATTGTAAATACCTCTTTATATTGGCTCTGTATCAATTAAATTACTGTAAATACATGTTGACTTATATTTGAGTTCTAGCGTAACATGAATGAAAGTTTACAATAAATGGTTAGTTAGTAGAAGACTTGTTTCCGGTTACTGTTGTTACTTCCTCTCCAACATCACAGTAGCTACTGGTAAGTCTCTCGTGTCCCCCCCACCAGCGGTAAGGTCGAGAGATACTGCCAGAGGTAAACGAGATCCATGTGAGTAGTGGTTCTCAGAGGGGCTATTGGCTGTCTGCAAAGTAGGGCTTCAGAGGTAAAGCAACCAAGCCAGAGTAGGTGATCTACGGTAGAAGAAGCATTGTCATTGCGAAGAACCAGAGAGAGGAAACACATGACAATACACTCATGGATGGACAAAACTTAAGGAAGTTGTACCTTTTAGCATGTATATCGGGATTCAGACGATAAGTTTATGATGTCGTCGCAAAGTTCAACGACCCAAAAGTTCTAGTCCTAGAGGCTTCCCGAATAATTAAGGTATTTGAGGCCAAAAGTGCATTAAAACCCAAACTTATATGCTCCTTATACAATCATGGACAAAACTTAAGGCAGTTGTAACTTTTAGCATTTATATCGGGATTGAGACAAT
>CP092874.1:23578178-23600758 GCA_030710605.1 Cordylochernes scorpioides
TATTTATAATTACTAGATATTAAAAAGAAATATTTCTCCATTGTGTTCTTCGACTTTTTGGCTTTACATTAAAGAGCTACAACAAAATGATAAGGTACAATTTGGATCATGTTGTTGTAGTTTCTTATCCCCTTTTGTAAAGTTTACACAAATTCAACGAGTTCATGCTCCTTGAGCACAATTTGGATCATAGATGTTAAAAACATAAGACTTAACCCTAAATGAATAAAATGTTTGAGTTATGGCAACAGCATTATCACCTTCATACAAAAGAGGGTAACATCGCTGTCACCAAAACGTCATACACATAGTTTATTAATTTGGTCTTGTTATAACTTATAAGTGACATATCTTTTTTTTTGCTTATCCCTAGTACACGTGGTACAGGCCATGATAATCATGGTGGGTAGTTAGCGACTGCTTTTACTGTAAGCGCACCACATGTCTACACATGTGAAAAGCAGTTCGACTTTGCATTTACTAATGCCAGAGCCCTGTTTGGTTACTTGCACTCGCTGGTGGGGTTGGACTTTTGCAAGAATCGGGGGCCATTGGAGCATTTTTTTTTCTTTAAACAGAAAAAAGTGTCCAATGCGGGAATCGAACCCGGGTCCTAGTGGTCGAAAACCAAACGGTTTAACCAGCCTTCCACCGACCCCCTTGACATATCTTGAGTGTGTAAAGCTGTTGTTTTGGGTCCATTTCAATTTTCTGCAGCCATTGCTGGACATGAATGGGTAAATGGGTAGGTGTTAGTTCCACACCAGGACAATTGTTACATGTCCTGTAGGTTCTTTTGCAACATGAAAAAAATTGAAAATTCAAAAATATTTTTTGACACACTTAGTCAATTGATACAAAAAAAAAAATGAGAATTACAAAAATTAATGTGCAATATGGATGTATTATCATTCCTTTGTAATGTTTCATTCTGAAGCTCTACATGTAAAGAATCCCTTTAAATAAAGTCTCTAACAATAACTATTTACCCCCTATTCTAGAGTATTTTGATTTCAGTATACCATTAGACTATATACACCAATAGCTGTTTCACTATACCATATTTTATTTGCATATTCCATATTTTTACATAATGGAATAAAATGGGAGAAAACCTGACAAGAGCAGTAGAGTCAGACAATCACCCACCTCCTTGTTGTTGGCCATCTGTTTCTGGAAGATCTTCTGAAGCTGCCTGTCGTTCTCCCCGATGATGGCTGCAAATTTAGCTGTTCCTTCCTGGACATCCCAGAGATGCAATCTGAACAAGGTGTCGTTGATATGGTTAGGATTGTAAACTCATCTCATGAAATAGGGTGTAGTAGTGCAGCTTTCCTTGATCATGGCACCATGATCCACTTTAGTTAAAAGTCTGACTTTGCCTGTAATTTGAAGCTGTCACTAACATGGTAGCAGACACCTTTGCTGCCGACTCTAAAATGACTACAGATGCAGCTCCTCTGTATCCCTGGAAAGAAACCCTTGCTGAGGTCTATCAACTGGGTCAGTTGAACTCAGGATTTTTAAAGAGGTCTTTCTCCTCTTTGTTGCTGTTGGTCTGCGACTGCTTATTCGTCAGAGTTATTCTGCTTCGTTTCGCAGCTGACTTTCCTATCTGAAGGTTGTTCCCTTATCCGCCACCCGGAGATGGGCTTTATAGCAGTGAGCTCTGCTGAAGAGAGATTGTAAAGTGACGATGGTCACCCCCACTAAGGTATATTAACCTCCATGAGAGGACACTCGCACTAGAGGAAATCCTCTCTACAAAAGGACAGTTTTCATTGTCAAAATTACCTTTATTGCTATTTAGAAACTCACCTGTAAGAGGACACCTCTCTACAAAGGACAGTTTTCATTGCCAAAATTACCATTTTTACTATTTAGAAACTCTTTGGTAAGAGGGCACCTCTCTACAAAGGACAGTTTTCATTGCCAAAATTACCATTTTTACTATTTAAAAACTCTTTGGTAAGAGGACACCTCTCTACAAAGGACAGTTTTCATTGCCAAAATTACCATTTTTACTATTTAGAAACTCACCTGTAAGAGGAAATCCTCTCTACAAAGGACAGTTTTCATTGCCAAAATTACAATTTTTACTATTTAGAAACTCTTTGGTAAGAGAACACCTCTCTACAAAGGACTATTTTCATTGCCAAAATAACCAGTTTTTCTATTCAGCAACTTTCTGATAAGAGGACATCTCTCCCTAAAGGACACTTTAGTTCTGTGATTAGGTGTTGTTCTTTACAAGATTTACTGTATTGTTCATTAACAAAATGTTAAGCAGTATTTCAAGATTCTGTGGAAGTTCGTTATAACAGCCACCATTTATTTTAAAAACTTTTGAAGAATTTATAACCAAGATTTCAAGTATTTCAAGAATAGTTAATTTACAGTACAAGAGGTTGTCTGATCAAGTTTACCTTAAGTAGAAGTTCCCGGCAGGCCTTGAGGTTGTTGTCCTCTGAGAAGATCCTGGCAAGTTCGGAGAACACCTCCACCTTCTCCCTGACACCAACAGCACATTCATCAGCGAGCTGATAGCATTAACTATCCTATTACATTTCTAGTCCAATCTCCCATCAAAGATACATACTGTGACAAAAAAAAAATAAGAAGCTAATCTTTGTTTGTTTCACAGCTATATATTTTTTGGTTGTTGTTTATTATCACCTCATACAAGGATTACACAAATTCTGTGAAGTTTATTTTTAAGTAAAAAATGCCATGATCCTGCTGTATGATGATAAACAGCGGCCTCTCCCAAAGGTCCTGTTTAGTATATCTAATACAAGCCAAAATGTGTTCTGGAACTGCAGGTGCCACATTTTGGGCAAGAGGGGTAGATGCAGCATGCAAATCAACATGAGAAAAAGCTTTATTCATGATAGCCATGATACCTCTAATTTTATACAATTTGTTAAAATAGTTGTTGTTGTTAGCATCTGTCAAGATACCTTCTTGTTGACACTATGGACAAATATTCTACAAATTGATCTTTTAGTAACCATCATTCGCAGATCATCTAGCGATCTTCTGGTAAACACAAGGTAATAAGAACAAATCCAAATAAATAAATAATGTGTGATGTTTCGGTAACAGGGTTGTTTCCATCTTCAGACAAAAGTACTAAATGAAGATGATAACAATGCTGTTACCGAAACATCACACACTATTCATTTGGATTTTGTCTTATTACCTTGTGTTTATAGATCAATCTTTGTTTACATATTTAAGATTCTAGGGAAATCTACCAGAATTAATTTAAGATTAAAACATTTGTTCTTTTATCTCTCCATGTGAGTAGCTTTCTACAGGTCTTCATTTTAAAAGCTTCAATAAATGTAAAGAAGATAGTGAACAAAAGTGAAATGATGTATAGGGATGCATGGATAATGGCATCTTCTGGTCATATAACTGAAAGTTGTTGATGGCCTTTTGCTGTGATAAATAAAAACTAACAATTGATTTATGATAAAGCACAATTTGAATTATAGATTATATAAAAACAAGAAAATAAGACCTAATCCAAATAATTTAATAGTGTGTGACGTTTCGGCAACAGCATTGTTACCATCATCAGACAAAAGAATAAAATGTCTGATGATGGTAACAATACTGTTACTAAAATGTCACACACTATTAGTATATTTGGATTAGTTCTTATTCCTTGTAGCTATAATCTATAATCCAAATTGTACTTTATGCATCGAGTGAGGACCTAAGAAGTTATTCATTCTTTTGTATGATGATGGTAAAAATGCTGTTGCCGAAATGTCACACACTATTAGTATATTTGGATTAGGTCTTATTTTCTTATATCTAATCATTGATTCCTTTTAAAAATTACTCAAGAATTTTTGCCAATATTCTACAACATTTTTTTAAAAAATCAACAATATCAAGTTCCTATTTAATTCCAACAAATGGTGCAAGCCATCAACTTTCAGTAGCACAATGAGCAGATGCCATTTTTTATTGTACAATCTGCTGGTTATCACAACTATACAGGATTATTTAAAACCTCTTCTAGATTCAAGAAATGCTGTTACAAAAACATTACAGACTATTAATGTATTTGGATTAGGTCATATTCTCTTGTATCTATAATCCAAATAGTACTTAATCAAAAACCATTCTATTTTTCAAGATCTGATTGTCACTGCCAAAAAAAGGGAGTGGGTTTCTAAGGTACAACAATGGGTTGAATCCATTTAAAAATCATTCTAGATTCAAGAAATGCTGTTACCAAAACATCACAGACTATTAATGTATTTGAATTAGGTCATGTTCTCTTGTATCTATAATCCAAATAGTACTTTATCAAAAAACATTCTATTTTCCAGTGTTATATTGTCACAGTTAAAAATAGGGAGTGGGCTTCTAAGGTACAACAATGTGGTTGAATCCATTTAAAAATCATTCTAGATTTAAGAAATGCTGTTACCATAATGTTACAGACTATTGATGTATTTGAATTAGGTCATGTTCTCTTGTATCTATAATCCAAATAGTACTTTATCAAAAAACATTCTATTTTCCAGTGTTATATTGTCACAGTTAAAAAAAGGGAATGGGCTTCTAAGGTACAACAATGTGGTTGAACATCAACAACAACAACATGACATAAGTGATAAGGCACAATTTGGATTATCTATATATATAAAAATCAATGTTTGTATGTTTGTATGTCCGGTATACAAATTCGCAGTAGTTCACTAATTCAAACCAAAATTTCCATACATAGGTAAAAAATACGGGGAAGACGATAGGCTATTTTAAAAAATATATAAATCAATTATTAAAACTATATATTCAAATTATTCTACTTAGCTCACGAACAGCGCCCTCTATCAAAGATTAGATTAAATTATGCTGATGCAAACAAATAGATAATACTAATAACAAACAATTATTTAAAAAATCTTATCTAAATATATATCACTCGGGTAGATATGCACACGGGTCAATCCCGGGGTGAAGCCCGGGTCACCCGTCTAGTAGATTATAAACACAAGGTAATAAGACCAAATCCAAATAAATAAATAGTGTGTGACGTTTCAGTAACAGCGTTGTTACCATCTTCAGACAAAAGTACTGAATGAGAAATTTTACCACATGCTTTTAAAAAAGCATGCTGTGGTAAAATTTCTCATTCAGTACTTTTGTCTGAAGATGGTAACAACACTGAAACGTCACACGTCACTATTTATTTATTTATTCGGATTTGGTCTTATTACCTTGTGTTTAACATGACATACATGAAATAACTTACTTGGGCATTTGCTGCCAGAGTTTCCGTAGTCGGAAGATAGGGTTGGACTGAAGGGCTGCAGTGATAGCTTTGAGAGAGGAGAAGTTTTTCAGGAACCTCAGCTCCTGGGAAACACCACAACTTCCACTCTTATACCCCAGGATTTGTACAACACATTCTCCAGATGGTAATACATTAAGATCAACACTCTTATATAACAAATGAAGGCTTTAAGACTTGAATATTTTTTTCACAAATAAATCAAACTTCTACTGTCCTTACTGCGATGAAAAAATATATTGGGAAGGCTTGGTTCATCAGTGGTGAACTCTCCCAGCAGTTTCGCCAATTTAATCCACCAGACCGCTTCTTAGAGCTCCTCTAATACTGTATTGGATCATTCTGCTTATATATGCTACACTGAAGGATGGAATCTTAGAAATGGTATTTAAGCAAATTATGGACATAAGCTTATAAGGAATTATATATTTATTATTATCCCTAGAGTATATGTACCGCTGAACAAGCGTGTTTGGTAACAGCGTTGGTTGTTACCATCATCAGACAAAAGAATTTTTTTTAATGATGATGATGGCAACAAAGCTGTTACCAAAACGTCACACACTATTAATTTATTTGGATTTAATCTTATTACCTTGTTTTATTTCTTTCCTATCTTGGAGTAAAATGTTAACAACTCCCACAGAGGTGACATAACATGTGATATCTCTGCTACAGAATGTTTGAGCACAGAATGATTAGAGCACATTCTAAAAGAGTGTTTTTATCATTATTATCTCTAGTACACGTGGTACAGGCCATGATAATCATGGTGGGTAGAAGTTAGCGACTGCTTTTACTGTAATCGCACCACATGTCTACACATGTGAAAAGCAGTTCGACTTTTGCACTTACAAGGGTGTCAGAGCCCCGTTTGGTTACTTGCACTCGCTGGTGGGGTTAGAATTTTGCAAGAATCTGGGAAATTTGCGCTTTTTTTTTTTTTAATTAGAAAAAAGTGTCTAATGCGAGATTTGATCTCGGGTCGTAGTGGTTGAAAACCCCCTCTGATCAACACTGGACCAATATAGAATTTGAGCAGTAGCAATGCTACTCCATAAACTGACTATGTGTGAACACAAGTTTTGAGTAAACTTTCACATTTGGTTACTTTGTACTACTTTGTACCTTTTAGCATGTACAAGGGGGGATCAATAAATAAGGTGAATTATCTTATTTCTTAAAAAAGTAAAAATAATTTAAACCACAGAATATTAAAATATAACATCGAGAGACTATTTAAGGTGTTCTGTTCTTTTTTCCCTCGCGCGGCGTGAGACTTATAAACTAAAATGGAAGCTCCCTTGAGGGATTGCACCACGCTTTAACAACGTGCAGTTATTCGTTTCTTGAATGCAGAAGGTATTCAAACATCTCAAATATGCCAAAGAATGAAAAATATCTATGGTGAGTCTTGTTTGTCTCAAAAAAATATTTATAAATGGGTTAACGAGTTCAAAAATGGACGAATTCCACATTTCCTTAATTTGGACCAAAAACTTAACTGTATTCGGGTTTCAAAGGCCGCATACATCATGTAAAACTGTATCTACAATCATTAAATTAGGTTTTGAAGTTTTAGAACATCCTGCATATAGTCCAGACCTAGCCCCCTCTGACTATTTCCTTTTTGGACTACTAAAGAAGGAGTTAAAGGGAAAGCGATTTGACTCGGATGAAGATGTCCAGAAAGTGGTGCAAGATTTTTTTCACACGCTTCCTAAGAGTGCCTATAAAGAGGGTATTTACAAGTTGCCAGAACGATGGAGACAATGTATAGAAAGCCAAGGTGATTATTTTGAATAAATCAAGTCCTAATTTTTAATATCGTTCTTATTTTTTTTAATAAATTATAATTCACCTTATTTATTGATCCCACCTTGTATATCAAGACAATAACTCTGAAAGATATTACAGTGAACTTTATTGAAGAAACATGAGATAACCAAGTGTGAACAAAATTGTCTCTGTCCTCCTTCAAAAATACATATAAAGACAACTATAGACAAGTCTTTCCTCTTCCTTATATTTTGTCCATGAGTGTATATGAGGATACTAAAACATTGCTCCATAGTCATTCAGAGAAATTTAATAAAAGGTAAAAATCATCAGAAAAAAGAATGACATCGGTCTTTTGTCTGATGATGTTAACAGCGCTGTCACTGAAACGTCGCACACTATTTATTAATTTGAATTTGGTCTTTTTACCTTTTATTAGAGAAATTTAATGTTATCTCTAAACTAAACCACTAAACTTGACTCAATAAAGATAAGCAAGGGAGAACCAATCAGCAGGCGAATAAACAACTTCACAAAATTAACTACAGTTAAACTTCTCTATAGAGGACACCTAGTTGCAAGCAAAAGTGTTCTTTATGAAGAGGTGTCCTCTTACTGGAGAGTTGCTAAATAGTAGAAATGGTAATTTTGACATTGAAAACTGTCCTTTATAGAGAGATGTCCTCTAGCCGGAGTATCCTCTCATGGAGGTTTTACTGTATTGTCTAAAGATGCGTCATATTTACAGCACAGATATATTTGGTTGATGTGTAAGAAGAAGGAGAGGTGGTTGACACCAACCTGCGCGACATTGATCCACTTAATGAGAGCTAAGGTGCGCTGATGAGAAGGCAGCTGAGAGAGGAGGACAGTCAACACACGCAGGGAAACTGCGTTGAACTGGCGCACCGTGGCGGCAACAGAGGGAGCTGCCAACCTGTCACGTGACCACACTGCGCCTAAACATTGATGGGGCACCACTCTCCTGAACAACTCCTGAACACATCAACAGAATGGTATAAACAAACTAACATCTTTATAATTGAATTAAAAAATATATAAATATTTGCAGAGTTTCTTTTATAATACAATATAATGCGGCTTGTGATTGTAAAACGACATTTGAAAACCATCCCGCATGTGTTTCTTTTCAACGAAAAATAAAAATTTATTTCAAGGAGAAATAACGATTATTTCTAACCTTTGGGATGAGGTATGAAAGGGCAAATTGTGAAGGGTAATGATAAACGAAAAAAATAAAAGTGTCCAGGGAATTTATAATACAATATAATGCGGCCTGTGATTGTAAAACGACATTTGAAAACCATCCCGCATGTGTTTCTTTTCAACGAAAAAACGATAAATTACTTCATGTATTATTTAAGAATGGAAAAATATGTCCAGGGTAGCCTAGTGGACATGGCATCTGCCCGGTAAGCGGAACACTGTGGGTTCAATTCCCATCCCTGGACACTTTTATTTTTCCGTTTATCATTACTCTTCACAATTCACCCTTTCATACCTCATCCCAAAGGTTAGAAATAATCGTTATTTCTCCTTGAAATAAATTTTGATTTTCCTTTGAAAAGAGTTTCTTTTATTCAATAATTGGGAGGCAAGCTTTCGCGCAGGCACGTTTCATCAGGCCACTGGCTCCGCAAAGCCGTGCAACACGCATACAATAGAGATTCACAGAAATACATTTTCAAAAAAATCAAATATACTCCTTATGTTAATTTTGACTTTAAATATTGTCTATCTAGATAAGATTTTTGTAGTACTTTAGTGGAGCTTAAATCTCTTGAATCTCCTCTAATTGCCATTAAATATTAATAATAATAAGTACAATGTGGCAATGTGGTAATATGTGGCAATATAATAAGGTGGGAAGAGAAATAATCACACCACAAGTTGGAAGAGGAACCCAGACAACCAGAGAGAGAGAGAGAGAGAGACGAGCCCGGCACAGCCGGGCTGCCGTTCGTGTCGCACACAATCCCCAACTAACTCCGCCTTTGTCGGTCCCAAACCCGGATGAAAAAGGAGGAGGGGGAGCAGTAACAAGCTCTCTAAAAAACCTGGGCTCAGCTGGCCCGGCTGATAGTACCCTGTAAGGGCTCCTGATCTAGGGATACAGGATGAGCAGCGTTTGTACTCCATGTTAGGAGCGGCTGCACATGGTGTCTGTTTCTCATGTCAGAGGTGGCCATTTCTTTTGGAGCTAAGTCGGCCTGCCACTGAGTAGTGCTCCCATTCTTAATGACAAAGGTAGGCCATTCTACTTCCCCTAGTCATGATGGTTATCAAGCTTCACAAGCTTGATACCTTAGTATGATTGAGTGGAGATAAGAAAGAAGAAGAAGACAATCCCCAACTGTCCTAAAAGTCCCGAGATTTTAACTGACGGACCCCAAGGGTCACCCCTTGGAATGTCGCTGGTATCTTAACCCGGCAGCGGTCGCGCCCTCTTTTATACCTTGAAAGGTCGCGGTGGGTAAAATTTACCCACTTTTTAAAACCTAAATAAATCAAATATTATTTCCAATATTTTTATTGTTTTCTATGTTAGAATAATGATTTGTCTATTAAATAACTTTACATAAAATCCTGAGATATAAAAATCATATTTTATTTATTTTATTAATAACAAATCAAAATATCAAATATTTATGATATATTTGACTATTTTATGAAAATAAAAATATATATTGAAGATAGGTTATAAAATATAAATTTGTATGAAAGTTATCACTTCCTTTCATAGAAATTAGGACTTGTTTCGTCCTTTATGACATTCATGACAAATTATTACAGAGTGTTCCTTACACAAAAAAGCAAAACAGTACTGGCAATGTTGAATAGTTTTTCTGTCCTTTTTTTTCTTTCTGGCATTTCTTGCATCGATGTCTTTCTCCTATTTTTGGCTTTTTAGATGGACCAGGCTCTAACAAATTAAAAATATCGGATGCCTTTTCCTTTATTTCACATGGCATTCTTCCGCTTACTGTGCGAACTTTGACCATCTCTTCAATAAGATCTAAGGATAAGGTTTTCAAAAAATGACGTCTTGATTTAACCTTTGATGCGTTGCCATTTGCAAAATTAATTATCTGGGAATTTATTGCCCCAATATTTAAAAGTGAATAAAAAATAACCATGGGCCATCTTCTTGAATTTCTAGCACAGTTATATGTAGCTGTCATTTCGTCCATCATATCTACACCACCCTTTGTCATATTATAAAACATTATCATCTCTGGCTTTTTAAATTCTCCCGTTGAATCATCTATATTTGCATCGTGGTGCAGAGTTGAAAGCATAAGTACAACTTTATTCTCTTTAGGCTTGTATGAAAGAAGTGTCATTTCACTTTGAAAGCCAAAAACACTAGTGTGTACATTTCTACCTCTGCTGATGACAAACTCTGAGGGGATTTCCTTTTTATTTCTTTTTAAGGTACCAACAATTATTAGTCTATATTGTTGTAAAAGTTTTAGAGCTAAAGAATAACTGGTGAACCAGTTATCCATTGTTACATTGCGGCCGGTTCCCTTGATTGGCTCACACAATCGTCCCACAACGTCACTTGGACTTTTGCTGACATTGTAAGGACCTTCAGGGTTTTTTCCTGAATAAATCTCCAAGTTACAAGTATAAAACATTTTTTGAATCCACGAGAGCAAATAATTTTATTCTATATTTATTGTGTTTACTCGGAATATACTGCCTGAAATTGCATTTCCCTCTGAAAGCGTCAAACTTTTCATCCACCGTTATACACTGCGTGACATTGAAAATGGAACACCAAGAAATAGTGGCCAGAAAGTGATGAAACTCGGCAGACAGAGAGAGAGACAGGGACAAACAATAAGTGATCTTTATTTCAAAATGATAGTCATAATACAGAGCGAGAACGGCGTCGGCTTAGTAGCAAGTAGGACCACCGCGGACGGCGATGCACACAGCAACACGTCTAGGTAGAGAGTCAATCAGAGTACGGATGGCGTCCTGAGGGATGGCTCTCCATTCCCTCTCAACCATTTGCCACAGTTCGTCTTCTGAACGCGGCTGTGGCAAGGCATGCAAACGGCGTCCAATGATGTCCCAGACGTGCTCGATTGGTGAGAGATCAGGAGAGTACGGTGGCCAGGGAAGCATCTGTATATCTTGCAGAGCTTGTTGGCTAATGCGAGCAGTGTGCGGTCGGGCGTTATCCTGCTGATAAAGGGTATTGGGCACCCCCTGAAGGTAGGGGAGTGTCACCGGTCGCAGCACATCATCAACGTATCGTTGGGCCGTCATAGTGCCCTGAATACGAAGTAAAGGTGACCTGGAATCATACGCGATTGCGCCCCAAACCATGATTCCACGTTGTCGCACGGTGGGGCGTTCCACAATTGCTGCCGGATTGGACCTTTCTCCACGTCGACGTCACACGCGTACACGGCGACTATCACTGGACAAGCAGAAACGCGACTCATCTGAGAACACGACCCTGTGCCATTCCGTCATCCACGTCGATCTAGCCCGGCACCATTCCAAACGTTGGCGCCTATTCGGTGGGGTCAATGGCAGTCTTCTTAGCGGACGGCATGAGTGCAAGCCATTAGCAACCAATCGACGGGAAATGGTTCTGGTCGAGATGGAATGATCTAGGGTGTCTTGCACAAGTTGCAGGATGGCGGTATAATTGGCTTGTGGGGCCGCCACTGCTTGTCGAAGGATACGCCGATCCACACGTGCTGACGTCACTCTGGTTGCACCGACATTCCTATAAATTGCCACATTTCCTTGTTCCAACCATCTTCTCCACAGTCGGTGCACCGTGGACGCACCAAGGTGTGTATCAGCTGCGATTTGACGTATGGACCAACCTGCCCTTTTCAGTCCGATCACCATGCCCCTCGTAAAAGCGTCTGTCTGCTTGAACTGCCTTCGTTTACGATGACCTGGCATTCTCTGTTATTACACGTGTCTTTTGACACAAGAACAAAATTTCTACAATGATTTTCCTTGAAGAAATAACGACATGAATACTGTCCTTTCTGCAATTTCCTGCCTTATATCTTACTCCAAGTGCGCACGAGAGCTGCGCATTTTACATCATTTGCATAACTCGGTTAGGCGCGTCTACCCTGAAATTTGCATAATTTTCTGGCCACTATTTCTTGGTGTTCCATTTTCAATGTCACGCAGTGTATATTCCGAAGGAGAATAATGCTTTTGGCAATTTTTACAGAAGTATCAAAAATCAATCTCACAGCTGCTAATTTATCTTGACGAAGTCTTTCATTTCTTGTAGCTTTGTCATCAAAACGAATTACTCTGAGAAGAAAACGGAATCTGTTTTCAGACATTCTACACAATTCAAATATATTCAAAGATATTCTACACAATTCAAATCCAGTACTATCTCTTGCCCATGCATCATCTGTATTCAATTTATTCGCTTTCATGACCCCAAGAAAGTAAATAATTCCCAATAAAGCTTTAATTTCATGTAGGTTTGTCAAATTAGCATCTCTTTCTCTGCTATAGTTCTGCTGAATATTCCTAATGTAAATGTTAGTATTTGTAACTATGCATTCAAGTATATTGTCATCTATAAAGAGATTCCAACAATCTAATATCGATTTAGCATTTTTTGCTTCACCCTTTACCCCTGGTAGATGGGTGATAATATTTTCACTGCGAGTTCGAACATTTTTTGGGGGAAGAGCTTTCTTCCATTTAGTCTTTTGGTCCTTTCCTATATAGTAATTGAAGCTTGGATCCTCATTGTTTTCTTCTTCTGATAATGTATACTTTTCAGTGTCTGTACTCCAATTCCTCTCTTCTATATGATCATCAGTTTCTGATTCCTCATCATCGGGATTTGGAATATTATTATCATAACGGAGAAAATCAGCATTTGAAAGCATTTTATATGAAATAATGTAAAAAGAGGAAATAAAATATAAATCCTACCTTATTGTTGGAAGAAATGATTGTATTATTGCACTTGGGGCAGCAAAACCAAACAACAAGAAGCCAGAAAGTAACTCGAAACTTATTTACGCAAACCCAAACCAAAAGCGTTAAAAGGTCGCGCTGGGTAAAAATTACCCATTGACGAGAACTCAAAAGGTCGCACTGGGTAAAATTGACCCAAACATGCTAATAAAATGAATATATGTCATAAAATTAAAATTATAGGTTTATTATAATATTCTTTAGATAGATTTAGAAAGGTACTGAGAATATATTTTAAATATATATATTTTTTAATATAGAAATATTTTCGAAAAGTTCCTTCTGGGTAATTTTTACCCATTGCGACCGCTGAAGGGTTAAGTGACCCTCCCATCTCTCTCTGAGCTGTCTGTAGGTTGGCTTTATTATTCCTGGAAGAGTATATATTATGACATATATTTAGACAACACTCTCTATTTGCCATAGAACAAGGACACACAAGTCAGGGAGAAGAGCTTCTTTATATAAGATGATGATTGAACAAGTGTTCAGGCAAGACGTCCTTCTATAGGTACAGAATGACATTGGGGATCGGTGGAAGGATGGTCTAAACCGTTGGTTTTCGACCGCTACGACCCGGGTTCAATTCCCGTATTAGGCACTTTTTTTCTGATTAAAAAAAAAAAAAATGCTCCAATGGCCCCCCGATTCTTGCAAAAGTCCAACCCCACTAGCGAGTGCAAGTAATCAAATGGGGCCATGGCACATTTGTAAGTGCAAAGTCGAACTGCTTTTCATATGTGATGGATGCACTTACAGTAAAAGCAGTCGCCTACTTCTACCCACCATGATTATCATGGCCTGTACCATGTGTACTAGGGATAAGCCAAAAAAAGAATGACACTAGTATCAAGACAAAAATTGAGGACATACCAAAGCTATCCCATTCTCAGTGACAAGAAAAAAAAATTCTTTCTCCACTTTGTGAACCTAATGTTGCGAGGAACCAGCTGCCTCATCTGACCATATTCCTCAGTACATTGGCACAGATCAATCAGATCCCTATACCAACCAAAGTGTACATAGTAATAGACACCTCTTATTAACAGAAGTTGGCTAAATTTTTGACAGTCTTCTTCTTCTTTCTTATCTCCACTCAATCACACTAAGGTATCAAGCTTGTAAAGCTTGTTGATGGTGTCTGCCGGGGAAGAGTAGAGCTCATCAATGGATGAGTCAATACAGTCAATACAGATTTTTGACAGTGAAGATAGGAAAGTGAAGGTTGGAAGAAACTGTTTGGCTAAATTGAAACAAGGGAGATATACAGAGTTAGTTTAGGAAGATCTTTAAGAACTAAAGGAGAGAGGAGCACTTACGGAATCCAGCCAAGTGAGCTGCCGGGCAAAGAAGTCCTCAGGGATCTCTAGAAAGTTGAGGGAGGGGGTCGGCATGGATATCCGTAGGTTCTGGGTGAGGAAGGCCACCAGATCCATCTCACTGCATTCCCCTGGGGACAGCACAACCATAGGTGTGATATAGATTGTCTTCAACAGCCACTCTGGTCAACACACACAATGGATCATACCACAGGTTGTCATGTTGTTGTTTCTTATCCCCCTTGTATAAAGATTACACAAATTCCTCTCAATATTATGGATGTGTATGTCTGTAATAATTTTCATTGATCACGTATAATCAATAACTTCCCATCTGGTTGTTTTTGTTGTTTTTTATCTCCTTGTGTAAAGATTACACAAATCCCATGAGTCCATTCTCCTCCAGCTATTTTATGAAAGCAGTGGCCTCTCCCAAAGGTCCTGTTTAGTGCATAGAATAAAGCCGAAAATGTGTTCTGGAGCTGCAGGTGCCAAGCTACATTTTGGGAAAGTGGGGTAGATTTTGTTATCTTCAATGGCTTGAGAAGGCCTGTTCTAAATCTTGTTAGTGTTGTTTGATGCTGTCTATTTCTGAGGTTCAAGGGTTGTCATACTGAACACAAGTACATCAATTCAAAAATTAATTGGTAAAATTAACAATTTTTAAAATTATTATTATAAAGGTGAGATTTCAAGCTAGAACGCTTTTGATATTGTTTAGACTAGAAAAATTGTTTGTATACAACGCTAGAGAACTAGGCTGTTACCAAAACGTCACATGCTATTAATTTATTTGGATTAGGTCTTATTTTCTTGTATCAGTTATCTTTAATCCAAAATGTGCTTTATCGTAGTTGGACTTTATATTGGGGATAATGTTCTAGGAAGACATGTGGTCTTGTTTCTCATTTAAGAAGACTAAATGAATTCCATATTGGTGTGTGTGGAGGTTGAGCCAGGTTAACTGAATGAGGAGAACAAGGAAGGAAGGAAGTGTAGACTCACTGGAGCTGTAGGAGCTAGAGTTGAGCAGTTCCAGCCTTTGCCTGGCCTTGTGCAGCAGGCTGGAGTTGGGCTGGTACTTGTGGGCAAAGTCCACCAGCCGGGAGAGAAGCTCCGGAGTCTTGAAATCCTCCTCCAGGTACATGTCCAACCACACCAGCAGGATCTGTATCAGGGTCCTGCAGCACGGACAAACAACCTAAGTGTACATCATCATCATTTTACAAAAATTGAAATGTTGAGGAAACCACAGGAGATGAGCTTGTTAACTGTTGTGGGCTATGATTCAAATCCTACAGACTGAATGACAACTTACTATGTATCAGGGTCCTGCAACATGGACAACCAACAATCACCTATTGTGTACGTCATCATCATTTTACAAAAATTGAAATGTTGAGGAAACCACAAGAGATGGGCTTGTGAACTAATGTTGAGATAACTCCTACAGTCTGAATGACAACCTACTTCATATCGGAGTGGAGAGAGAGAGAGTTACCATAAAATATTATATAGAGAAAAGAGAAGATAGAAATCATTATATAATAATAAAACCTTCCTGTAAAGGACAATACCTAGTTGCAGAGCCAAAGTGTCCTTTAGGGAGAGGTGTCCTCTTACTGGAGAATAAAAATTGTGATTTTTTTTTGGTGATGAAAACTATCCCTTGTTGAGTGATGTTCACTAGAGAGAGTTCTCCCTCTCATTGGAATTGTCCAACTGCATATATATATATACAGTGTACTCCGCTTATAACAAAGTCGGTTATAGCGAAATTCCGCATATAGCGAATGAAATTGTCTGCACGAAAGAAAAGAAGGGCTTAAACCATTAAAAGAACTCTGGATATTGCGAAGTCGGATATAAAGAATTTTCGCTTATAACGAAGTGATTTGCATGTATAAATTTTTATTTTATCCGTTTATAACGAAGTTTTCTCATTTACCATTATAATTGACTAATATATTATGCATAATATATATCAAATTACAACGTGTGAATGACACAAATTTAATGATACACAACAAATAAGTTAATAATATACAATTTTAAAATATGCAAACATATTATAAGTATTTTTTTTACATTATTTAAACAAAATTAAATTGTTTAATAAACGCTTATATTTTATTAACGTTTACCATGGCAGGAGAACGAAAACAAACAAAAAACTCACTATCTCTGTCAGTCAAGCTGCAAATCCTAAGAGAGATTGAAGTGGAGAAGAAGAAAAAGACAGATGTTGCCCAGAAACATAATATCCCACAGTCGTCGCTCAGCACCATAATAAAGAACTCTGAGAAGATCCACCAACAAGCTCTGCATGCGGGAGAAAGCAGTCGGAAACGAGCACGTGGATCTACATATGCTGATGTTGATGAGGCTCTGCTGCAGTGGTTCAAGCAGGCAAGAAGTGCAGCGCTTCCAGTTAATGGTCCATTGCTTTCCGAAAAGGCGAAGACCCTGGCTCTTGAATTTGGATTAAAGGATTTTACTGGGAGTGGTGGATGGATCGAGCGTTGGAAGGCAAGGCATGGCATCAAGCTGCGCAACATTTGTGGAGAATCAGCTGATGTCAATCGTGAGACGATGACGAACTGGTTGACCGATGTAATGCCTAATATAATTAGTAACTATGCTTGCAAAGACATCTTCAACGCCGATGAAACCGGTCTCTTCTGGCGTCTTCTTCCTGACAAGACACTTCACTTTAAGGGAGAAACTTGCACCGGCGGAAAGGCTAGTAAGGAACGGATCACAATCCTTCTATGCTGCAATATGGATGGTGCAACACAAATGTGGGAGCAACAAAGCCTCTTCGATCGCATGAAAGAAGTTTTAAAAATACCGTTAGATACCGTTAAATAAAACCGTTAAATAAAATTTACCGTTAAATAAAATTATTGGTACAAAACATTTTTTTTTTTCCAACTGCGGATATAACAAACTTCGGATATAACAAAGTGATTGTCATGGATAATGCGACTTCGTTATAAGCGGAGTACACTGTATACAGTTAAACCTGTCTATAGCGCCCCTCTAAATAACGCCTCCCTCTCTATAGCGCCCGATTTTAAATATGTAGTATGATGTGATTTACATTAAAAGTGACCTGTCTATAGCACCCTATTTTGGTGAGTCTCAATAGGGGCTGCTATAGACAGGTTTAACTGTATATATATATGTATGAAAGATTTGATATGGAGAAATTCCTGAGATGAATCTCAGGGCAACGTGACTAAATGTCTGAAGAATATAAAAATGCTGATACTGGAACATTATACAAATATAAATCATTCAAATGTATGTCTTTCTGTAGGTCTTGTTAAATTATAACCACAAATTATAGGTTATCATCAAATGTAAATTAATGGGATAATGAGTGTTTTTAAAATGCCTTTAAACACAAGGTAATAAGACCAAATCCAAATAAATAAATAGTGTGTGACGTTTCTGTAACAGTGTTGTTACCATCTTCAGACAAAAGTACTGAATGAGAAATTTTACCAGAGCATTCAAAGTTTTGATTTTGTTATGCATGCCGTAATGACATGAGTGTGTGCAGATAAGCACTTTTGACGTGACAACGTCTTAAATTAGGTTGCGGCTGGGAGTCACTTATGAAAAAGTGTAACGCCCGGTAACGTTACGATGAGTCATCGAACGAGAGTGCTGCGCGCGCAGCGCTAGAGAATTAGGCGCATTGAATCGGCGCATGCTTGTCTCTGTCTTTGTCTTTCTCGAACGTTCTTGGCGTTGGAAAAACAAGAAAGCGTCATAATACAAGTTCACACGTGTGGTTAAAGTATCGTCAGCTGTGTCTGTAGTGAAAATGTGGAGTGCTTAGATTCGTCATTTACAACAACTACAACAATAAAGGTAAATAATTGTACACTGATATTTCATTATCGTAAACTATGATTGATTGATTAATTGTTAGATTGACACAAAAGTTGAGAAACTGAGTTTATAGGTTATGTCATACTATTGATAAATGTTGATAGTGTTAAGTAAATTATTAGTTTAAAATTAATTAATTAATTAATTAATTATTATTTTACAAATTTTAAATAGTTTCAAATTTATTTAGCAAAAATTTGAACCTTCGATCTGAATAAATGTTTTGATTTTCGAATTGATTATTTAAAATTACAAATATTAAGAAAAAGTGGCAGATATAAGAAAACTTTATTTAAACTGTGTTGAGCAAGAATTTTAACATCTAATATAAGTAACGAACATCAACTGTCAAAGTTTAAGTGCCCATGCCGCGGACATTGAAACAGATACAGTGATACCACGATCAGACTATTTAGTATTGACTGAAACGTGGATGCGCGACACTTGTGAACCAACTCCAATCAAGGGTTATGAGTGCGTATCCAGGGAAAATAATCGACCTAACTCAGATACCAACGCGGCTGGTGGAGTGGCGATCTATCGTAAATTATCATCGACATCTACGGCGGAAGTGTTCCAAGTTGCGATTACAGACGTAACTCGTGTCATTAAAACCAAGGGTGACATGTGCATGACTGAAGTTACTTGCTTCGCCGCTAATACTAGCTTCAAATTTATACTCGGTGCTGTATATATTCATCCAGGAGCTAGTATGCAGGATATTGGAATGTTACTATGGCAAGGACTCGGTCCGTACATTCACAACAGCCAGTACGTGCCACCGTTCGTGCAAATTGATTCTAGTATACCGATTCTTCTGTGTGGTGATTTTAACAAAAACGTAAAGCCTGACAACTCGTTTCTTAATTTCATGAAAAATACGTATAATCTTGATTGCGTATCAAACGTTTCTAAGTCAACTACGTTAAAAGGAACAACTATCGACTTGACTTTCGCAAGACACATTACAGCAGAAACACTTCCTTTCATTACATATTTCTCCTATCATCGTCCTATCCTCAACAAAAAAAAAACTCAAATAAGAATTAGTTAAGTTTAAGTTTACATGTACAATGTTTTAGTAAACAAAATATATTTCTATAGTTAAAATTTGTGCAATTCTTATTTTCATTCAATTCCTTGTTCCTATTGTGCAATTTAATTATATTCATATCAATAAATATTCTACCGTTGTCACGTAAAATCTTCGCCCGTAAAACCGACTTTACAGGCAACCATTGTTTTTTTAAAGTTTTTATTTCTCTACTTGAGATTGATAAGCAAGTAGATAAGATCATCGTAGCTTGAAAGCTCACTTTTAAGAAAGTTCACTCACAAAAATATACGCATTTTCAATTTTGTATGTTAATTTTTGAGTACAGTAAAACCTCCCTGAGAGGACACTCACTCTAGAGACACATCTATATAAAGGACAGTTTTCATTTGCAAAATTGTCATTTTTACCTTTTTGCAACTCTCCAGTAAGAGGATACATTTATCTAAAGGACACTTTGGTTCTGCAATTAGATGTTGTCCTTTACAGGGAGGTTACTACTGTATATACCAAAAACAACAAAAAGTTTTTATCAAGATCTTTTTGTCTTATACAGATTCTCCAAGAAAAAATGTAGGGTACATACAGGAATAACAGTAATAGTATCAGTAATCAGCAATGTAATTTACAATGTATCAAATAGGGTGAAAGAAGAAAGGAATGGTTTAGCATGAACTTATACATAAGCAGTCGAGAATGAGCAGTTCTTTTTTTAAAACGCCAACCTTTTTCATGGTACAACAACACAAATATGTTGATATATATAATGTATTAAATAGGAAGGTGTTCAGCCAACTGAAATATTGGTAAATAAATATTTTTTGTGATCCAATATATATATAATAGAACCTCCCTGTAAAGGACACCTTATTACAGAGCCAAAGTGTCCTTAGAGAGAGGTGTCCTCTAATTGGAGAGTTGCTAAATAGTTAAAATGGT
This sequence comes from Cordylochernes scorpioides, assembly GCA_030710605.1. Classification (NCBI taxonomy): domain Eukaryota; kingdom Metazoa; phylum Arthropoda; class Arachnida; order Pseudoscorpiones; family Chernetidae; genus Cordylochernes; species Cordylochernes scorpioides. The sequence continues at coordinate 23,598,502 of CP092874.1, forward strand.
AAATTTGGCGATGAAAACTGTCCTTTGTAGAGAGGTGTTCTTTAGTGTGAGTGTTCTCTCATGGAGGTTGTTCTACTGTATCTATATAGAAGTAGATAGGAAGAGAGAGCTAGGTGAGGGCTACTTACGCGCAATGCTTCTCCTTGACAGACTTGGGCATGTCCCTGAAGTAGGACTTGGAAGAGAGCATCTTGTACCTGGGGGACAGTCAGAGTTTATACATAACTGTTACAAGTATCAGCGTTGCAAGAAAAACAGTTGCAACCTCAGTTAACAGATGGCATTTTGGCCTATTTCTGGTCGGAGACTAGTTCTTCTTCTTCTTTCTTATCTTCACTCAATCACACTAAGGTATCAAGCTTGTAAAGCTTGAGACTTTTGATGGTGTCTGCCGGGGAGGAGTAGAGCTAATCAATGGATGAGTCAATACAGTCAATAATATGTCTTGGGGTTGCAGGCTGAGAATTGCACTTAGTACATAGTGGGAAGACCCTGCAACCATTCTGGAAAGTCATCGTCCGTAGATGACCAGACTTTAAGTCTGGAAATCAAAGACTGTTGTTCTCGGAGACTAGTTTGGGTATGGCTGTAATCCCATTTCCTAGGGCTTATAATTGTAAATACCTATTCATATTGGCTCTGTATCAATTAAATTACTGTAAATACATGTTGATTTATATTTGAGTTCTAGCGTAACGCGAACTAAAGTTTACAATAAATGGTTAGTTAGCAGAAGACTTGTTTCCAGTTACTGTTGTTACTTCCTCTCCAACATTACAGTAGCTACTAGTGAGTCTCTCATGTCCCCCCACCAGCGGTAAGGTCGAGAGATACTGCCATAGGAAAACGAGATCCATTTGAGTAGTGGTTCTCAGAGGGGCTGTCTGCAGAGTAGGGCTTCAGAGGTAAAGCAACCAAGCCAGAGTAGGTGATCTACGGCAGAAGAAGCATCGTCATCGCGAAGAACCAGAGAGAGGAAACACATGACAATACACTCATGGATGGACAAAACTTAAGGAAGTTGTACCTTTCAACATATATATCGGGATTCAGACAATAACTCTGAAAGATATTACAGTGACCTTTATTGAAGACACACGAGATAACCAAGTGTATATACATTCATGGACAAAACTTAAGGCAGTTGTAACTTTAAGCATTTATATCAGGATTGAGACAATAGCTGTGAAAGATATTACAGTGACCTTTATTGAAGACACACGAGATAACCAAGTGTATATACAAACATGGACAAAACTTAAGGCAGTTGTAACTTTAAGCATGTATATCGGGATTGAGACAATAACTTTGAAAGATATTACAGTGATCTTTATTGAAGACACACAAGATAACCAAGTGTCAACAAAATTGCCTCTGTCTCCTTCAGTTGACCAGAGAAGTAGAAGAAGGAGAGAATATATAAAAGAAACCAAACCACCCACCTGTCCAGGATGAGAGTCAGGACTTCCAGGGGGGTAGAGAAGGTCCGGTAGGTGGCCAGGAAGATGTTGACAAAGGTGGAGTCCAGCTGACCCGTCTCTGTGGTGAGACTTTCCACCAACCTTGGCAGGGTCCCGGCCTTGATGATCTTGATCCGGACTGTCTCCCACTCCAGGTGGGACACCAGGTCCTCGGGATCACTGTCCACCTCCTTCTGTCACACCACAACACTTCGCTGCTACAACTTTGCATTTTTTAATTTTAAATTATTTTACATTTTACAAATTTAATGATCCAGTTGATACCTCAGCAAGTACCCCCTCTTCAAGGTTACAGAGAAGCTGTGTCTCTACTCATGTTAGAGCTGGCATCAAAGGCTTTCATGTTAGGAACGGCCTCAAATTACAGGCAAAATTCAGACTTTCACCAAAGTGTGCCTGGATCATGGTGTCATGATCAACCTAAGCTGCACCCCTATACCCCATTCCATTGGAATTCGTATAATCTTTACACAAGGGAATAAGAAACAACAACAACACAAATTTACAACAGAGTTGGAGGGTTGTGGAGAACAACACCCCTGCTGTCCTGAACAACTACTCGGGGGGGGGGGGGGGGGAGGGGGGGGGGGGAAAGGAACTGAGCTAACAACACAGGTTGAACTTAACTCTCCTAGCACACACACACACTGGTTCAAGTAGTAAACACAAGGTGTTCAAATCAAAATATGATCAAATCCAAATAAATAAATAGAGTGTAACTTTTCAGTAACAGCTTTGTGTATTTATTTGGATTTGGTCTTATTACCTTGTGTTTA
>CP092874.1:23600858-23615783 GCA_030710605.1 Cordylochernes scorpioides
ACGACATCCTCGTCGCCAATTTTTTGTTATGTCTTATATTTAATGACATTTGTTTACACACAATAACAAAACACAATTTATTCTCGAAATATCTTTTGATAACAATATGGATGATGATAATAAAAACAGAGTATATAAAATCAATGATAAATAATACACAGCAGAAGTGTTCTCAAAGCCTTTATAAACAACGCGATCAAGAGTACAATCCGTTGATGGGAATTTGAGCAGAGAGAAAATAATACAACTTAGTCGTAATAAAATGTGTCAAAATTCGAAACTATGTTAAAGGCGTAAGATTCTTTTTGAAATTAATCAAATTAAACTGTCGAAAACCGCTGGGAGGGTTCACCACTGATGAGCCAGGCCCTTCCATTAATTTTTCCATTGCAGTAAGGGCAGTAGAAATTGTTTAATTTCAAAAAGAATCTTACGCCTTTAAAATAGTTTCGCATTTTGATAACAGATGGCGCGCTAGTACATCAATTAATAAAATGTGTGTTAACTATATTTGTAAAAGTTATGTAAAATTTATTTTGTAACATGATAATGATCGGCTACATGCTGCAGAACCAGTTAAAACGTACATAGAAACACTCAAATGGGAAGTTTTACTCCACCCGCCGTATTACCCAGACATTTCTCCTTCTGATTATTATATCTTCCGATCAATGCAACATGGCTTGGCTAACCAGCACTTCTCCAATTACGATAAAGTAAAAAATGGATCGATAAATGGATAGCGGCTAAAGAGCCGGTCTTTTTCCGCGATGGGATCCGTCAATTGCCAGAAAGATGGAGAAAAGTTGTGGATAGCGAAGGACAATACTTTGAACATTGAACGTCTAACCAATTTTTCACGATGAAGCTTCAAGTTTCGAAAAAAAAACCCACGAACTTATTTATACTCCCAATATATTTAAGATAATTGACCATGTCAAGGATTAATGGAGTCTACAAAACCAATCTACAATCAGAGCATCCAACTCGCTCTCGGCGAACTGATGGTCCAAGCCCTTCCAGGAACTGGTTTGCCGATGCCATATGGACTCCCTCTCAAAGAGTCAGGAGAGGGGAAAGCAATATCTCAATATTTGAGAGAAAAATATAAGTAAATTCGGACAGAGTAACAAAGCAGACCCGCCTTCAAACCCAATTCCTGATAAAACATCATAGATGTAGATTGGTTTTGTAGACTCCATCAATCTTCATCACTCCATCTAGAATAGCCAAAAATAAGGCGCTAATAAGATTAATTTATGATATTTGATGATTTGTAAAGACGACACTACGGCAATGAAGTATTCCCTACTGATGAAATGGTGACTTACATACGATGGATCGGACCAGACATACCTAGATTTCTGCTTTATCGAATGTTGATAGACGGTAACCCGGCCATGCACGCCCCCTTCCAACGTGGATGTTTGCTCAGTTGATATTGTTTTTTTTTTTTAAATATCAAATAGCACGATTATATGTCTACTATTTCAGGTTGGCACTTTATGGAAACTTGGATATAGAAATACATATATCAACTTTAAAATCTATTACATAACGTGTGTGTGTGTTTCTGGAACTCATAATTAAATAAATTTATAATAAATTGAAATTATTTTAGAAGCGTAGGATTCTTTTCAAAATTGAAAAAAAAAAAATTCTACTGCCCTTACTTTTTGTCGAAAACCCTCTGAGAAACACTACTCATGTGGATCTCCTTTCCTTTGGCAGTATATCTCGACCTTACCACTTCTAGATGGAGTTATGGAGATTGATGGAGTCTACAAAACCAATCAACATCTATGATGTTTATCAGGAATTGGGTTTGAAAGGCGGGTCTGCTTTGTGACTCTGTCCAAATTTACTTATATTTTTCTCTCAAATATTGAGATATTGCTTTCCCCTCTCCTGACTCTTTGAGAAATATGAATGCCGGCCAGGCAGCCTCTATCTTTATGATGCCCTTACTACAATTATAAATTATTGGGAGGGCCTGGCTCATCAGTGGTGAACCCTCCAGTGGTTTTACCAGTTTAATTAACCATAACGCTATAATATTGAATTCCGCATTATAAATTTATGCTTAACTGGCTTTGTTCTTATGGTTTACTGAAGGCTTTGCTCGAAGCAAATATTTATATTAAAAACAAGGAAGGCATATCCTGACCACGAGCACGTGTGCTTTTTAGATGGCAGAGCGCCATCTAGTGGAACAGAAATCAACTAAACGTTGAATTTAGCCTGTTCCCTGATATTTGGCCAATTTCTTGATAAATCAAGAAAAGTCATCCACGAAATATTTTAATGTAATTATACTGTTTTTAAAAGCATATGTTCATAGTGTCGCGCGTGTCTCATCCGGTTCTTCGCGACGACGCCGCTTCCACTACCGTGATTCACCTACCCTGGCTCGGTTGCTTCACCGCTGCAGTCCTACTCTGCAGACAGCCCAAAGACCTCCTGAGAACCACTACTCATGTGGATCTCCTTTCCTCTGGCAGTATCTCTCAGCCTTACCACTGGTGGGGGGACACGAGAGACTTACCTGTAGCTACTGTAGTGTTGGAATGAAAGTAATAACCAGCAACAAGTCCGCTAACACTCCTCCTTTTATTGAGAGCAATAAGGATAACCCAGGCCCCTGGAGCGCAAGAAACGCCAACTGCCTTTTATTGTCATCTTCAATAAACATTTCATAAGAACTCGAATATCAATTAACAGGTATTTACAGTAATTTACATCCTAGAGCCAATATAAACAGGTATTTACAATTATTAGCCCCAGGAAACAGGATCACAGCAGTAGACGACTCCCATTACAGTCGCAGACCAGAAATAGACCAAAGCGCCATTTATTGGCGGAGGTTGTAGCTGTTTTTCAGGGTGATATACGCGACAATAGTTTTCTTGAATACCATTTCTGAGATTCCACCCTTCAATGTAGCATATATAAGCAGAATCGTCCAATACAGTATTAGAGCTATAAAAGCAGTCTGGTGGATTAAATTGGCGAAACAGCTGGGAGGGTTCACCACTGAAGAGCCAAGTCCTCCTAATATTTTGTTTTTTTTCGCAGTAAGGATAGTAGAGGTTTCTTTTTATGTTTAAAAGAAACATTTGTGCTTAAATTCTTTCATATCTCATATATAGACGGAGCGTTATTGCCTTATTGTTAATTTATCATCATTAAACTGGCGAAACCGCTGGGAGGGTTCACCACTGATGAGCCAGGCCCTCCCTTTAATTTTTCCATTGCAGTAAGGACAGTAGAATTGTTTTATTTTAAAAAGAATATTACGCCTCTAAAATAGTTTTGTAATTTATCATTATATCTTTAGTTAGAGTTTATCATCCAGTTTTAGGGGAAATATTAATCATCCCGCGGGTCCACCAGATACACCTTATAAATGGGTAAAAAAAAACTATAGGGAGCGATTTTTTTTACATATAAAATAACTTCCTTACTCCTTACTGAGATAAAAAAATATATTGAGAGGGCTTGGCTCATCAGTGGTTAACCCTACCAGCGGTTTCACCAGTTTAATCCACAAGACCGTCTACCATTGTATTTGACCAATATTCCTATATATCCATCATTTATAGAAATTCCTGGTTAATTCTATATACAGTTACGAGCGTCATGCGTCATCTCTGTCACCGTTTGCTTTTTTTTTATGGAATGGCGCTCTCCTATTGGTTGGTTACGATCACGTGGCTACGATAGCGCCGCCACTACACGAGACACTTTGTTTTTGACTTTGCCCCCCCCCCCCCACTCGCTTTTTGGTTTTTGTAACTATTGTGTTGGAGCGGGTCGCTCCTTAAATAAATGCATATATTAGTTAATAACCAAATGGAATCCTCTCTTTCTTTTTCCCAGTAAGAGACGCCTACGGAAGCCAACAGTACATAGACAGATAAAGCACATAGGCTATAGTTATTAACTAATATATGCATTTATTTAAGGCGCCAATTTATAATTGTAACAAATAGTATTTGAATCAAAACATTCAATCGGGTAAAACACGGGCGTTGCCTGGGTCATTCGGCTAGTTGTTTTATATGGGGGGAAAAGACGCGCTAAATAGCTTCCTTGCTTACATGTAGATTACGGCGTGTGCCGTAATGCCTTACAACCATTTTATGAATATAGTGTGATCGATAAACAATAAAGTTTTATTTAAAGATTCTCAAAATAATCACCGTCACTATCTATACACTTGTTCCATTTTTTTCCTGATATCAAAACACCTCTGAAAATCTTCATCTTTCAGGCTTTTCAAAATATTCTTCGTATTCTCCTTTATTTCAGGTATTGAGTCAAATCGACGTCCTTTTAAAACTTTTTTTAATTTTAGGGTAAAGGAAAAAGTCGTTGGGAGCAAGTTCAGGAGAATAGGGTGGCTGGGGTAGTAAAGCAATTCCGTGTTTAGCCAAATAGAGTTGTACAGTGACGGCCGTATGTGGCCGTGCGTTGTCATGATGCAAGAGCCAATTTTTCTGATGCCATTTTTTTCGGGTCGTTTCTGACGCACAGCCTCTCTTAAACGTCGCAATACATCAAGATAGTAATGTTGATTAATGGTCTGACCCTCGGGCAAGAATTCATAGTGTACCAATCCCTTTACATCAAAGAAAGTGATAAGAAGACACTTAAGCTTCGATTTGATCATCCTTGCTTTCTTGAATCTTGGTTCTCCAGGCTCTAGCCACTGACTTAATTGCCTCTTAGTCTCGAGATCATATCCGTACACCCATGTTTCATCTCCCGTGATAACATTTTTGAACCAATGGGGATCAGAATTAAACATTTCCGCCATGTTTTTGCACGTTTCTTTGCGATGCTCTTTCTGCTCATTCGTTAAAAGATGTGGGACAAATTTAGCCGGGGATCGTTTAAGATGCAGATCATTCTTTATGATGGTTTGGCATGTTCCAAAATATATATTCAAGTCTTCTGATAACTCTCTGATAGTTATTCTTGGTTTCTTTGAACAATGACTTGATTTTAAGTGCATTTTCGGGGTTTCTTATCGATAAAGGTCTGCCAGTGTGTATATCATCCTTGACGCTTGTTCGACCAGCTTTAAGTCGTGAAAACCATTCAAATGTCCTCGATTGTGATAGAGCATCTTCTTTAAAAGCTTGCTTCAACATTTGAAATGATTCGGAAGCCGTTTTCCCTAATTTAAAGCAAAATTCTATGCAGACTCGCTGTTTTTCAATACAGTACATACTGAAGTTAGAAAATGTTTTATTTATTTATTTCATCTCAATTTGCAGGTGTTACATTCGAGCACAGCTCGCGAGTCACCTTGTCCAGATTATTTACACATGGCGAGTTGTAATGCTGGAGTGGCCCCCCGAACCTTACAGGAGGGCAGTTGTAGAAAATGTTCTGATATACTCGAGCTTATAAATTCGAAAAAAACGTGAGCGCGTGCGTCTGTGTGATCAATTTTTTTTCTACGTGTTGATAAATGTTTTATCTATAAGGTCCTTATAAAATTATTTCATTATTTTGAATATTTTACGTGATCTCATTCCTGGAAATTATTGATCACACGTTGTATATAAAACAACTTCTTACTCTCCTTACTGAGATAAAAAATATTGGGAAGGCTTGGCTCATCAGTGGTGAACCCTACCAGCGGTTTCGCCAGTTTAATCCATAAGACCGTCTACCATTGTATTTGACCAATATTCCTATATATCCATCATTTATAGAAATTCCTGGTTAATTGTTTTATATGGGGAAAAAGACGCGCTAAATAGTTTCCTTGCTTACAGGCAGATGGCGTGTTAATGCCTTACAACTATTTTATGAACATATATATATATATATATAGATACCAAAAAAGCCTCTCCCTTTTAAATGCATTAAAATAAAGAAATAGTGCAATTTTTGCATTTCATTTTTTGTAAAACGACATTTGAAATACTATCCCGCATGTGTTTCTTTTCAGCGAAAATTCAAAATTTATTTCAAGGAGAAATAACGATTATTTCTAACCTTTTGGATGAGGTATGAAAGGGTGAATTGTGGAGAGTAATGATAAACGGAAAAATAACACTGTGGGTTCGGTTCCCATCCCTGAACACTTTTATTTTTCCGTTCATCATTACTCTTCACAATTCACCCTTTCATACCTCATCCAAAAGGTTAGAAATAATCGTTATTTCTCCTTGAAATAAATTTTGAATTTCGTTGAAAAGAAACACATGCGGGATAGTATTTCAAATGTCGTTTTAAAATCACAAGCCGCATTATATTATATTGTATTATATTTCATTTTTTATTTATTTTAATGCATTTTAAAGGGAGAGGTGCCATTTTTGGTAGATGAATATCCGCCTGACGCAACTTTTATGTTGTGTAATATCCCAGTATACTTTGCCTCTTGTATCGTTTTTCACATACACACACATATATACATACATATAGAAGAGCATAGGGAGCATCTCCCGTCAAATTAAACGTCAAACCAGACGCCACCTATTGACCGTCGCCGCAAACTAGCGGCCTCGGGTCGGTGACAAAGCCACAACACCAGCTTTGGCAAACTGAAAAACGTCTATCTAGAGACCATGGTTTCAGGCTAATGGCTTGTCAGCCTAGGCGGACTTTATTCCACGAAATCCACAACGGATCTAATGGAATCTTCTGGAATCTGCTACCGACCCGAATCCGATAGTTTGCGGCGATGGTCGATAGATGGCATCTAGTTTTGACATCTATTTTGACGGGTGAAGTGCCTTATGCTTTTATAGATCAATTTCCTCCAGGCAAAATTTCCAGGAGCGCAGAACGCCAAATACCCGCGAGAATATATATATGTGGTAACATTAAGATATAACTTAGAGGCTTGGATATATTAAGTATACTATGATTAAATCATAAGAGGTGTGTTTTTTATATAATTAAATAAACAAATTTATATATAAAAATAGACACTTCGGCCAGTTGGAGTTTTTTATTTTCTCAACGTTTCGACAAAAATCTTTTGTCTTCGTCACGTGAGAACGCCCTTGCAAACCTCAGAACAATTTTTAACGCCAAATGCTTTATTTTTAGTTACTTCTCCTGACGAAGACAAAAGATTTTTGTCGAAACGTTAAGAAAAATAAAAAAACTCCAACTGGCCGAAGTGTCTATTTTTTATATAAATATGAATGCCGGCCAGGCAGCCTCTATCTTTACGATAAAATAAACAAAATTATACGTGAGCAGTAGTTTACCCAAAATATTATTTGAAAAAGGAAAAATAAAAATCAGGTAAAAAGTTTCTTTTAATTTTGAATTTGCAAGTTTTTCATTTATTTTGTATAATAATTATTAAGAGATTGTACATAGAGTATTAGTCCGTTGAAGAACAATATATATTTTACTCGAAAACTTGAAAATTCAAAATTAAATGAAACTTTTTACCTGATTTTTATTTTTCCTCTTTCAAACACAATTATAGTTTAAAAAAAAATTGAAACTATAAAGCGGAGTATAGGAAGTGTCACGTCATATGCTGGATAACAGAAAAGGGAATAAACGAAGCGTAAAAAAAAAAGACAGAACTATGACTTTACTATTTTGATATAAGTTTTAATCTCAAAAAATTTAGTATACTTACAATGAACCTATTTTAATCATAATGTAATCAACTGTATATATTATATGAATATATAAATATATAATATAGATACTGTTCTATTTCATTTGGCGCCAGTGTCTTTAGCGGGACAGCGCGCTATGTTCTTATGGTGGAATAAAGTTGAATGGTTATAATTTTCCTATCCCTATATATATATAAGTCAGTGTATGTATGTATGTATGTTTGTCGGCTATACACGTCCACAATACGTAACTGATCTGGCTGAAATTTTAACAGTATATAGAGTAGAATCTGGAAAAACTTATAGTGAAAATTTCAGGTCTCTATCCCGAATATTCTTCGAGTTATTTGCAAATTTGCCCTTTTGCTCGCAAGCAGCGCCTCTAGCGGTGAAGATGGGTGGTGATATCAGCTGACCTATTGTACATGTAAAACTTGTTTTAAACAGGACATAGAGAAAAATCCGGAAGAGAAAAATTTGAATTGACAGGTTTCTTGGCAAAAATAGTTGGTTTTTTTTTGTCAGAAAATGATAATGACAATATTGCTGTATCATGTTTGATTATCAGATACAAAATTATATCGGGAAAAATTCAGAAAAGCAGAGATCACGGGTAAAGCCAGTTCATTTTTAGTATGCAGGAACAAAATTCCAACAGAAAAACATTTATTCGAGCAGAAGATACAAAGCCAGATCATCTCTCTATAAAAATATTGTTTCTCAGACACAAAGTTTGGAGCGGGACACAAGAATGACATCCACGACGCCAATTTATAATTGTAACGAATAGTATTTGAATAAAAACATTTAATCGGGTAAAACCCGGGACGTTGCCCAGGTCATTCGGCTAGTATTCGAATAAAAGCTAAAGTGAAGAAAAGGGTTTTCTCCTGTCTTCTCTTCCTATTATAGATGACAATTTTTTTGTTTTAATTTTTTCTGAGGTTTATAGCTTATATATCATAGATAATCCAGTGTAAAAATGAAGGAATAACACATATACATATACTTAGAAAGGTACCTCTCCCTTTAAAATTATATATGCTATGTAACAAAGTATTTATTGTGAAAAAAATAGTACAAATGTGATATTGTACTTGGATAAGGTACATAAATTATGAAAAAAGGCATCTCCTTATCGTGCAACTGAAAGTTGCTGATGTCTTGCGCCATCTATCGGAATAAATATTAACTATTCTCGTTGATAGATGGCGCAAGCCATCAGCAACTCTCAGTTGCACGATAAGGAAATGCCTTTTTAAAGTAAAGTAGTTATTATTAATTTATAAAAACATATCCATAATTTTTATATTTTATTACTCTGCGTAAACTTCCCTCATTGCTACTCCAGTATTTTTTATCAATTTTAATTAGTGCTTAAATAATTATGCTCAAAACTGGGCAACTCTGTGCTTCACTTCCATCAATAATTGACAATATGACCCAGAATAAGTATTTTGCTACGGCGTTTTATGGTTTCCACAAGTCCATATCTCAGAAGAAGGCCAAGTGACACTCACTCCTCACTTTCTTACTGCTACTCTTTTTGTGTTGTTTTTCTTGCTTCCCTCTTTCTTGTTTTTTTTTTCTTTTTCTTCTGTATATATCGTTGTTTCCTTTGCCTCACTGCTTTGTTCTTATGCATACCTCTGGTGAATCCTGTATAGGTCAGTGACCCTAAATAAAGGCTTTTTTGTTGTTGTTTGTTGCTTAAATAAAATTACTGTGTCATCCTGAAGTTTGTATTCTCTAATTTTCTACGTTACAATAGGTAACAAAAGAGGCACCTCTCCCTTTAAATGTTCATCAGAACGATGGCACTGTGCATTATCCTAGTAATAAAACTTTACTTGTGATGATAAAGAATGAACCACAACACCAATTTTGACAAATTCAGATAAAAAACTAACCTGTATATATATAAATATAATTTTCTATAATTAATCAGTTTATAATACACTATTGCCACGTGGAAAATTAGGGAAGTGTTGACCTTGCTTAGAATTATTAATGAAACTGATTCCAATAATTATTAATTAAACATTATATTTCAATATAATACACTGCGGCCTGTGATTGTAAAACGACACTTGAAGTTACACCGCATGGGTTTCTTTTAAACGAAAAATCACATTTTTATTTAAAGGTGAAATATCGACTATTTCTAACCTTTTTGGATGAGGTATGAAAGGATGAATTATGAAAAGTAATGATGAACGGAAAAATAAAAGTGTCCAGGGATGGGAATCGAACCTACAATGTTCCGCTTACCGATTACCATCCCTGGACACTTTTATTTTTCCGTTCATCATTACTTTTTCATAATTCATCCTTTCATACCTCATCCAAAAAGGTTAGAAATAGTCGATATTTCACCTTTAAATAAAAATTTGATTTTTCGTTTAAAAGAAACTCATGCGGTGTAACTTCAAGTGTCGTTTTACAAACATTATATTTATTGATTTACAAGAGAGAGAACAAAATATAAAAGGAAACCAATATTGAACAAAGGAACTTTTTTTTATCTGTTTCGGTTAGCGCCCTATTTACCTGTGAGCTTACACACACTCTGTGGAACAATTAATTAATATATATACAACATACGCTCCTCTGTGTGTAAGCCCTAATAAGCAAGTCCAAGGCTATCTGCACAATTCCGTAGTTTGTCCCTTAGGTAGACTCTACCTAACAGGAAGACCAATTTCGGGATGAGACAACAATTTATTTCAGGCAAGAACAAACTACTCGTATGAAGGATAACAAAAGATAAGCAAAAGAGGGAAGTGTACAGAGTATAGCAAAATATAAACATAAAAAATAATACTCTGCTAATAAAATAATAAATACTTTGTTACAATATAATGTGGCTTATGATTGTAGAACGAAATTTGACAATTATATCGCAAATGTTTCTTTTGAACGAAATATCGAAATTTATTTTAAGGAGATTTAAAAATATTTTATCGGCATCATACACAAGTCAATGATGGTATTATATAATAATTATAAAAAGAAGGATAAAATAAAAGAGTAAACTATATACAGTTATGTACAGTCCAGGAGACAACGACAAAAAGAGTCCTCCTCCAGACAGTAAGGAGAGATAATCGTTATTTCTCCTTAAAATAAATTTCGATATTTCGTTCATGGTTCAAATCACATTAATAGGTACCGCTCAACAAGAGCAACCTAGTTTATGATAATTGAAACAGTGAATAATATATGAAGGTTATTCAGATATTAAACAAAATTTTAACACGGGATTCAATCCCGGTTTATGACTGTCGGGAATCGAGCGTGTTACCCTCTCATCCACCGACTTTGTTGATGATTATTTCGTTCAAAAGAAACATTTGCGATATAATTGTCAAATTTCGTTCTACAATTAATTAGTTCATAATTAGGTAAAAGTAATGCACACGCTCTCTAATTAAACACCAAAGATTACAATTAAAAAAAAAAAAAGAATGTCGTGACCTTTTTTTTTATTTGGGGTGTGAGGGAGTCCCGCTAGGTGGCTACGTGTAGAGAGGGAGCAAGAACGAGGTGTCGGACCTGAGCCGTTCAGTCATTCTGAGATCACAGATGGAAGAGGCGAAGAAGATAGCCGCTCAGCTTGGGTCAACCTTCCGGGAGCTGGTAGCCGGGATGGTACCACGCCGTTGGCGGTGTAAGCCCCGGGATCTCACCGCCGATATCGCCCTGGTGACCGGAGCGGCTGGAGATTTGGGCAGCAAACTGTGCCGGCAGTTAGCCACGGCGGGGGTACGGCGTTTCGTCCTGTGGGACCGTCGACCCCCTACAGCCCTAGCGGAGGAGCTCTCGGTACTCCCAGGCGTGAAGTGCTGGGCGTATGCCTGCGACTTGGCTAGCCGTCAAGAGATCTACACGGTCGCGGCACGGGTGAAGAATGAAGTGGGCAGAGTCTCCATCCTTATCAATAATGCTGGAGTGGTCACTGGCAAACGGTTCCTTGACTGTTCTGATGAAGATATTGAATTGTCCTTTCGTGTCAACGCCATGGCTCATTGTTGGGTAAGTTCATCCTCGCTCTTTCAACCTATACCATTTACACACACACTTTAGCACACCATCCTAATTCTTTATCTTGCTTTTTTTTTTTCAAATTAATATATATTTTTTAGAACGACGTTTGACAACTTTTATCTCAAATGTTTCTTTTGAACGAAAAACCGTAATTTATTTTAAGGAGAAATAACGATTATTTTTATCCTTAGGGATGAAGTATGAAAGGATGAATTGTGAAGAGTAATGATGAACGGAAAAATAAACGTTTTTAAGGATGGAAATTTTTATTTTTTCGTTTATCATGACTCTTCATTCTTCATCCCAAAGGATAAAAATAATCGTTATTTCTCCTTAAAATAAATTACTATTTTTCGTTCAAAAGAAACATTTGCGGTAAAACATGTCAAACATCGTTTTACAATCATAAACCGCATTATATTGTATTATATACATATTTTTTAAATTAATAATGTCGAATTGCTTTTCACGTGTGTAAACATGTGGTGTACTTACAGTAAAAGCAATCGCTAACTACCCACCATGATTATCATGGCCTGTACCACGTGTACTAGGGGGATAAGCAAAATAAAAATTTAATAATTAACCTTCTTACTGATTATTCAGAGTACAATCGTGAAAGTTGTAAATTTTACTTTTAAATATCCAAGTTGCGTGCGTATATATGTAAACCTTTCTTGTAAGAAACATTCCATGTTTTATGGTAAGGCACAATTTGGATTATTCTATATAAAGTTACGAGCGTCATTCCTAATCAGTCATATCTGTCACCGTTTGCTTTTTGTTTGGAATGGCGCCCTCCTATCGGTTGGCTACGATCACGCCACCTTTGCCCCCCCCCCCCCCCCCCCCATCATGCCACCCCCACTCGCTTTATCGTTTATGTAACTATTGTGTTGGAGCGGGTTGCTCCTTAAATAAATGCATATATTAGTTAATAACTAAATGGAATCCACTCTTTCTTTTTCCCAGTATGAGACGCCTACGGAAGCCAACAGTACATAGACAGATAAAGCACATAGGCTATAGTTATTAACTAATATATGCATTTATTTAAGGCGCCAATTTATAATTGTAACAAATAGTATTTGAATAAAAACATTCAATCGGGTAATACACGGACGTTGCCCGGGTCATTCGGCTAGTAGATTATAAACACAAGGTAATAAGACCAAATCCAAATAAATAAATAGTGTGTGACGTTTCGGTAACAACGCTGTTACACACAATTTATTTATTTGGATTTGGTCTTGTTCCCTTGAGTCCATGTTTTAATTAAGCCTGTTAAAGAGTGATTATCTCTTGAAAGCTTACATTTTAAAACAGTAAGAAACTCACATTGTGAGAAATATTTGTAGTTTTAAATTGACTTCCTTATTAATAGTCGTCGTCAGACACTTCTAAATAAATTTTAATACAAACATCTGACCATTTTTATTTATTATTATTTTTTTTAAATTAGTTTTTCACATGTTTAGCATATTTACTCAAATTTGGCTTTAAATACCCATTTCTTGATTTCTCAAGAAAGCCTCTGTGACTAAAACATTTCTATTCATGATAAAATTATGAAAAAAGTATTAAAATTACAATTATATTCTCACAATGAGTATCTTTTTTATTTAAAATGCTAGCTTTCAAGCGTTATTCGCTCTTCAACGGGCGTTTGCTTTTTGTAAATATTTCTGGTGGGATCAAGCCGATATAATTGTAAGCCCGTTGAAGAGCGAATAACACTTGAGAGCTAGCATTTTTTAAATAAAAAAAGATACTCATTGTGAGAATATATTTGTAATTTTAAAACATTTTTAGTCGTAGAGATACAGCCTACACCACGCTGACGGGGACCAATAGCCCGAAACGCCTGTTCGTGGATGGCTTTACTTGATTTATTATCAAGAAAATGGGTTGGCCAAATAACAAGGAACAGGTTAAATCAATGTTTAGTTGATTTCTGTTCCACTAGATGGCGTTCTGCCATCTAAAAAGCTTATGTGCTCCTGGTCAGGATATGCTTTCTTTTATTTATATTTGAAGTCTTTCGGTGACCCACAGGCTCGCTGAAATACCGTAAGAATAATAAAAGTATTGATGTAATTTTTTCTATTATTTTCTTCAATTAATAATTCAAAATTTTATGTTTTTAAAAATATAAATACACTTTGTTTAAAATCAGAGTTTAAAGTTGTTTTTACGGCGTTCTGTTTTTAAATACATTCATGGACAAAAATTAAAAAAAGGAAGTTATTCCTTTTAGCATATATATCAGGATTCAGACAATAACTCTAAAAGATATTACAGTGACCTTTATTGAAGACTTACAAACAAAACTTAAGGAAGTTGTTCCATTTAACATGTATATAGGGATTCAGACAATAACTCTGAAAGATATTACAGTGACCTTTATTGAAGATACACGAGATAACCAAGTGTAAACAACCTCTGTCTCCTTCAAAAAATAAAAAAATAGACGACCGGCGACATCAAAGACTTTCCACTTCCTTTTGTCCACGAGTAGTAAGATGTATCTAAAATATCTAATTAAGCTTTTTCATTGTCATTTCCATTAAATCAATTTTTTAAACCTTTTTAATGACTTAAACATCAATAAAAGAATTAGTCTAATTGTTGTTTTTTAATGGACATAAAGTGGATAAATAAAAGCCTTTTCATAGAGAAAAAAGTAATCACTTAAAATCATTTTAAAAGGTCAACATGTTTCTCATTGTTGTTTTGTTTTCCGTTTCCTGGATTGTTTATTAACATCATTTCTCTCAACGCCATCTGTCGACCAGAATTACATTCATTTTTAAAACAGTCTATATATTTAAGAAAAAAGCATCTCCTTATTGTGCAACTGAAAGTTGCTGATTGCTTGCGCCATCTATCGGAATAAATATCAACTATTCTCGTTGATTTTTAATTATTCCAGAATTGGCCAAATACCCATTCTTGATTAATCAAGAAAAGCTAACCACGGACGCGTTTCGGGCTCTTGGCCCTCATCAGCGTGGTGCAAGTCCATATATTGTAGCGTAGAAGTCAAGTCTTTGTATATCTGAAGGTGTGAAAGTATTTATTGATGACGTCACGGCGACTAGTCTACAATTATTAACAAAACAACCAAACTATCTACAGCTAGGGAATCTTGAACAAGCAAGCAAAGAAATATTTTGAAGATGATTTTACAATTACAGAGTAATATATATTTTTATTTAATTTAATTAAAAAAGCATATATTGGATCAAAATATCATTTATTTCACCAATAT
>CP092874.1:23621911-23645946 GCA_030710605.1 Cordylochernes scorpioides
ACTATGATTTTCTAATGGAGAAAATTAGGAAAGACAAAATTCAGGATAACACGGCACACAGGGACCGGGAAAAAATGTTCACTTTATCGAGAGATTCAAATTTACGAGTTTCAAATTATCAAAATATATCTTTTTTTTTTAATAAGTTTTTAGAGAATTGTTTTAACAAATGTTCGCTAGACAAACCTTTACTCAGGTAAAACCCCGGGCGAAGCCGAGTACGTTTTATAAGTTTATAGAGAATTGTTTTAACAAATGTTCGTTAGACAAACATTCACTCGGGTAAAACCTGGGCGAAGCCGGGCACATCCGCTAGTATAAAATAAACGCTATAAAAATGCATTATTAAAAAGGGAAATGTTTCCTTTTTATTCACATGAACACCTTCTCCTCTCCCATTTTTATCATAAATTGTATAAATACAGGTTTAAAATATAGTTATAGGCTATTTTTAAAAGAAAAACTGAAAATATAAAACTACAATGCATCAAATTAATTAATAAAATAAAACGAAAAAGAAACGCATTGTAGCTTACATTGTTTTAACTTTCAATAAATTCCAGTTAATTACTTCGTTAAATCTAAATATTATTTACTGCAAAAATATAATTTTAGCTTCATAAATATAAAATAAATTTATTTAGTATTTTCTATGATTATTTATATTTAATCTCTGAGAACTGTTGTTTATATCTATTTTCTAAAGGAGATTTCCTGTTTCGCTACCAATTTAAGTAAATATTTTTATTTAAAATTATGTCAACACAAATTTAAATGTATATATTTCATTATTTATAAAAATAAAAAATGGAGTTAAAAAGTGTGAAAGATATAATCCGAAACCTCGATGCCTACCCAAAAACATTGGAAGATTTTCGAATTAAAACTTACTCAGGAGCATTTGGTAAGCCGATAAATATACATTTAAAAAATATATTGACATTTTACCTATCAGTAAAGAACACGATTTTTTTTAATGCGAAAATAGCGCAATGAAAATGGAATTGAATTATAAAAAATATTTAATACAAATTTAGCAAAAAAGAACTTGCCACGACTTCACAAGAGTACTACACGTAAAAATGCATTAAATTGTCAAGAATACCACCTAACAAAGGCATATATCACATAGGCAAAGACATTTCAAAATTGGTAATACCCATTAAATATCAAAAGATTTTGCAGAAATATTAATAATTAATCATTTTTACTTATATTACTTTATTTTTAAACTATACACACATACAGCATCATAAATAGAATTATTTATTATATTTTGATAATACATATTAAAGATTTATTACATTGCCTTTATACCCAAACAATTTTTGATTTCAATGGTTGCAAAAGATTCTGTCAATAAATACCAAAAGATAAATTCGACAAATAATATATATGTACAGATAGATCTATATCCATTATAATTTCAATTGCTTTCCTTAATTAAAATTTATAATAATAATTTTTAGCAATGTGTTTCTTATGATATTCATTTATTAAAAATTACAGATTACAGATTTTTACAGATTTATTTTAGGCGGAAATAAATTTGAAAATTATATCAATTACACTCATGGACAAAACTTAAAGAATACAAGAAAATAAGACCTAATCCAAATAATTTATTAGTGTGTGACATTTCGGCAACAACATTGTCACCATCATCAGACAAAAGAATAAAATGAGAATTTTGTCTGATGATGGTGACAATGTTGTTGCCGAAACGTCACACACTAATAAATTATTTGGATTAGGTCTTATTTTCTTGTATTATAATCTAAAATCCAAATTATGTTTTATCAAAACTTAAAGAAGTGAAAAGTCTTTGATGTTCCCAGTCATCTATTTTTTTTTTATTTAAAGAGACAGAGGCAATTTTGTTCACACTTATTTAACTAGTGTATCTTCATTATAAAATCATAAAAGTTCCCAGTTTAAAATTCCAATATTGTTTTGGTCTTGGTTAGAAAACAACACTTCTAAATGATTTAGTTCTAACAAAGTTTGACTGCATTATGATAAAATTATCTCATACATGTCAAATGTTTGCTTGAATATTGGATATGTTTACACCGTTCACTGATGATTTATATAACACTGCGAATGTGAAACAAACGCCATAATGGATGCAAATGTTGTTTAAAATGTTGCCAAAAATGTTAACATTAAAATGAAAAACTTGTATATAAAACTTTACACAATAAAAAATTACATTAATCTTCCAAAAAAAAAGGCATTGTATTATATTTAAAAGGAATAAATTGATATCCCATAATTTTATGATAAACCAAACCCATTTAGTCCTATACATCTAAAAGTCTATAAAAATATAGAGATCACTTCTCTCATCAAAAATAAATACCGTATAACCTCAGTAATTCTACACACCATAATTCAACACTTTACAAAATTACCAAATCAATTAAAGCATTTTTCAGAAAAATAAAATAATAATAAAAATATTCACAGATAGAAAAGAATAGGAACATAATTTACAGATGAAGAAGAAAATACCAGGAATAAAATTCACTGAGATGAAATTTTAAAAAAATAATAGGATTATTTGCAGATAAAATAGAAAAGACCAGGAATATTCACTGATAAAATAATAGGAATAAAAATATTACAGAAAAAATATATAAAAGACCAGGAATAAAATTCACAGATAAAATAGAAAATAACAGTAATAAAATTCACTGATAAAAACAGAAAAGACTAGGAATAAAATTCATAGATAAAACAGAAAAGACTAGGAATAAAATTCACAGATAAAATAGAAAATAACAGGAATAAAATTCACAGCTAAAATAGAAAATAATAGGAATAAAATTTACAGATATGTTTGATTTGTTAGTGTCTTGTACAAAACAACGAATCACTAACCTATCATGAAGACGTAACTTTATTAAGTTTTTCTTTTAAGTAATATATGGTCTTACATATCTTACATGAACCAAAACATTAACTTGTGATGATGATATATTCAATCACTGAATAACCTAACATCTTCCCTTTTTTTACTAGTCTTTAAATCTACTTGGTTTTTTCACCAGTCGACCTGATCTGGTTCTAGTCTCTGATGCAGCATTCTCAGGTTCACTTACCGTGGGGCTGTCACTCTTTGATTGGATTCTGCATTCGGTAGTTTCAATTCGGGTTCTTTTCACAATGTTGTCTCCTCCTGCTGATGAAGTAGATGGTAAGCAATTTGATACAGTTTGTTCTTGATCAATGCTTTCTTTTCTTCCTTCTTCTTGATTGTTTGTAGATTTTTGATTTGCTGAAGCCTGTTGTGGTTTAATCCAGGTTCTATTTCTTCTGTAGGTTCTACCATGAATATTCACATCATAGGATCTTGTGTTGTGTTCATTTGTGATGTTAGCTTTGGACCATGATGGGGTGGTATTGGGTGTTCTGACATACACTTCTTGTCCTATGTCTAAGTCTGGTAAATTTTTAGATTTTCTATCATAGTAGTATTTTGCCTGTTGTCTTTTGATGGATATTTTATCAGGAATATTTTCTGGAATTGATGGCTTAAGTAAATTTGGGTGAATTGGCAGTATAGCTCTCGTTCTTCTAGACATGATTCTTTGTACTGGGCTTGAATCTATGTCTATAGTGGGTGTATTTCTCCAATTTAACAAACTTTGCCAAAAATCACTATTTTCTTGTTTAGATTTCTTCAGTAAGTTTTTGGCTATTTTAACTGCCGCTTCAGCTTTTCCATTTCCCTGACTGTGAAGTGGTGATGATGTAGAATGTTGAAATTGCCATTCTTTGCTGAATTTTTGGAATTCAGTCGATGTAAATTGCCTTCCATTGTCTGAGACTATAATTTGAGGAATTCCATATCTGCTGAATTGTCTTTTGCAGCATTCAATTATGTATTCAGATGTTGTATTTTCTAGGCATTCAACTTCAAAAAAATCTGAGTAATGATCCACCATTATTAAGTAATTCTGTTTGAAGATTTCGAATATATCAAGAGATATTCTTTCCCAGGGATAATTTGGAATTTTGTGAGATTTCATTGGTTCTCTCACTTGATTCTGTGAATTTGATAGACAAATAGAACAATTTTCAATTTCTTGCCTTATTTGTGCATTCATTCCTGGCCAAAAGATATTGTCTCTTGCTCTTCGCATACTTGAATTAATTCCAATATGTCCTTGATGGGTTTTCATTATCATCTCTTTTCTTAATTTATTTGGAATTACAATTCTATCATTCTTTAGTATGATTCCATCTTGAACTGTTAATTCTTCTCTAAAATTCCAATATTCTCTGGTTAGCATTGAAGTTTGATTTTTATTTGGTGGCCATCCATTTAGAATAAGTTTCTTCACTTCACACAGAATAGGATCAGATGATGTTTCTTCTCTAATTCTCAGGACAGTGTCACTGCATACACTTAATGTTTCCATAACATTGACTGTGGCAATTTCTTTGTAAATGATGTCAATGGGATACACATCATATTTCAGATTTTCATTCCTTACATCTTTGATGCAAGCTCTTGAAAAGATGTCCGCCAAGTGCATTTGAGATCCTTGGACATGTTCTAGTTCTAAGTTATATCTTTGCAGTCTTAAAAGCATTCTTTGGAGTCTTTGTGGCGCTTTTAGAATAGATTTCTTAAATATTGACAAAAGAGGCTTGTGATCAGTTTGCACAATCACTTGACATTTGCCCAAAATGTACTGATGAAATCTTTCGCATGCAAAAACAATTGCAAGACATTCTTTTTCTATCTGAGCATAGTTTTGCTCAGTCTTGCTTAGACTTCTAGATGCAAAAATTATTGGCTGGCTTTCCTGTAGTAGGGTAGCTCCAAGTCCATGTTTACTTGCATCGCATTGTATAGCTATAGATTTGTCCGCATCAAAATATCTTAAAACTGGTGCTTTTGAGGCTAGATCTTTGATTTGTTCAAATGCAGCTTGATGATTCTTGCTCCATGACCATGTTGAATTTTTCATTGTCAATTTTCTCAAAGGTTCACTAATCATTGAAATATTTGGCATGCATTTACATAGGTATGTT
Source organism: Cordylochernes scorpioides (assembly GCA_030710605.1). Lineage (NCBI taxonomy): Eukaryota > Metazoa > Arthropoda > Arachnida > Pseudoscorpiones > Chernetidae > Cordylochernes > Cordylochernes scorpioides. The sequence continues at coordinate 23,626,958 of CP092874.1, forward strand.
GCAAAACCAAGGAAACTTTTGAGTTCTGTTATACTTTCTGGATGAGGCATTTCTTTTAAGGCTTTAACTTTTTCTGGATCTGGCTTTAATCCATGTGGAGTTATTATATGTCCTAGATATTTTACTTCTTTTAGTCTGAGCTTGACTTTATTGATGTTGAATTTCAAATTAGCTTGTCTGGCTGTCTTGAAAAGATTTTCAAGATTTCTATCATGATCCTTCAGTGCTTCTTCATATGAGTCACCTTTTCCCAAAATCAGAATGTCATCAGCTATTATTTCAATTCCTTCAAGACCTTGGAAGATTTCATAGAGTCTTCTTTGGTATTCTTCAGAAGCAGTCTTTAATCCAAATGGCATTCGAAGAAATTTGTATCTTCCAAAGGGAGTCCAGAATGTTGTAAGGTTCGATGATTCTTCAGAGAGCTTCACATTCCAAAAACCATCTTTAGTGTCCACTACTGTGAATATTTTGGCATTTTGAAGATTTGGTATTATTTCCTCAATTGTCGGTATTGGGTATTCAGCTCTTTTCAAGGCGACATTTAATTCTCGAGGATCAATGCATATTCTTAACTTCTTAGTTGACTTTACTAGTACTAGATTGCTAATCCAGTCTGTTGGATAATCAACTTTGGCAATGATATTTTTCTTTTCCATGTCAATCAATTTTTCTTTTAATTCTTTTCTTAAGGTAATAGGTACTCTTCTAGGTGCTTGCTTGATGGGTTTGATTGTAGGATCTGTTTCTAGTTTGTATTCCCCTTGTAAGCATCCAATGCCTTCAAATATGTCTTTATATTTATCTAGAAGGTTATTTTGTTTTGTCCATGTGGATTCAATTTTGCATAAGTCAGCTTTAATTTCTATTAAATTCAATTTCTGGCAAGTTTCAGCACTTAGAATAGGTTTTTTCCCAATGATCTATCACTTGGAACACTATAGGATGTTGCTTGCTTTGGTGGGAACAGTTGATTTTGATTTGTCCTCTTGGCTTTAATATTTCTCCTCCATAGCATCTTAGTTTGATGTAGCTTGGTTTAAGAGAAGGATTGCCATCTTGCATGATTTTGCATAAATCTGCAAAATTTAAAACATTGACAGTTGCTCCTGTATCTATTTGGCAAATTATGCTTTCCTTGTATCCATTCAATTCTAATTCTAATTTAGTCATCAATTTTCTAGCAGAAATTTCTGAGACGTATTCTAAAGAATAACAATCTTCTTGTTCATCATTGGAGTTTTGAGATTCAAGGCTTTGAACTGTTCTCATTCTGGATTTGCAAACTTTTGCCCAATGATTCTTTTTGTTACACTTTCTGCAGGTTTGATTCCATGCAGGGCATTTTTGTCTATTGTGCTCATGGAATGTTGCACAATATCTACAAGGAATGTTCTTTTTCATTTTATTTTGATTGACTGTTTTCTTTCTTATATTCAATTTGTTCACCTCCTCTTGAGTGTTTTTAGTTAAGTTTTCAATTTGTTTGTTAGCGCTTTCATTAGCCTTACACACATCAATGGCTTTTTGCAATGTTAGTTGAGGATCACTGATCAGTTGTCTTTTGGTTTGCTTGTCAATTATTCCCAAAACTAACCTATCCCTGATCATTTCTTCAGTCATTGCACCATAATTGCATGTGGAAGACAATTTTCTTAATCTACATATATATTGTTCAATACTTTCATTTGTTTCTTGATTTGTTTGGTTGAAAATTGATCTTTCATAAATTATGTTAATTTTTGGTGTAAAATGCTGAGTCAATGCATTTATTATCTCATCTGAGTTATTTCTTTGTTCATCTGAAAGATCGAGATGTTCAAATATATTATAAGCTTCTTTGCCTATAATAGACAATAAGGTTGCAACTTTTAATTTGTCTTCTTTATTGTCCAACCCTGTTGCTATTGAAAAGTTACGCCAATGCGATTTGAAATATCTCCAGTTTTCTTCTATATTTCCTCTGAAATTAACTGGTTCAGGTGGCGGTATTTGTAAATACATATCTTTTGTCTATTTAATATACGATAAGGCTTATTTATTATTTTATTAGTCTTAACGTAAAATTGAACTTACCGCGATATTTTTTTTTCGTTTGTTTTCAAATCACTTTTCTGACACCATGTTTGATTTGTTAGTGTCTTGTACAAAACAACGAATCACTAACCTATCATGAAGACGTAACTTTATTAAGTTTTTCTTTTAAGTAATATATGGTCTTACATATCTTACATGAACCAAAACATTAACTTGTGATGATGATATATTCAATCACTGAATAACCTAACAAGATAAAACAACAAAAAAAAGAAAAGAATAAGGAATTTCACTGATAAAATAAAATAATATTTTAGAACAAAATTGGAGAGGAGTGGATTTGAGGAATTGGTTTAACCATGGAGATAAACACCACCATACTTTAGAACAAGTCTTAATGCCTTTTCTTTAGTAGAATACAGACTTGTTCAATTGGACATGTATTTAACAGTAAGCCATTACCATGATGGCTGAAATAAACACATATTTTAAATCATAAGGTGGAATCCTCTGGTGTATAATAAGCAGCAAACATAAATAAATTCCGAGGATAAGTTTCTTTTATTTCAAAAATAATAGTACTTCGAGCTTTCGGGCGTAAATAGCCCTTCTTCAAGAAAATAGGAAGTAATTTTAAATTAAATTTTGAATTTCAAATAGAAATGTTTGTAAACAATTAGATGGTGTTTTTCTTTGGTCCTGCATAGCGTGAGTGAATCTCATATCCACGTGATTTAGTTCTAATCTAAAAACTTTTATAAAGAGAGGTGTTTTGCCCCCAGAAATATTGGCCGATTACATTGAATATATTGAAATGATTACTTGTCCTAAAATGAATATTCTAAGTCTGAATTAAATTTTATATCAATCTGGAAATTGCCATTGTTTATCTAGGATGTAGTTCTATGTATCAGGATTGTGTATTAAGCTATTGTATATTTCTGGGATATCTATATGTCTATTGATGCTCTGGTGTTTTTTGGATACTATTGCTTCTAGGATTAGTCTTTTATATTTATTTTTTATGTTGGTGTAGTAGGTTTTTGGTTCATCTACTACACCAACATAAAAAATAAATATAAAAGACTAATCCTAGAAGCAATAGTATCCAAAAAACACCAGAGCATCAATAGACATATAGATATCCCAGAAATATACAATAGCTTAATACACAATCCTGATACATAGAACTACATCCTAGATAAACAATGGCAATTTCCAGATTGATATAAATTTAATTCAGACTTAGAATATTCATTTTAGGACAAGTAATCATTTCAATATATTCAATGTAATCGGCCAATATTTCTGGGGGCAAAACACCTCTCTTTATAAAAGTTTTTAGATTAGAACTAAATCACGTGGATACAAGATTCACTCACGCTATGCAGGACCAAAGAAAAACACCATCTAATTGTTTACAAACATTTCTATTTGAAATTCAAAATTTAATTTAAAATTACTTCCTATTTTCTTGAAGAAGGGCTATTTACGCCCGAAAGCTCGAAGTACTATTATTTTTGAAATAAAAGAAACTTATCCTCGGAATTTATTTATGTTTGCTACATATTTTAAATACAAGTACAAAAGGTTTCATTAAGACCTTTTGGTCTTATACAGATTTCCCGAGTAGAGAGGGAATATAACAGTAATAGTAACAATAATCAGCAATGTTATTTACAATGTATCAAATAGAGAGGAAAGAAAGGGCTTGGTATAAACTTATATACAGGCAATCAAGAATAATCGGTTCCTTTTCTTATAAAAATTATAATTAGTAGTATATTGGCAGAAATTTAGGTAAGTACAAGAGAAAAAGGAATATACAACAATGTATTATACAGAATTATCAGGCATCTATACAGTTTTATACATGGATGGATCAAGGGTAGAGGGACACATATTTTAAAATTAAAAAACAATAGAAAAAAATAAAAGATAAGTGGGTCACGTGTTGATATTAAAAATAAAGAAGGCATCTCCTGACCACGAGCACATGTGCTTTTTAGATGGCATTCGTGGATGGCTTTTCTTGATTTATCAAGAAATTGAGTTGGCCAAATATCACGGAGCAAGCTAAATAAACATTTAGTTTATTTTTGCTCCACTAGATGGCGCTCTGCTATCTAAAAAGTACATGTGCTCGTGGTCAGGAGATGCCTTCTTTATTTTTAATATTTTAAAATATGATAAGTTTCAAAAAGCAAAAGAAAATAAAAATGTAATCTATCACTATTTAACTTTAAAGTAACAGCCCTGTAACCCTATCTTCAGACTAAAATATTTAACAATGACCCCATACAAACACTCTAATGGTAGCTGTGTATCTACAAAAATATCACAGATTGTTTATTTGGTCTTATTTGCCTTTCAAATATCTTTTTTTGTAGGATTAATTGTGATTTTTTTTAAAAAGTTGAAATAGAGAGTCGGTGGACGAGTGGGTAAAACCTTCGATTCCCGACAGCTATGAACTGAAATTGAATCCCGCGTTGGACACTTTGTTTTAATATGTAAATAACCTTCATATATTATTCATTGTTGTAATTATCATAAACTAGGTTGCTCTTTTTGAACGGTACCTAATAAAGTGATTTTGGAACAAGAAAATAAAGTTTGGTATGTTATATCTATTTATGTGAGAAGGTGCAGTGATGTAATCCTACACTCCATTGTTGATGGACAAACACCTCCCAGTATGGAATTGGCTAATCCACTTCTGTGAAACCCAATATTCCATCCACTGTTGATCAGTGGTGTTGTTTACTGTGAGTGTCATTTGGCTTATTGTTTAGCATCTCCTGTTCAAAATGTTTTCCTTATTTTTCTTTATACAGTCCTCTCCTCCAATTTCTTCAATTCAACATCCTCCCAAGAGTTCAGAATTTTAGGTGTTGAATTATAGTCGGTATATTGAAAGTATGCTTGAACTGATTGGGATTCTAAAAACTGTTGAATTATAGTCAGTTACATATACAGTAGAACCTCCCTGTAAAAGACACCTAATTGTAGAGCCAAAGTGTCCTTTAGGGAGGTGTCCTCTTACTGGAGAGTTGCTAAATTATAAAAATGGTAATTTTGTAAATGAAAACTGTCCTTTGTAGAGCGGTGGCTGCTAAAGGGAGGTTCTACTGTATATAAATTAAAGTTGGTGTTGAATTATAAAATTGAAAGTATGCTTGAACTGATTGGGATTCTAAAAACTGTTGAAATTCAAGTTGGTATTGAAATTATAGTTAGTTACATATACAGTAGAACCTCCCTGTAAAGGACACCTAATTGTAGAGCCAAAGTGTACTTTAGGGAGAGGTGTCCTCTTACTGGAGAGTTGCTAAATTGTAAAAATGGTAATTTTGCAAATGAAAACTGTTCTTTGTAGAGAGGTGTCCTCTAGCAGGGTATCCTCGAGAGGGTGGTTCTACGGTATATAAATTAAAGTTGGTGTTGAATTATAGTCGGTTAAATTGAAAGTAAATTGGCTGATTGGGATTCTAAAAACTGTGTTGCTTAGTCTAATCTATTGATGAGCTCTGCCCATCCCCCCAGCATTGACACAATTCATGATTGAGGAGGGGGGGAGAAAAATAAGACTTCTAGGAATCGTAGGGATATATGTAAATAGGATGATATATGCAATTGTTGACTACTCTATGCAACAGTTTTTTTTTTTTTTTTTAACATTATAACTACAAGATAACAAGACCAAATCCAAATAAATTAATAGTGTGTGGTGTTTCTGTAACAGTGTTGTTATCATCATCAGAGAAAAGAATCAAAGAGACAAAAAATCATTCTTTTGTCAGATAATGATAACAACACTGTTGCCGATATGTCACACACTGTTACTTTATTTGAATTTGATTTTATTATCTTGTAGTTCTCTCTAATTTATAATCTAAAATTGTACCTTATCATTAATTACACTATTAAAAATTGATATAGCAAGCGCTTTCTAGTATTGATATATAACTCTTCTTACGGCTTATTTAAAGAAAAAAATAGCAAAGAAAAAACCCACTACCAGTTTTTCTTTAAATAGGCTAATAGAACAGCTCTCTATACTCTTTGCTAACTTGATGTTTCAAAATAATGTAATAAAGAAAGGTTGTTGCACATATTACTGGAATATTTCACATAGAATGTCTGCAATTTGCCAAATAGGTTTTATAGGATTTATATATGTCATAATATATACTCTTCTAGGAATAATAAAGCAAACCTACAGTCAACCCAGAGATAGACGGGAGGGTAAGGACCGGTCACTTTAGACATCAGCGACATTCCAAGGGGCGACAACTGGGGTCCGTTACTTGGAACCTCGGGACTTTTAGGACAGTTGGGGATTGTGTGCGAAATGAACAGCCGCCCGGCTTTGCCGGGCACAGCTCTCTCTCTGGTTGTCTGGGATTCCTCTTCCAAACTTGTGGTGTCCTTATTTCTCTTTCCCCACCTTATTATATTGCCACATATATATATTTGAAGCTCCTATATCATTGGGGGGGAAGGGGGAGAAAAATAAGACTTCTAGCAGTCATAGGGAGATATGTAAATAGAATGATATATGCAATTGTTGACTACTCTGTGCAACAGTTTTTTTTAACATTATAACTACAAGTTAACAAAGCCAAATCCAAATAAATTAATAGTGTGTGATGTTTATATATATTTGTCTATTACATCACATAGCTACAAGAAAATAAGAGCTAATCCAAATAAATTAATAGTGTGTAACATTTCTGTAACAGCGTTGTTACCATCATCAGGCAGTCATTTATTCTTTTGTCTGATGGATGATAACAACACTGTTACCGAAACATCACACACTATTAATTTATTTTGGATTAGGTCTTATTTTCTTGTAGCTATAATCTATAATTCAAAATTGTGCTTTATCATATTACACCCCATGTTTGACCTAAATGTTTTTTTTAAAAGGATAAATTATTCCTTTCATCCCCCACACACTCTTATAAAACCCACTGGTGTATTGACCAAGTGGTGACTGTGTGTTGTGTGTGTAGTCACTCTAGTCAGCATAGTGGTCATTGTGGTCCTTTTTGCCTGGGAGCTCAACTACTACCTCACCCCTGAGGTGAAGGAGGAACTCTTTGTGGACATGTCCCGCGGGGAGAAGCTGAGGATCAACTTGGACATTGTGTTCCCTCGTCTTTCTTGTAGTGGTGAGTGAGTCCCTTCTTCTCCTCTACTGTAGTTGTTCTTCTTGTATCACACACATACATCTTTTATTATGACACCAGTCCTATATATATATTGTAGCAAAGTATTTATTATTTTATTAACAGAGTATCATTTTTTATGTTTATATTTTGTTATACTCTGTAAACTTCCCTCATTCCTTATCTTTTGTTTATCATTCATAGTTTGTTCTTGCCTTAAATAAATTGCTGTCTCATTCTGAAGTTGGTCTTCCCTAATTTTCCACACATTATTAAATTATTTGGATTAGGTTTTATTTTCTTGTATCTATAATCCAAATTGTGCAACTGAATTTACATTTACACTACAATTTAGCATTTGTACTATTTTTTTCATATGCAGTACAACCTCCATGAGAGGACACCTCTCTACAAAGGACAGTTTTCATTTACAAAATTACCATTTTTACTATTTTGACACTCTCTGGTAAGAGGACACCTCTCCCTAAAGGACACTTTGGCTCTGCAATTAGGTGTCCTTTACAGGGAGGTTCTACTGTATATATGTATAGATTCTCCTCTCTCATTGCCGGCTTACAACAATATCCTCACAATGATCAATCACCATCATGTAGTGGAGGAGATAAATCTAAGTTCCTGCTTACTGCTTTGTAAAAGTTGTACAGTGACAGAGAAACCATTCGACTTGATATGGCTCTGGTTAAAATACTTTGTACTGAGGTAAGTTGGCTGTCGTTTACTTTTGAGAACAACGTCTCTCTTTCTTCGCTAATATACTGGCACTCAAGCTCTTATTTATATCAAGTGACCACAATGATAAAAAAATATCTCAATGATTGAATACTATTTTAAAGTGATAAGTTATCCCTAGTACACGTGGTACAGGCCATGATAATCATGGTGGGTAGAAGTTGGTGACTGCTTTTATTGTATGTGTACCACATATCTAAATGTTGACTTTTGCACTTACAAATGTGCCAGAGCCCCGTTTGGTTACTTGCATTCGCTGGTAGGTTTGGACTTTTGCAAGAATCGTGGACCATTGGAGCATTTTTTTTTTTATTAGAAAAATGTACCCAATGCGGGATTCGATCCCAGGTCGTAGCGGTCAAAAACCAACTGTTTAGACCATCCTTCCACCGACCCCCTAAAGTGATAAGTTTCTTCAGGGGGTCAAAAGATAAGTGGTATAAAATGCCAATTTCCAATCACCATGACACTGGATCATATTCCACATTGGGCACTTTTTTTTTTTCTTTATTAAAATTGCACCAATGGTCCCCCAGATTCTTGCCAAAATCCAATCCCAACCAAGGTAATACAAGTAAACAAATCTCTCTGGCAGGTTTCTAAGTACAAAAGTCAAACTGGTTTCCACATGTGTTACACAGGTGGTGCTCTTACAGTAAAAGCTGTCGTCAACTATTACCCAACATCACATTTTGTACCACCTGTATTAGGGATAATAATAAAGAAACTTCCCTTTAACACTTTGAGGACGGACAATTCTGCAGTTGCATAGACAGACAATAGGAGCTGTTGTGGTCTCACGTGACATTTTACATTTACATTAGGTCAGCTGATATCCCTCCAACCCACTGATAGGTAAGAAGGTATGGAACAAGATCCCGGTGAGTGTGAATTCGTGTCGGCCGCCGGCGATTTTATATTTAATTTTGAAATTCGAGGACGCGAATTCACGTCCTTCGGGCTTAATGCAAAATCGGCAAGGATGCGAATTCGTGTCCCTCGGGTCGAAGGTGTTAAATAAGTGTTAAGTTGTTGGTATTTTGATCTTCCACCACTTGATAAACTACAGGTTTGAATTGCTTTTATAATAGCTCTTTTTAACTTACTTGCCTAAAGGTAACCAGCAAGTCTTCCTAGCAGCCATTTCTTAACTATATTATGATGCATTAGTGTGCCATCTGTTATGAAAATTCAAAACTATTATAGACGCGTATGATTCTTTTTATTTAAAAATTAAACAATTTCTACTGCCCTTACTCTAAATGGAAAAATTAAAGTCAGGGCCTGGCTCATCAGTGGTGAACCCTCCCAGCGGTTTTGTCAGTTTAATCTACCATACCGCTGTTGTATTGCATTTTTTGATCTTCCTTTTATAGTGATACTGATGCTAGACTCTTGGAATGGGTATTTTAGATGAACTATAGACATAAGTTTTGAGAACAGTAGAATTACCTACAATTATAAATATATAATATGCTTCGAGCAATCGCTCTTCCGCAAACATCAAATTGAGTCAATCAAGACAAAGCAATAACGCGCCATCTATACATATAAAATAAAAGGATTCAAAAGCGTGAATGTTTCTTTTATACAAATACAAACTTCTACTGTCCTTACTGCGATGAAAAAATATATTGGGAGGGCTTGGCTCATCAGTGGTGAACCCTCCCAGCGGTTTCGCCAATTTAATCCACCAGACCGCTTCTCAGAGCTCTAATACTGTATTGGATCATTCTGCTTTTATATGCTACACTGAAGGATGGATCTTAGAAATGGTTTTCAAGTAAACTATGGACATAAGCTTATATATATATTTTTTTTCATCGCAGTAAGGACAGTAGAAGTTTGTATTTGTATAAAAGAAACATTTACGCTTTCGAATCCTTTTATTTTATATGTATAGATGGCGCGTTATTGCTTTGTGTTAATTTATGCCTAACTGGCCTTGTCTTTATAGTTTGTGGAAGAGCATTGCTCGATGCAAATATTTAAATGTAATGCTACTGTCCTAAAAGCTAATGTCCATAGTGTACTTAAATACCATTTCTAAAATTCTACCCTTCAGTGCAGCATATATAAGCAGAATGATCCAATACAGTATTAGAGCTCTAAAGAAAGCTGTCTGGTGGATTAAATTGGCGAAACCGCTGGGAGCCACTGATGAACCAAGCCCTCCCAATATTTTTTCATCGCAGTAAGGATAGTAGAAGTTTGTTTTATGTTTAATTTATTTAATATATTTAATTATTCGCATCTCTTAATGTTTTCATTTGCTATATCCCTATTCTGTTAATAATACTAATTATTGTTTTTTAAAGAAAAGGAACTGTTTGTACTCGATAGCTTGTATATAAGTTTATGCCAAGCCCTTTCATTCTTTTCTTCCCCTTATTTGATGCATTGTAAATAACATTGCTGATTATTGTTACTGTTATTGTTACTGTTATTGTTACTCCTGTATATACCCTCTTCTACTCTGAGAATCTGTATAAGACCAGAAGGTCTTAATAAAGTGATAAAGCATAATTTAGATTATAGCTACAAGAAAATAAAACCTAATCCAAATAAATTAATAGTGTGTGACATTTCGGTAATAACGCTGTTACCGAAATGTCACACACTATTAATTTATTTGGATTAGGTTTTATTTTCTTGTAGTCTATGGTTTCCACAAGTCCATATCTCAGAAGAAGGCCAAGTGACACTCACTCCTCACTTTCTTACCGCTACTCTTTTTGTGTTGTTTTTCTTGCTTCCCTCTTTCTCTTACTTTTTTTTTTCTTTTTCTTCTGTCTATATCGTTATTTCCTTTGTCTCACTGCTTTGTTCTTATGCATACCTCTGGTGAATCCTGTATAGGGTTAGTGACCCTAAATAAAGGCTTTTTGTTGTTGTTGTATTTTCTTGTAGTCTTAATAAAGCTATATTTGTTGTAAACACAATAACATGGTGTGTGTGCAGGTTTATCCCTGGATGCCATGGATGTGTCAGGGGAGCAACACATCAACATAGAGCACAACCTGTACAAGCGCAGGCTGGGACTGGACGGCAAACCTCTGGACCAGCCTGTCCGGGAGGAGAGTAAGTCAAGTGTAGTGGTGGACACTGTTGATGGGAGTTCTTATACAAGCTTGTCCCAAAAGTTTGCAAAAAAATTGAAATACCATTAATTATTGGCCGTTATGTATATCTTTGGCGAAACCGCTGGGAGGGTTCACCACTGATGAGCCAAGCCCTCCCAATACAGTAAAACCCCGCTAATACGAACCCTGGATATAACGAACCTTCCCTTATAACGAACCCACGCCGATTCCCAATTCCATTCCATTGAAAATACCATCGTTATAACGAACTTTGCGATTTTTAGAATAACGAACTACCCCTATAACGAACCTATTTTCGGTCCCAAAATGATAAAATCTATTTAAAATACTATGCTTATAACGAACTTAGAATTGTAATTTAAAAAAAAAAATTAAAACAACCAAATTTTGAGCATGTTTCATCTCGCGGATCGCGATTTCAAAACAATAAATTTAGCGGCATTGTTTGTTTTGAATTTTGCACTTTATTTTTGCTGTATGTTGTATAAATTTTAACACATTATACTTTTTATTAAATAGAATATATTTTCATCCATTAAATTTGAAATATAAAAATACAAATGGCTTCCAAAATGAAGAAAACAAAGGCATTTTAAAAACAAAAGCGTTATTTCTTTTTTAAAAAAAAGGCCATTTTCAGAACTTTTCAAGTGAAACAACACAGGCAAAATGTTAAGAAAAATTAAAATAAGAGAATATAACTTTTCTATTATAAAAGATAAAATATAAAGTCATTAAAAATTGTTACAAAGAGGAATCAACCACAACTTTTGCCGCGATCGCGATCGTACGTTTTAGGGCTAAAAAAAAAAAAAAAACCTAATAAATGGTCCCGTGATCAAACAAAAACTATTTTTATGCCATTAACTATGATGATTTTAAAGTCAGCAATGTTTTGCATGACAGGTTTAAAAAAAAACGAAATCTAGACCTAGAAGAATATGTGGGAAAATAAAATGGAAGAAAAACACCAACTTTATTTGAATGGTGCAATGCTTGAAGAATGCTTTGAAGCAACAAGGTGTTAGAGCCATTTTTCCAAGTAAACAATATATTATATAATGTGATAATGATGTTTTAAAATCATTTTATATCTTTGAATATATATTTAATAAAACTTTGCCTAGGATTTGTCTTGATTTTTAAATTAGACATAGAGGTACATGTTAATGATAAGAAGAACCTATCATCTAATGATTTCTATTATTATTCAGTATTAATGTAAGGAAATTGGTCAATTAAGGGAATTAAAACAAAGTGACCACTATTAAGAGGAAGCCTCTTCCAGTGTGTATGGCTGTCCTTTAATTATACGGTCTAAAAATTTTGAAAAGTAAAAAAAATGGCCAAACCGTGGCTATAGTGAACCGTGGCTATAGTGAACCAAAAGCTCTGTCCCATTGGGGTTCACTATAGAGGGGTTTTACTGTATATTTTTTCATCGCAGTAAGGGCAGTAGAAGTTTGTATTAGGTATAAAAGAAACATTCGTGCTTTTAAATCCTTTCATTTTATATGTATAGATGGCGCGCTATTGCTTTGTGTTAATGTATATCTTTGTATTATGTTTAAAGTAATTGTATTATGTGATGTAGCACAATTTGGATTATAGATACAAGAAAATAAGACCTAATCCAAATAAATTAAAAGTGTAACAGCGTTGTTATCGAGACATCATACATTATTAATTTATTTGGATTAGGTCTTATTTTCTTGCATCTATAATTTTATTATGTATTATTATGTATTCGTCTTAATAATATTATTTGCCAAGTAATAAGAAAAACACAAACTTTTGGGACAACTTTATTATATACCCATTAGGATGGCCTTTGTTGGATCCTGTTATTTTATAGATTAGGTCACTGGACATGTGTTTGCCCTGGTTCAAATCACATTAATAGGTACCGCTCAACAAGAGCAACCTAGTTCATGATAATTGAAACAGTGAATAATATATGGAGGTCATTCACATATTAAACAAATTTTAACGCGGAATTCAATCCCGGTTCATGACTGTCGGGAATCGAGCGTGTTACCCTCTCATCCACCGACTTGCCCTGGAGGCTGTTTTGGGTTCTATGCTACCTGTGGGCTCTATCTGTGCTTCTTTCCTGCAGTGAATCTGTATAAGACTGGTGGTCTTGATAAAGTTGTGTGTGTGTTATTTATAGATTTCTAATGTGTGGGGGATCATTGGACGAGTAGTCTAAACTGTTGGTTTTTGACAGACTTTTTTTTCTATATCTATAATTAAAAAAAAAAAATGCACACACACACACAAGCCTTTTTATTGGGGCATCCAGCCCTATACATGATTCCCCTCTACAGGATTTAGCAAAAGAAGATATTTCAAAAGTAAAAACTAGAATACAGGAAGTAATAAGGAAAAAGAAAAGCGAGAAGAAAGAAAAAAACAAACAAAAAGAAATATAACCATATATACAAAAATAAACCTACAGAGCAAAAGGAACCATACATGATTAAAAATTTAAATTAAAGTACCAATGTTTAAAATATGTCAAGGTTAGGATATCATTGAGAGGGCTAGTGTTGAATCAGCCGCATTCAATCTTCGTTTTCTTCCTCCAAGCAAACCACGACATTCGGCGCTTCCATTATTCTCCAACGGACATTGACTGCGGCCTTGTAGAATTTATATAAACCGAGGGAGAGACCCTGATCAACCATCAGTGTGTTCATCCAGCTGCAAATTTGTTGGCAGTCAGGTTGAGACCAGGGTAAGTCACCCAAAATTTCTTTCCTCTGTTTCTCTAAGCAAGAGCATCCAAATATTATATGCATAATTTCGTCTTGGATTCTGTTTTTATACAGATCGCAAGTTAGAGTCAAATCAATTTTCCAGCGATTTGAACGATTTTCTGGGAAGATCGTCCAAAGGAGTCTCAGTTGTGCAAAAAATCTTTTAATTGCTAGAGGAATAGTTGTGAATAAATATCGTTCTGCTGTTTTTGAATTTTTTAGGTATTTGAAGTGACTGTAATGTGAAGTATTTAGGATTTTCGCCATGTCGTTTTGGATGCTTTGTTCGGTTGCTATTCGAATAATACCAGGGATTTCAGTCATTATTGCAGCGTAATCCGGACAACCCTTCAGGAACGAAAAACCGTTTGAGTCTAAAATGGTTGACAGGTTTTCGACAAAGGTTAAACCAGCCCTTTGATTGCTGTGTAATGTCCAGAGGTGTGACAAACATGCCCGGGGCAACCTACTCTCTTCCATTTTCATAATCCTCACCCAAAATCTCAGGACCTGTTTAATAATGATAACTTCCTGTGATACTCGTCCACACTCCATTCTTAGCATAAAGCCCGGAGTATACTTTGGTAAATTTAGGTAGCGTCTTAAGAAAATATTCTGAACCTGATCAACTACCTTTACTTGGTTGAGTGCCCAGCAGGGTGCGGCGTATAGCATGTGAGGTAAGACCGTCGAATCAAGTAATCTCATTGCCGCATTTAGAGAGTTCATCTTGGATTTTGTCAGAACCTGCCACACAGCGCCAATTGCTGCCAGGGCTTTGCCCTTGTAGTGTGACGCTACCTTGTTTAGTGAATTTGCACTTGTAAGCGGATATCCCAAGTATAGATATTTCGTAGTAACAGACAGTTGCCTCTCACCCCAGAACCATTTGTCATTTTGTGCTAATCGACCGCCGTTTCTGAAAACTACAATTTTTGACTTATTTTCATTCAGGGTTAATAAATTTGTTTCAAAATATTTTCTTAGCATATTGATTTTTATTTGAAGGTTATTTTTGGATTCTCCAATCAAGACAATATCATCTGCGTATAGTAGAATATGAACATATCCATAATTTGGGAGATATATTCCCGGTAAATCTGAATTATTGTAGAGACCGATTAAATCATTTATAAAAAGTATAAATAAATAAGGTGACATCGGCTCCCCTTGTAAAACTCCCGAACGCACCTTTATTGGCGCAGTGAATGAATTATTCCATCTCACTACCGCTGTCATATTTGTGTAATAATCTTTAATTAAGTTAACAAAACGGTGGTTGAGACCTGCATCTACCAGTTTTCTCCATAATAATGAGTGGGGCACTGTGTCGAAGGCTTTTTTTAAATCCACGAAGAACATGTAGCATTTTCTTCTCTTTCGGCTTAGAGTCATTTGAATCAGGGAAAAAAAAATGCAAATGGACCCTGATTCTTGAAATGTCCAACCCCATCAGGGAGTACAAGTAATCAATCATGCTCTCACATACTTGTAAGTGCAAAAATCTATCTGCGCTTTTCACAGGTGAAGACATGTGGTGTACTTACCGCAAAAGCAAACTCGCCAATTTCTACCCATCTTTAATTATCATGGACCATACCATGTGTATTAAGGATAATAAAAAAAGAAGATGAAGCTATGTAAATAAGGAAGACTACCTTTCTCCTAAAAATAGACAACAAAAAAAAAAAACTCTGTGACAGCTAGTGATTGTCTCGAGAAACTAGTAGACTCAGGTCACAACACCAGCTTGTGCAAATTCAGAACACCCAGACCACAGTTTGTGGCTTTGTCAGTCCACACTTTGAATTCATCCACAAAGGATTCCTAAAATCCTCAAAATTTACCAAAGGGTGTATTTAGCAGATTGTTGTTGTTGTTTCTTATCCCTTGTGTAAAGATTACACAAATTCCATGAGTTCATGCTCCTCAAGCGGCAAATCAACATCTGATCTCATGGAATGGGGTGTAGGGGTGCAGCTTTTGTTGATCATGGCACCATGATCCAGGCATACTTTGGTGAAAGTCTGACTTTGCCTGTAATTTGAGGCCGTTCCTAACATGGAAGCAGACGCCTTTGCCGCCGACTCTAACATGAGTACGACGCAGCTCCTCCGTATTCCTGACCCTTGCTGAGGTCCATCAACCGGGTCAGTTGAAGTCAGGATTTTTAAAGAGGTCTACTCCTCTTCTAACAATGCTGCTGTTGGTCCGCAACTGCTTATTCGTCAGACTTATTCTGCTTGTTTCGCAGCTGGCCTTCATATCTGAAGGTCATTCCCCTATCCGCCACCTGGGGACGTGCCCTATAGCAGTCAGCTCTGCCAAGGGGTATTTAGCAGATAAACCAGTTATACAAATTAAAAAAAAAAAAAACTTTTACATGTCCATAGTTTTTGCTCTAAAATTACAAAAAACATAAAAGTAATTTACGAATTCTTGTAGATAACATGGTAACAACTTTCTTACAATAAATTATTAAAGAGAGGGAGGAATCTCTAAAAATATTTTGAGAAAGAAATAATTATTTTCTTTTTCTTTCACAGATTCAGTTTTTTAATATAATTATATCCAATGGATCGCCTTTTAACTCAATCAAATTTATATATGTTTTCTACCACATTGGGTTTTTCTTTTAGCCTTATATGTATTCCTATTTGCAGAGGCTCATTCCACTGGTGGTATGTATGTATTGGAGTACAAGTTTTATATATATAAAGTAATATATGTAATATATTCTGTGTAGTAACTATTTTTTAAATCAAAGGAATAATTATCTCTATATTTGAACTCTGATATCTATCTAATATTTTGGCATATGTGAAGTTGTCTCAGATTAATTGAAACTTGTTGAGAAAGCAGAAAAATTAGTCCCACTTATCAATATACATTCATTAATTGGGACTACACTGTTAATTGAGACTTCTCTGTTAATTGTGACTATTCTGTAATTTAGGATTGTTTCGTTAATTGGGACTGTTTATTAATTGAATCTACTCTTCTGTTAATTGGGACTCTATTCTCTATATATTCATGACTATTCAAATAAATTTACTGGCAATGCGTTTCTTTTTTTTAAATCTCTACAGACCTTACTGCAATGATATGATTTAATGAATGAGAGGGCTTGGCTCATCAGTAGTGAACCTTCTCAGCGGTTTCGCCAAATTAATCTCTAGACCGCTCTACTATTGTATTGGACTGGTTTTGTTATATACCCTGTATTTTCTATGGAAGGCAGCTAAATGGTGTTTAGTGAACTATGGACATAAGCTTATAGGTCTGTAAATTTTAACGATTTAATTTACTATTCAAATAATTGGGACAACTTTTTATTTGGTGCTGTTCTATTAATTGGGGCTATTCTTTTAATTGGCACTCTTCTGATAATTGGGACTCTATTCTTTATATATTCAGGACTATTCAAATAATTGGGACTACTTTTTTTTGGTGCTGTTCTATTAATTGGGGCTATTCTTTATTTGGTACTGTTCCATTATTTGGGACTCTTCATTCAGGACTTTTCTGTAAATTGGAACTGTTTGTTAATTCAGACTTCTGTTAATTGGGATAACTCTGGGACTACTATGTTAGTTGATATTAATCAGTTAATTGATATATTATTCTGATAAGGCACAATTTGGATAGGGGGTCGGTGGAAGGCTGGTTAAACCGTTTGGTTTCGACCACTACGACCCTGGTTCGATTCCCGCATTGGACACTTTTTATGTTTTAAAAAAAAAATGCTCCAATGGCCCCCCGATTCTTGCAAAAGTCCAACCCCACCAGCGAGTGCAAGTAATCAAACGGGGCTCTGGCACATTTGTAAGTGCAAAGTCGAACTGCTTTCACATGTGTAGACATGTGGTGCGCTTACAGTAAAAGCAGTCGCTAACTACCCACCATGATTATCATGGTCTGTACCACGTGTACTAGGGATAAGCAAACAAAAAAAAAAACAATTTGGATTATAGATTATAAACACAAGGTAATAAGACCAGATCCAAATAATGAATTAATTAATGAAATGATGAAATGAAATAATGAATTATTTGGATTTTTGGTCTTATTACCTTGTGGATATATTATTCTGTTAATTGGGAGTGATGTTTGTTTTCCCAGCAAGTCCTAACTAATGAGATTGCCACTGTACGAAACTCTTTTTCTTATAAAAAACATAGAGTGCCATCTAGCTGGGGAAAGATGAGAAATTTCTATTTTTATCAATGCTAGTTATTTAAAGAGAAAGCATCTCCTAATTGTGCAACTAGAATTTATCTTAATTTATCAACCTGATACCCCAGTAAATTTCACTTTTGTGCTATTTTTTTCAACAAATATTTTGTTTCATCTTCTATTTCTGTTGTCTGTAGAAATTTGGCCTTTATATAGAAAAAAGAAGAAATTAATTAGTGCTTATAATGGATGATAATATACACACACACAAAAGCCTTTATTAGGGACTTGCCCCATACAGATTCTCCCAATGGGGGGTCGGTGGAAGGCTGGTTAAACCGTTTGGTTTACGACCACTACGACCCGGGTTAGATTCCCGCATTGGACACTTTTTTCTAATTAAAAGAAAAAAAAAATGCTCCAATGGCCCCCGATTCTTGCAAAAGTCCAACCCTACCAGCGACCACCAGCGAGTGCAAGTAATAAAACGGGGCTCTGGCACATTTGTAAGTGCAAAGTCGAACTGCTTTTCACATGTGTAGACATGTGGTGCACTTACAGTAAAAGCAGTCGCCAACTTCTACCCACCATGATTATCATGGCCTGTACACCACGTGTACTAGGGATAAGCAAAAAAAAAAAAAAAAGATTCTCCCAAATGGGTAAGATAATAATCATCTTGTGTTATTTACATAGGTAGTAAGATGGAAATTGAACTGGCTTTACTCTTTGTCTCAAAGTCATTCAATTGTTGACTGGTCCTTACATAATGATGATCTAAAAAAAATGTATAGTAAGCTATTGCCTTAGATTTGTTTGCTGATATTTTATAACGGATAATAATATTTACATATTTTATCTTTTCCACCACCACACATCCCCCTGTTGTCTGTACCTGTGTTTGTTTGTTCCCATTATGTAAACTCCTTCTGCTCTGCTAACCCTAACTCCTCTTTTTGTGGTGTTGTCCTCCCCCTCAGCAA